>CM050325.1:19041819-19635401 GCA_027475135.1 Bactrocera correcta
TTTTTGGGGTTCCGAAAGGTGCCATTACTGAGAAAACGGCATAGATGCAATCGTATTCAGTTAGTAAAACGGCACATTAATTAGGGCGGACCTGAAAAAAAATTGCTCGACATTTAATAATTAGTTTAAATACAAAATTAATATGGTAAGATGTGATAGTTAGGTGTGAGTCCGCAACCAAAAAAAAAAAAAACCAAGAAATGTGCTTCCGTTACACGACTAGGTCCTTCAAACACCGTGGTAACAGTATAATGGTTTAGCATTGTTTCTCGTACTGTGTTTCGGGACCTGTTTTTTGGATACAAGAAAAATAGACCGCCATATATATGCAGGGGCGTGGTGCATCATAAGTTCCTGCCACAGGGAAGAACGGTCAATAAGGAATATTACCTGCAAGTTATGCGCAATTTGCGCGAAGCAATCCGCCAGAAACGCCCGGATTTGTGGAAGAACAAAAATTGGCTTTTGCACCACGATAACGCCCCTGCTCACACATCGTTGCTTGTGCGCGACTTTTTGGCCAAAAACAATAAACTAATGATGCCGCAGCCACCGTATTCCCCAGATCTGGCCCTCTGTGACTTATTCTTGTTCCCTAAACTGAGGAGGCCCATAAGGACGACGTTACGCTTCTCTTGACGAGATAAAGACGGCATCGGAGGAGGAGCTGAAGAAGATAAAAAAAAAGATTTTTTGAAGTGCTTCGAAGATTAGAAAAACCGTTGGCACAAGTGTATAATATCTCATGGGGATTACCTTGAAAGGGACAATATAGATATTCATAAATAAATAAATAATTTTTGAAAAAACACAAAATTCGCGATACTTTTTGAACACACTTCGTATGTTAAGGTTTTAGATAAGGTCATACTCCCAAATGCTGTATTTCACCTTGCATTTTGGCAATTCCAACAAGAGAGCGATCCGAAACATCAGTTCGGGTCTTGCAAAAAATGTGTTTCAGACCATGGTGTTAGCGTTATGGCTTGGTCAGAACAATCAGCAGTTCTAAATCCAATCAAAAACTTACGAAAATTTGTTAAGGAAAACCTTGCACCCCTTAAACCGAAAAATAAGCCTGAATTCTAAGAGAAGGTGCAAAGATCTGGTATTCTGTTCCACAAAACACTTTCGGTAGCCTAATTAGGTCTATGCCTACAAGATGTGCATCGGGGATTAAGAATACACTAAAATGTACTACCAATTTTTCTATTAGTTCACCTAAAAAAATATTTTTGTTTTTAGTGTAAAAGATTTTGATTTTATTTTTTTGTCCATCGAATTTTTGAAATTTACCTTAGTTTTTGTAGCATTTATGAATTGTTTTTTTTTTTTTTTGTTACAATATTTTTACTGCTATCACTAGCATTTGATACGAAGTAAATAATAAAAATATAACTTAGTTGAATTTAAATCAAATTCATATTTTTTTTAGATCGGAAAATTAGTACCATGGATGATCCTATTTTACTATCCGTAACTGTACATACATATGTATGTATGTATGTGCAGATTATTACTTAAATTATATTTGGTGGGGACGTTGATTTGGAGTAAACAAAATTTGAGTGTGCGGCATGTTCGACACTTAGAAAAAGGATGAAAATTATTTGTGCTCTAGAGCATTAGAAACCAGAAAAAAAGTTTACATTTGGTGCACAAAGCTATAACACCCTACACAGTATTTGCTTCGTAGAACCGTCTGTTGTGGGAATAGCAAATGGACTCTGGCGAATCTTCGACCTGAATACTATAACAGCTAAAAATTCTACTTATTCAGAATAGACCTTGACATAAGTACATACAAAATCTATGTTCTGCATGCAATGAGACCCCGCATGACACTAATCACCTCTTTGCTTGCCCAATGAAACCAACTCACTTAAAACATCTCTTCTTGTGGCCCGAACCCTTCGAAACAGCACTTTTCCTGCGTCTACCGCTAAGTGATTTCGATGGTAGCTCTCCTGAATAGGAAGTATAATCGCTTTAACAACAACCACCCTTCACAGATGCATTTCTTATAGCAACTACAGTGGTGGCCATAACATATGCAACTAATACATTAGTTTAGAAAAAATTTATAATTTTTACCAATAACCTTTACAGACCGTCGATAGAATATGAAATTATTAAAATTTGGTATTTTTACTTTTATTTAACGTTTTTAAACAAAAAAAATTTCATTCGTAAAAAAATAAGACTACAATTTTGATTTGAACTCTAAAATTACATGGACAAAACTCAAAATTGGTTTGATGTGAATATCAGGGAAGTTACTCCCTTGGCTTCAAAAATACTTTCTGAACTACTATGTATTTTAGTCATTGAGGTGAAGAGGTGTGCTTCGTGTTTTTGTTTTCTGTGGAATGGCTTTAGAGGAAGCTTTCTACATGTACATATTAGTTTCGATGATGTTATTGTGTTTACTAATTAATCTTTGGGGTAGTGATTGATTCCACACTCATAACATTGTTTATCCTTGCAGGCAAAAAACTGGTACAAGTGGGTTTTGACGTACTGATTTAAGGTAAAGAATCTCCTATCCAAGAAATTTTGCCGGAACAAGTAATAGTCCGAAGGTGCCAAGACTGGAGAATATGGTGGGTGTGGTAGCACATCCCTTCCAAGCTGCAAAAGGTTTTGGCTTTGTATGAGGTTTCGCATTAGCCTAGTAGAACACAACACCTTTTCTATTCATCAGTTCTGACCCATTCTGTTTGAGTGTATCACTGAATTTGCCCAGCTGGTCACAATACATTTTAGTATTAATCGTGACATTGTCGGGCAAAAATTCAAAGTGAACAATACATTTGAAATCGGACCAAAAAACAACATAACCTTTGTTTGTGATTATCGGCCTTCGAAGTAGCCTGAGCTACTTCATCCTTTTAGACTATGATTTTTGAAAACAATTCATGTTTCTTCGTGTATCACTTTTAATTTGACATTTGTTAAGCAAATCACAGTCGTTAATGTGACGAAGCAAACTTTGTTCTGTAAGAGTTGTTGTAAAGGTCCGTTTTTATGTCAGTAATCCATTAATGATTCAGATTTTTTCTTGGCAAAAGTATCCTCAAAGGAACAAAATTTTTTTCATGGCTTTCAAACAATTTTTGTGTGATGTTCGAAAATCCTGATATTACGAGGTGTGACAATTAAGTAATGAGACTGGTTCCATATAAAAACGGTATATTTGAAAATTATTCTACAACTCTGCCATCCTCTTCAAAGTAGTCCCCTTGGGCAGCTATACAGCGATTCCAGCGCTTTTAGCATTTCTGGAACGCTTCGAGTGGGATTCCGCGAGTATCCTCGTCACGACCGCCTGGATGTCCGTAATCGACTCAAAATGGGTTCCTTTGACCACCGACTTTGTTTTAGGAAAAAAAAAACACAGGGTGACATGTCGGGTGAATAAGACGGCTGTTGCAACACGGCGATCCCTTTAGAGGCCAAATGCTGGGACACGCTGAGGGCGGTGTGGCACTGCGCGTTGTCGTGATTAAGGATGTCTGGGCGCACCCTGTTGACTCGTTTTCACAATCTTTCGAGTACTTGGCTATAGTAGACTTGATTCACAGTTTTCCCCGGTGGAACGAATTCTTTGTGGACGATTCCACGGCTATCAAGAAAGGCAATAATCATCGTTTTCACCTTCGACTTGCTCATGCGAGCTTTTTTCGGGCGGGGGGCGCGCGTAGCAACCATTGTGACCTTTGGCGTTTGGTTTCCGGGACTAAGAGCACTATCACCATACACTCTTACAATTTTAGCGTACGTTTCCGAAGCTGTTTCGCCCAATCTGGCACAAAATTTTATTGCGACGCCTTGCTCTTGATTTCGTTTTTCCATTTTCGTGACGAGCACTACAAACACATGTCTACTCAACTTGTCGCAACAGACGAACTAAACAAGCTAGAGCGGTGCTACATATGTATATCAATGGAGTGGAGAAAGATGCCGGAAAAAAAGGGAATTTCAAGGTCACAGATTTACCACAAGCGCGGCAATAAAATCAGTCTCATTACTTAATTGTCAAACCTCGTAGTTATACATATGTGTGCTAGGTCAAAGGATTCTCTCTGAATTTCAATTGAATATACTATACAATGAACGATATTTTGAGGCAAAAGGTCAGCTATAGATAATGGGGTAAAAATATTAGGTACCTAGCAGCTTGAATAGTTCTGTTTGTACTTGGGCAATTTTTGGTCATAAGGGTACTTTAAAGGAATTATTACTGAAAAGTTTTATAAATTATATAAATTGCTTCCTGAAAGTGAAAGAATCAAATGGAATTTAAAATTTTGCTATATGGGAAGTAGGCGTGGTTGTAGTACAATTTCGCTCATTTTCTCACTGTGACATAGGAATACTAAAGTTGGTCGAAATCGGTTCGAGCGAGTCCCGCGCTATGTGATTTCACCAAAAAGTTGGCCGTGCGCGTCCATCATCTAATTTTCACACCGGCTTCCATAAAGCCCTCTTATACCATCTTGGGTGTAAAATTTAATGTCTCTGGCGTATTTAGTTACTGATTTATTGCTCTTTTGGTAGTTTTTAACACTATCGTTATATCGGGAGTGTGCGGGATTATCTTCCGTTAACATCCATTTTCACACCCTCGGTAGGAGTTCTAATAATATTTGTAAATTTTGGCTAGGTCATGTTGTCCGAATGGACGAAGACACTCTAGCTCTGAAAGTATTCGACGCAGTACCTGCCGGGGCAAGCAGAGGAAGAGGAAGACCTCCACTCCGTTGGAAGGACCAGGTGGAGCAGGACCTGGCTTCGCTTAGAATATCCAACTGGTGCCACGTAGCGAAAAAAAGAAACGACTGGCGTGCTGTTGTTAACTCGGCTATAATCGCGTAAGCGGTAACGCCAGTAAGAAAAGAAGAAGAAGTAGAAGATATACTGATACATATACATATATAATTCTAAATATATTTCGATTAGTTTTATAGAATATGTACATATGTACATACAACCGTTACTTGAACAAAACTATTATACTCTGTGGCAACATGTTGCAAAAGTGTAAAAACACACCTGTACGATCTTTCTCTGTCAACACAAGCGAAGATCGGAGATGAAATTTAATATATTTTGTGATATTGTTTTCTAATAATGTCATTAAACGAAGAGTGTAGAGCATGATTTAGAAAATGCCAAATTACTAAAGCTTTCTGCCACTTTTGCTCGAAGAAACAATGGTTTTTGAAGTTTCAGAAAAACTGTGGTCGGTTGAATCTATGTACATATGTATGTACTTATGTCAATCTCCAACCTATTATAATGAAACAGTAGTCTCTCGAGCTGAGGTTTAAGTTAATAAAGCTATTTTTTCGAAAAATGGGCGTGTTTGCGGTCTTTGGTATAATCGTGCATACATGTATACTACATACATACACACATATGTACTACATATATCTAGGCATACATACAGCCGAGTCCACGCTGCCTTCACCTGACATTGCAATTTTGTTTGTGCTTTCCTTATGAGCCAACGAACAGCCTCTAAAGTAAACCAATTTTGCGACGCATTTTTTTATTAAAAACAAAAAAAGAAAAGCAAAAAAAAAGAAGAAAAACAGAAATAGGTGTGATAAGTGTTGCCAAATAGTCTTATTGGTAGTTGCTGAGCTGATAAAGAGAGCAAACAAAATGCGTACTTAAAATGCGCTGATGAGCGCGTTCACTAAAAAATTTAAATGCCATACATATCTATTTGTATATATGTATGTATGTATATGTATATATGTACATACATATGCTATTTACATATGCTTGTGCCTTCGTACACACCTAGCAACTCTATAAATCAATGAAATTCACCATTTTTTTTTTGCTTTTGCGCGCGACAATTACTAAAAAGACAATCCGCAATACTTATATCACAGCAACAACAACAATAAAGAATATTCAATATATTTTCTAGCTAAAGAAAATATGGAAAATTTTCAACGTAAATAAAAGGTTAGAACGAAATGTAAATAAATATTCAAAAAGTCACGACTTTACTATCAGCAAAAGGAAAAACAATTAAAAATCGAACTGTAAAAGTTAAATTACAATAAATATGCAAGGAAAGCAAGCGTAGAAAAACTGTTTTTCATTTGCCTTTACAAATGGTTGATTATGATATACATACGTACATATATACAGTACATACTGACGGCTATATACATACATACATAAATATATTTTTATATTACAGATAGTCTTATGCAATTTAACTGCTTGCACAATGTCTCCATTTAGTTCCTTCGCTTTTTCCGGCTTTTCCTTACATTTGTTGTACATTTATATATGCATACATATGTATGTATGTGTGCGGGGGTATACTATTGACTATTTCTACGCTTTCCTTAAGCTTCTTTTTTATTATTGGCACCTTTTTTATTCAATAATTCTTTTTTTTTATTTTGCCGCTTCTAGTTGTCCCGAACCCATCCGTCCATTTGGCGTTGCAGACCTTATGTCCCTGCTTTTGATATTTTTGCTTTACTTGCATTCGCGTGAAGAAACGTGCATACAGTGACTTACGAAAATTTTCATAAAATACTTTTCTAGTAAACATTTATGAAATACAACAGAAATGCAAGCTATGCAAGGGAAATTTATTCACTGCAGAGACAAATCCATTGTGAGAATTATAACTCATCTTTTCAGTGACTTCTTTTAGAATTTTTTTCAACATTCTTTGTCTTTGTACAAATGAAGATGAAACTGAAAGCAAGTAAGGAAAGCCTAAGCACGTATTTTATGCCAGGATCGAAGCCAGGGAAGTACTTTAAGTTGCACAAAACCTCAAGGATAAGTTATATCGTCATTTAAAATGTAAAACAACGCAGTATCATAAAAAAAAAATCGAAATTGAGTTTTTTATTCCTTACGATTCACTACTTCATATTGCACATATGTAGCATAAAATTTTCAGCTTCCGCTGTCAGACATAACCAATACAAAGTTTAGTCGAAAAAGACTTTTCGTATTTCTATTCAAACTTTAACTTATTTTCTTTATAGTTATACTAATAAATAATTAAACAATTATGTACCATTTTGGTTGACCACACTTTGTCATTTTTCTGCTGAAGACACTATTCTAACAGTGTAAATCGATATTTCGAAATTTCCAGAACGGAAGCTAGCGAACCATTTTTGTATTTTTGTGCTACACGAACTAATACAGCATTGTCTTCGTAAACTTCACAAACTTCATTGGTGGCTGACATGGCATAAATACTTCCCTTTTTATAAAAAAATTTCAGAAATATGTGAAAAAAAGAAAAATTTCTTCATTATTTTCATCTGAACATATGTAACTTTTTTTCAACTTCCTCGATTTTTTTTTTTGATTAAATGAAGTTTAAAATCTCACTCTTCCAACACTATGTGGTACGACACAATGTGTTTGGTAGCACTGGAGATATAGAACTGCAAACGACATCTATTGACAAAATACGAAAAGACTTTTTCGACTTGATTTGTCGCGCTTTTAGTAGTTTTTAACAGTGCCGTTATATGGAAGATGGCGGCATTATAATCCGATTTCATCTATTTTCATTATTTTTCTCTTCTTCTACGGCCAGTAGAGATTCTTATAGCATTTGTCCTTAGTGAATTTCATTATTGTAGCTTTAGTGGATTAGGAGTTATGTAGACTAAACCTATTACAAGACAGGGTCATGCCCATTTCTTGCAAGAGTGTATAATACTCAATATATTCCGGGGTAAAATACAGGTCGTTTAATGATTTTTACTAACGAGCCAAATTTTTGTTCAACCCGCAGCTGAACTTTTAGCTTCTAAAACCTTTCGGGGAAACTATTCTACGGACAAATACAGAAAAATAGAAGACTTACATATATTCTAGAAAATACCTAAATTTGGCCTAAATTTTGTAAACTGTAGACTTGGTTAGTATTATGTGGTATAATATCTTTTTAAAAACGTGATAGAAGTGATCATCTACTCAATTTATTCTTAAAATATGCGTGAATAGTTATCGTCCCTACTAAAATCATTGAAAAAATGTTGATAAATTAAAAAATAATTAATTCTTTTTTTTTTTAATTTTTCCATGTTTTTTTACATAAATTTTGTCATAACATGGTCAATAAATTATAAAAAAACGATAGCTAGGCGTTTTGTGAACATTAAAAAAAATAAGCAAATCGGATGAGTAGTTCGACCGGATCATGTCCGCCAGTTTAAAGAAGTGTGTTTTGAGAAAAACGCGTTTAAAGTTTGAGGTGGGCACTCCGAGCGCTCCGAACGTCGAGCGGTATTATTATTTTTGGGCCTTTTACGAAACCTTCCAATGGTAAAGTGGGTTTCTGTATTAATTCTAGGGTATAAGGGAACAGAAAATGCAAAAAAAAAATTATTTTTAATGATTACTCTACTGACCCCTTAAAGTAACAATTTAGCTTCATTAATAACTTTGAGAAAATACTAGCCACGCTTCATAAGACTGCTCTTATACGTTCAATTTAATTGACGAATAATATCAGAAATCACTATAGCTCACGTGTTTATTTACCATTGCCGTACATACAAATAAATCTAGCTCTTTCGCTTCTGTTTCCATGCAGTTCAATTAAGACCCACTCTACGTGTCTGCGTGGCGTCTGCTAGAGCAGCAGCAAAGTGCCACTTGATTATTTATTATTGATACACTTACTCATGCATAGTCGAGGTAGGCCGATTACCCATCAGAAGATAGACCGGTCAGTCTACCACATAAATACATACATATGTACATATATGTATGTACATACCTGCAATGACATAGCACGATAGCACGGTAGATGCGGCCCTGTCAATAATGGAATGAGGAATGATTGGTGTTATTGGAGAAAAATAAACAATTTATAGTTGAGGCAGTTTCAGATGTTTTCAGAAGTTGGGAAGAAAACTTTGCAGAGAGCCTACTTTAGCTAAACTTCAAAATTCGCTTGCTAAATTTCAATCAAACAGAACACTTTTTCCAAAACTTCACACTGACAGCTAATCTGTCAAAAAAGATTATTGACAAAGTGTCTCTGCTTGGATCACAAAAATTACTTCCGATTTTATTTCTATTAAAATTGCAATTTTGATGATTAAACTCAGCAATCAAGGCCTGAAATTTGTATTATATTTGCGTGGCTAGATGATCTGAAATAAAATAATTAAATACATACTAATACTAGATAAGCGGTTTTGCAGCCGATTTTTATTCCGTTGGCCCCGCTTGCTCCCATTACTCACGTATTTACTAAAGCGGCTGATAATTCATATCAGTTGCTACTTATGTAGTTGACAGGCTACGAGCACACTAATCACACTACTGCTAATTATCAATAATTTATAATCAGATTAAGAAGTGCTGATAATTAGTTAAAAATATTTATATGTGGGCTGCTACTTACATATGTATATTTAATAGATTACCTAAACATACATATTATAGGGATCCGATCTCATAATTTTATTTGGATGTAAGGTAGGTTGCCTTTTATTTGAAGGGATTTGCTAACTCTAGTGTTGTAATTTGGCAACAACGTTTATTTTTTACAACTTTCGAGTGACTTAACTCAACAAAAGTGCTTTGATTAACTTATTTTGATTTCTGCTGATAAAGCTCCTTCAAAGGCGAGTGTTTATTGATGGGGTAGGGTGAAACCAATCGAGTTCGTATATAATTCTCTGACGAATTCCGTGAAGGTCGGATTTTCGCTGTTGCGAATAAACCATAAATTTACCGCAGAACCTTTCTCTCGAACACTCTTAAGACCAACTCATTATGATGGCTTGTCCATGCCTCTGCACCTTATAGCAGGACGGGAATGATGAGGGTCTTGTAGAGTTTAGTTTTCTTCGTCGAGAGAACAAAAATTTTGCTTCCGTTTCTCAGCAAGAGGGTGGTCATTTGACAGTACCGCCGATTTCGGATTGGATTACATTGTTCTATTGCTCGACATTTGTTGTAAATTAAAGGGTTAGGGGTAGTTAGAATTTTCAAAAAATAATTTTTTTTGCATTTTCGGTAAGTGTAATTTCTTAAAAATATTCTCTTAAAATTTCATGTTGATCCGATAATTAGTTTTTGAGTTATTCGACAAATAAAAAAGAGAGCTCGGGCACTTCAAAGCAAAGAGGCAAACTTTAAACGCGTTTTTCTCAAAACTATGTTTTTTGAACTGGTGAAAACTGTAACTCGAAAACCGCTCAGTAGATTTTAATGAAATTTATACAGCTTTTAGAATACATAATAAACTCGGGCCTGATCGAAAGATTTATTTTTTGAAAAATTTCGTTTTTTTAAGACCAATTAAATGTCGATTTTTTCACAAAAATTTAGAAAAAAATTTCCTGAGGCCGCCGTTTTGTTAATTTTTGAAAAAAAAAAAATAAAATAAAATCCTTCGATCAGGCCCAGGATTATCTATTTGTAAAACTAATTTTTTTTTCTCCGATTGATTTTAGATGAATCTCCAAGGACTTATGGTTGTCACCGCAAGTACCTTTTTTTTAACTGGGTCAACACAAACAACTATAACTTTGAAAAAAAAAAAATTTTTTTTTGAGATTTTCGTGACTTCAAGTCAACACATTCTATAATAATGCCATATTACTACTTTCGTGCCTCTGACTACCCCTAACCCTTTAAGAAAATCACTGTGTCAATATATCATGGACGCAGCTCGAGCTTTGACTTAGGCATCAGCTGATGTCAGCTGATCTATCCCATGTATGTTGACGTTTGTCGACTTTTCAAAAAATCCATCTTCTCGTCGATACTTTGATTAAATACCGTAGTTTGTTGTCGGGCGGCCTAGGTGCGAAGGAGAGTAGGATTGTTTTGTTGCGCGGAAAATTCCATGTTACTCAAGCAATCAAAACTATTATTATTTTTTCAACAAACTGATAATATTTTGTAATAAATACAACAACAAGATATTTTTACAACAAAAAATTTTGTGATTACAGTTTTGTACTAATTATACATACATACATACTTATATATATAGAATTGTATTAGTCCTTAATCTTATCTGCAAAACCTTCTCAGCTGTTTATTATTTTTAGACGTTTGTTTATTGTTTTGTAAGTTCATGTATACCAAACATATATGTACATACATATATATTTTTTTTATATATAAACATATTTATGTAAGTACATGTGTACTTGTGTAGGTGTAAGCGCATTTGATTGCTGCGCTGCTGCATCTGGGTTAAACCTGTTTATATTAGCCGGCAGATTATCTCATTGCCATCCAAATATGTACATTAGAGCGGGTCGATTTACAAGGAGCCAAAAAATCTAAAAAAAAATCTCGTATGCGGAAAATGTTCTACGGATCATGCTGAACAACTTTGCCTAATAGACTAGGGGTCTAAAACCGGCTTCAAGCCAGCGTTATTTAAGGGGATATTCTACTCTAGAATTTTGAAAAATTCGATTCTTTTTCATTTGTTCAAAGTTTAGACCCTTAAGAACATAACCTCCAAAGTTTTCTTAAAAATTAAAAATATTTTAAGAGTACCTAGCCCGGTTCGGCCGTATCGAATTTTTTAAACGCATTTTTCTCGAAACTACTTTTTTCCACACGGTACCAGCATTATCTCAAGTTCTGTACAACCGATTTACTTGAAATTTGTGTGAATCTTCTTTATATAATCCTTTATCGTTCCTATCAGCATCGTGTCAAAATTTTTGTTTTTAGTATTTAAAAAAAATTCAGGAATTTCAAAAAAAAAGCGTAAAACATTATTTTTATTTTCAGGCATTCGCCATTTTTTTCGTGTTCCCTGAGGTAGGGACTATAACAGCATCCATACTGATTAAGAATTTCTTTTGATTTTTTTTTAGACCACCTGTCTCCCCCCCGCCCCTCAAATTATTTTAATTTTCAAAATTTTTTTGTAAAATTGTTTTCTGTATTCTTAAGATATCAATGAAAACACCATAAAAATATGGATACTAAAAATATTTTTTTTTAAATAAAATTAAAAAAAAACTGCACAAAATTTGATTTCTAGACTAGAATACCCCCTTAAACCAAAGTTCTTTAGGATCATAAAAATTTGTTCGTCAGTTTTTGAGTTAAGTAAATGAAATTTAGTACATAAGTGCAGTTCGATCGATATGATCAATAGTACCATTTGTAGGAATCGGCCAGATCGGCAACTTTATCACATATCTCCCTTAAAACCGATTATTCATATTTTTTTAAACTTATGTTTAGGTAGGGATGCCTCGTTGTTTTTTTTTTCAAGTAATTAGTTCGAAATATTTTTTAGCTAACCAAGCGAAAAAAATATTATATTATTTTTTGACCCACCCTAGTGTATATATAAACAATGTACAGAGAGCAAGCAAATTACCGCGTGAAAAATAATAGCATTTAAAGCAGAATTTCATTACCAATTTGCCGGCAACTACTCGTACTTGTGGCGTTATTATTGTTGTTGCTTGTTGTTCTCGTTAATAGCCATTAAAACCGGTGAATTTTTTCGCTTTTCGAGATTTCATATACACATACTTATGTATGTATGTATTTATGTGTACATATTGCAAGTAATTACCGTTAAAAAATTAGAAATTTCCGTTTTGATTTAAATAATAAAATACTTTATTTTGAAATATTTTTTATTACTATTTATGCGAATTCTCTAAATAAATTTAGACGTCAAGTTAAGGCTTATTGTTGTGTGTTAAGGCTGTTTTCGAGATACACGAAGTTATCGACGACTTCGAAGTTACGACTGCGAACAGTAACGTGGGAGCCAAGTCGCCACAGCGACGACTGTTTTCTTGAGGACAGGAGATATTTATTTCATTTTGCCTTTGTTCCCTTATCCAGTCTAGAGAAAGCAAAACTAACGGGGCAGTTGTTAAGACCAATGATATCAATATCATCAGCGTACGCCAGCAGTTATGAACTCTTATAGAAGACTGTATATTCTCTGCTCAGTTCTGCAGCTCGAATTATTTTCTCCAGCAGTAGGTTGAAGAAGTCGCACGATAGGTAGTCACCCTGTCTGAAACCTGATTTGGTATCGAACTACACGTAGAGGCCCTACCCGTTCCTGACGGAGCTTTTGGTATTGCTCAACGTCAGTTTACACAGTCGTATGAGTTTGTGGGATACCAAATTCAGATGAACCGGCGTAAAGGCACCTCCTTTTTGGGTCGGCTTTCAAAAGCAGTTTAAAAATCGACAAAGAGGTGATGTGTCGATCCGCTTTTCACGTCTCTTTTCCAATATTTGGCGCATGGTGAATATCTGGTCATTTGTTGATTTCCAGGACTAAAGCCACACTGATAAGGTCCAAACAGTTTGCTGACTTTAATCTTTCACACAATACGCTCGATAAAACCTTATATGCGATGTTGAAGAGGCTTATCCCACGGTTGTTGGGACAGATTGTGGAGTCTCCCTTTTTGTGGATTGGACAAAGCCCATTTAAATTCCAATCGTCGAGCTTGCTTTCGTCCGACCATATTCTACAAAGAATCTGGTGCATGATGCTTATCACTTCTTTGCCACTGTATTTGAATACTTCGGCCAGCAATTCATTGGCCCTCGCCGCTTTGTTGTTCTCCCGACGGGTAATTTCTATTTGATCTTCATGGTCGAGCAATGGAACGTCTGCTCCATCGTCATCGATTGAGGAATCGGGTTCACCATCTCATTGTGTTATGCCTTCAGCAGGCTGGAGAACTGTTCTCTCCATAATTTCAGTATGATCTGGGCATCAGTCACTAGATAACCTCTGGGGGTTCTACTGTTGAGTCGAGCCACTGCTTCAAGTTTACACGCCCTATCTTCGAAAATCGCATAATCAGCAAAATAGGTGATGTGAATTGGCCTCCCAGAAGCTACGATTTGACTCCGTTGGACTATTTTCTGTGAGAAGCTGTTAAATATAAATGTTACGCCAACCATCCAGAAGCAATTCAAGATCTAAAGTAAGAGAATCAAGCTGCTGTAGCTGCCGTAAGGCCTGAAACCATCGAGAAAGTACTCCAAAATTGGGTGGATCGGATAAACTCAGCCGTGGTGGTCATTTGTCCGAAATTGTTTTCCAAAAATAAATTTCATAAAACAACCTTTTAAATAAATATTAGACCTTTGAAAAATATCAAGCCGTTTTTTTTTATTGACTTTTTAAATTTAAAATTTTATATGGCCCACCCTTTATAATAAAGTTCTTAGTTAGATTTCATTTCGATAATATGAATGGCTTTGTCAATTAGAATAAAGAAAACAGACCAGAATATTTTCTAGTAATCTGACAATATTGTTTGAGAATTATGAATACCTTGAGACCTCTCTATCCAATTAATTAGGCACCACACGTCTAAATGGGAAACTCGTTACTACAAATTCCCCTTCAAAGTATAATACATACATACATACTCTATGCGTCAGTAGCTAAATCCACGTTCGTTACTTCTCTGGTCAACAATGCAAATGAGAAAAATATATTTTACATATGCCATTTATTATCAATTTGTTTATTAATTATTTGTTTCACTCAAGCGGTTTTATAAATAAATATTTCTACATACATTGACTAAGCCGTCGTATTGTCGGCATGATAAATTACCAAGTGACAGCAATTGAGAGTGAACATTCTGTGTTTGGATCGCAAGACAAGAGAGGCATTTCATTTATTCTCGCATATGTGGATATGTATTAGTTAAGAGTTAACTTGACTTAAAATTGTGACAGCTGGTGATGCCTGTAAATTCAACGAAAACAAATGACTAACTGGCGGACGGACGGACATAGCGGTAGATAATTGAATAGTATGATCGTCAGATGATGACGTATGCATAGGTACTACTTTCAGTATAACCAACTTGACTAGATGCAACACAGTCAATCTGGATTATAGCATATCGAAAGTCAAAAATTAGACTGCTTTAGATATCGCCAGATAAGAATACTTAAAATAATGTGAGAATAAAATTGTAAACTATATACCTGCTCACTAGGAGCGAACGAAAGCGCTATAACCTTCTCATCAGCGAAGAGGAAACTTCCACGCCCCTGCCATCCGAGATCCAATACCAACAGCCTTGGAACTACAGTATTGTCCGGAAAGTAATAGGATTGAGTCGATATAATCGTTACAATTAAAAAAAGAAATAGGCTCCTTCTGTGTCGATGCAGCGCGATTTCCAAGCATTGAAAATGTCACGAAAGGCATTCATAGCCTTGAGAGCCAAGTGCATGCTGCTTGGACCCATTTGCCATCTCAAAATACTTGCTTTTCAACGGCCTTTCCATGCAAGGAAACAAAAAAGTCCGATAGGACCACATTTAGTCTGTAGGGCGGCTGCAGAAGCGTTGGGATACCGGCCTTGGCAGCTACCTAAGCTGTTCACAAGAAAGGCGGTGTGGAGGACTTAGTCGTAAAACTTGGCGTTGGTGGTTTGTCCAGGAGGAAAAAAATCATGGGGAACTATGCCTTTGATATCAAAAAAGACAGTGAGCATCCGTTCACTTTGGATTTGTTTATTCTTCCGGTCTTCATCAGTAAGCTCTACAAAAGGCAAAAAGGTGTCACCAAAACACACCACTTCTTGCTAAAGCCTGCTTGATCATATCAAACGTCTCTGTCGCAGATTTAACGAGTTTCATACAAAATTTAATCGCGTACCTCTGCTCTAAGGAACGCTGCATTTTCGGCTTGGACTACTCACAGAAATACGTCGCGTGAAAATGTTTGTGCTGACTCTCCAGGTGCTCGGAGATAACTGACCAGCCGCTCGTTTGTTAGCTAAGGAACGCCTCTACGGAATCCAGTCGGTGCGCGCACACTCCGAAGTACATTCGCGGCAAAGAAAATCAGTCCTATTACTATTCGGACAAACCTTGTAGGCTCGGATGCAGAAAGCCAACTTATCTTAAGCCAAAATAAACAAAGCCACGAATAATTATGAAACTTTGGACTAGCAATTTTCATATTCTTCAAAATTCTAACCAATAACCACCAATCGGAAGTAAAATGTGAGAATCCGCGAAACCGACAAAGAAAAATTCAACGTCGCACCTAAATTTATGGGGCTTGTCACCGCAAAATATTTCAATATTACCGGCCACGGTCGAAAATTAGAAGGTCTATATGGCCTTAATTATATCAGACTCTGAAGTAATAGGTTGGGATAACTAAGAAACTGAAAATGCTATTGTAAAGTATTTTGGCATTATTCCACTGCTACTGAATGGGTTGTAATCTAACCGTCTAAATTGTTATTTAAGGAATTTATATTCACTCATTAATTCAGATCTCGGTAATATAAATATTCATATGTATGTATATCTGAAGGACTGTTGAGTTGAGGTGGCCGGAACAGATCAATTTACTCTTTGTAGGTTGAGTGAGTCACAGGGAGCGTGGTTAAGAGAATTCAAGTATGGTAGCAACAAATTAAAGAACAAAAACAAGTTAATAATAACAATTAAATCTGCTTGAAATGATAAGATAAGATAAAAGAGGCATACAATGTGGATGTGAGGGCTTGACGGGCACGATTATTTAAAAATAGGCTTCACTAATTCTCAAGGACATAAATATAATACCAACAATAATAGGTTTCGATATTTTGACAATGATTGAATAGCATATTATCAAATTATTGACCACAGGACTTGCTATAAATAAGTTGATTGGAGTTTCGAAAATTCGTAAGTATACTGCGAAAATTCGAACTTTAATTTCGAAACTTGAATTTTTGTAAATTTTCAAATTTTTTGTGTTTATACACTGTGTTTACACTATGTACACCTTTTGTTCGAAAGTATTTAGAATTTTCGTAACATAAAACTAACAACAAAAATTTTCGTAACATGTAACAAAAAAAAGTTGTGCACATGAATAACTCAGATTTTCTGGAAATAAGTTGATTTCAATTTCGAAAATTCTGAAGTTATCTTCGAAAGTTCGAAGTTGAATTTCGAAACTTGAAAATCGCAAATTTTCAAACTTTGAGTTTATATACTTTGTATGCACCAAACCTGTTGTTCGAAAGTATTTCGAATTATCGCAACATAAAAGATTTTTTCCGAACTGCGTTTCTATATTTTGTGTAAATGAATATTGTTTTCTACTGCACCTTTAGATTTGTATAAATGAATGAATAGACTGTACCTTCCATTGGAGTGGTAACTTCTAGTTACTACAATTGTTTTTTATTATGAGTTTTGGCCGACAATTTCAAAAAAAAGCAACTATAGCAATACAAAAGCGCCAAAAATTTTTGTTGTTGTGCTCTAAGGTATATATATTTTACAAAAATATATCTAATCTGATTCTTTTTGTTTTTTCTTACAGGCGAAGATAACGTCTCAAGCGCCAAAGTAGTGCTAGAAACAACAAAAGAGAGCAAACACTCAAAATTGAAAGTTTGTAAAAGAAATTAATAACAAACCAACAACATTTGTGCTGAAGAAGTCGAAAATAGGTTAAAAAGTGTTTGGTGTCGATGCGTTGAAATAAAATAAAATCCGAAAAAAGATACACAAATACCGACGAAAGGTAATGCAAAAACGCAAAACTCGCTAAAGAGCCACTATTACTAAAAAAGCAACAACAAAAGTAAAAAAAAATTAAAAGCTCGCCTGTGTAGAATTTACCCTACCTCAATTATTTGTTTAAGTGTATGTGTGTAGAGATTCGAGATCGATCAGAAAAGAGAGGGAGAGAGAGCGACCAACAATTTAAAAGTGTAGAGAAGGCGCAAAGTCAACACAAGATCAGACGGTAAAGGTGAAAGCGGAAAGTGAAATTAAAAAAAGTCAACAGCGAATAAAAAGTAAAAAAAACAAGATAAATTAAAAGTATTAAAAACAAAAATAAAAACAACGATTCAGCTTTCGTTGTGTGGTGAGCGGCAAATTGCGCAGTCCGTACACTAACGGACTCACACATAACGACAATTTGTTGACTACCAAAAGCGGCGACCCAAAGCACTTAGCCACAGCTAACTATTTCACCAGAAACAACAACCATAGCAGCTGAACAACATACCAACAATAACAACACACAATGTGTGTCGTGTATAGTGAAAATAGAAACTGAGAGAGTAGAGCGGATGAGTGGCTGAAAAAAAAGCCGGCTGCGGCGGTAATTTTCAAGTTTTTGAAGATCACAGTTTTAAAATAAACGGTGTAAGAGTCGAACGCGCGTTAAACGCAGTGACGAAAAGTTGTGAACAGTGTAAAGTGCGCTATACGAAAATTCGAAATACATTCGAACAACAAGTGTAGTGTATGAAAAGTGTATAAACACGTAGTGTTTTGAAAATTAACGAAAATTCGCGATTTTAAAGTTTCGAAATTCAAGTTCGAATTTTCGAAGTTAAATTACGATTTTTCGAAATTTAAATCAACTGATCTCCAGCAAATCTGAGTTGTTTATGTGCAATTTATAGCAACATTTACGAAAAAATACAACAACAATAACGGGTAAAGCACAATAACTTTGCAGTTGCTTGTGTCGGTATCGCTTGTGTGTGAGTGACACGGTGTCTGTAAGTTTGTGCGCGCTTAAGTGCATGAGTGCGTTTGGAAGACGTTTACGAAAAAACAAATCATGGTAGATAACAACAACAAAGCAACGTTGGCGACAACAACTACAGCAACGACAAAGGCAACAACAACCACAGCAACAGCGAATATAAAGCAACAACAACAAACGGTTGGTGCCGGTACAACAGCGTCGTTGAGTTCAGTCGGCAGTGCACAGCAGAAACAACAAAATCAGCAACCACAACAACAAAAACAGGAAAAGTTCGAACAACAGCAAAATATTGTCACAAAGAAGAGCAACAAAAACAAAAATCAGAAAAAGTGTGACAACAAAACCGGTGAAAAACTGAGCAATGATAGAATTGAAGACAACTACAATAACAATAACAACAACAGCAGCCACCAAAACAATAACAACAACGTCGACTCCAACATTAACAGTGATGTTGGCGTAAAGGAAGACAACGACAACAATAACAATAACAGCAATACATTCACAACAAAAACAATTAAGACTGTGTCAACAACAACAACGAAGCTCGTTTCCGCTACAGATGCTGCTGACAGCAAGCAGCCACCAGAGGTCGACAGCTGCATCAGCGCCGATGCTAAAGAAAATGCAAAAGACAATGAATTTGAGAGCGCTGCGAAAGAACGCCAGTTGCCAAACAAAGCGACAACAAATGGCAAGAACAACAACAACAACAGTGGCAGCAGCAATCGTTACAATAACAACAAAAATGCGAAAACACACAATGCCAAGCAAAAGCCACAGGCAACCGACAAACAAGCTGTTAGCCAAAATAATCGCAACAAGAACAACAACAACAAAAACAGCAAAAGTCAAAATGGCAAAGTGTTTACGAATAGCAAAAACAACAATAAGACTAATTGGAAGCGTGTTGAGAAGCGTAACAGCATCATTTTCAGCACCAATCATCACTACAGCAACTACAATAGCAATGATAACAACAACACAATTAAAAACAACAAATATCCTACACAGAATTCCAATACGCCTAGCATTATGACCGATGACGATGATGATTATCGCGACATAACCGATACCGAGTCGGTGCGTTCCAACGATTGGCCACGCAAATACTCACGTCCACAACAACAACAGCTAAAACAAAAACAACAGCAACAGCAAAGTGCTAAAAAACCAAGTGCCAGTGACTTATTGACAGCCGCCCTAATGGTGCCCTGTGAAAAGTGCAACAAAGTGAAAGTACAAGTGCAACAACAACAAGGCTCCAATGCGAATATATCCTCATATTCGAATAGTTCGCGTCAATATCGTAAATCCAAATCGTATATGGGTGAATGTGCCATCGAAGAGACAGGTGGTGGTAGTGGGCGCAATTCTGTGGCATCTGTTGAAAATTGGCGTAATCCCAGCGGTAATAGTGGTAAAGCTAGTCGCTATCAACGTTCGTTGAGCGATCGTCGCTCTTCGTTTGATCGCATGTTTGCCGAACGCAATAAGGATTTCGTGCCAATTGTCCAGCCAACCCGTCCAATGCTTGCTTCGTCGAATATCGAATGTGTTCTAACAGATACCGAGAAAATAGTGCTCATCGAACGACTGGGGAAAGGACGTCAGACATATCCATTAATGCAGGTGAGTGTTGACATGTAATTACAATTATACATATGTATTTGGAATTTATATGGTATTCTTTCATATGAGTTTACAAGTTCTGATAGACGAAATTGATCTTATATTCTTCTTTATTGGCGTAGACATCGCTTACGCGGTTATGGCCAAGTTAACAACAGCGCAACAGTCTTTTCTTATTAGAGCTATTTGGGACGAATTCGAGATACCAAGTGCAGTCAGGTCCTTCTCCACCTTTTCTCTCCAACCGAGTGCAAGTGTTCCTCTTCTTCTGCTTCCACCGGTGTACTGAATCGAAAATCTTCAAAGCTGGATTGCTCTCTCCCATCCGGACAACTTGATTTGCCGAACTATGGCAACGTCGCCGAATATCTCGTACATCTCATCGTTTCATCGACTGAGGACAAAGGACCATAAATCTTCCGCAAAACCTTTCTGTCGAACACTTCACTTTTCCATGAGTGTTTTATGAAGATTGGTCTTTGTTCGTCAAGAGAGGACCCAAAATAAGTACAGATTTTGTAGTCCTTTTAATTTCGCTGCGAAAATCCCTTCAGGGCATATGACATACATATATAAGTAGTATTTTAGATTCCAGAATTATTTTGTAGCCACTTACGTGATCTTGGTCAAGCCCATAATTACGCTGCAGTTGCAATTTGAATTTATGTCCTTTTCCACCTGACCTTTTGGTCGGCAATTTGATAAGATCTCAATCTCGTTACGTTCTAGTAATATGAGTACTTCCTAATAAGAGGATCTAACCTTAGTTAATACCGTGACATTACAATCCAAAGTTGTTGTTCAAACATCTTGAAAAAATTCTGACAGAGTTTCGCAGTAAATTGGTGTGGTGAGAGTCCCTATTCAGACATAAGTAAGGGTTCGTTTCGATTTCATACTTTCGAATGCTTTGGATACTGATAGGTCAATTCTTTGTTCATCTACCATGTGGATCTTATGTTATCTTTGATTGAAGAAAATTATGGCTATGTAACGAATATTTTTTTTTTGACGCATCGCTTCGAGTGTTCAAAAAAAAGCTCAATGGGATTCATATGAATTGACACTTCCGCGTGAATTTCAATAGGTTTTGCGACCTCACCAACAATACCTCTTCGAGTGTATCATACCGCGCAACCCCCAAACTAAACTCGAACTGTCAGTCCCATTCTGCAGGCGTGCGCCATCCCCAGACTGTGACCAGGGAGTATTTCCATCGTGTTCCTACCATCTTTTCTATAAAGAGTGAGTAGGAACTTGGTGATTTTCTGATCTGCCATCGATGTCTTCGTAACCAGGCACACAGTAGCACTGAAAACGCTTGCTTCTGGTGACAGTCTCCACTGCCGCAATGCAATGAAGTTGGTAGGTTAGGTTAGATGGCTGATCTAAAGAGATCGCACGCAGCCTGCTATATGTGTGTAGTCTTTTGTGAAGCCATAGAAATGAAGAACTCCTGTGTTCGAACTCATAAATTAGAAAAACACTTAGTAGACAATACAAATTTGCACAGGCGTTTAATTTCCATTCCCGCCAGTTCGTCGGGATGTCTGAAGGTATGTGCTCTCAAGTGTTTAATGCTTGACCTCCCAAACGCGGAACAGTCAAGAAGGAAGTATTGAGTTGTTTCCTCCACATTTTCTTCAATTTAGCTTCTGCAGATGGCAGCTGGTAGGATTCCGAAACTTACTGCGTAGACGCCAACAGGGCAATGGCTTGTTAAAAGCCCCACAACCAGGGAGAGACTAGCTTTACTGAGGTAGACTAGGTCGCGAACGATGATCGATCTTAAGCCAAAAGCATTAAGACAGCGCATGTACAGATGGTGACCCAGCACTGGCCAAGCTCCCGCGAAGCACTCCCGATATCTGTTCTAGGATGCCGTTCTGTGCTCGCTGTGGCCTCGAACCCCGCCTTACCATAAAGACACTCGATGTTATTGATAGCGAGCTTAGGCACTCCTTGACTAACCTTAAATGCACTGTTGATGAGTTCAAAGTTAGAACCGTCGCCCTGCTATCTGTGTGGACGGCCACTTCTCTAAGTTAAGGTAGCAGTTAAAGTTGGTATATAAGCTTTCACGTCCCTACAGCCTTGGCAGTCTTTGGCGAGCATCTATACGGCCTCATCTAGCATTGTACTTCCTTATCATCATGAACTTAATTTTTTTCTGCCGCTAAAGTTCATGACCTCTCATTCTCCTACAAGTATGCAAATGTTATGCGTTATTACATACAGATTTATGTATATATGCACGCATGGATATGCTTATAAATATGTATGTATGGACATTTACGCAAATTTGAAGCGCAATTTTTATAGTGCGATATTTCGCAACAGGTTTCAAGGCGGTTCAACAACATCGCCCACAAACACATACATATATATATATATATATACATATACAAGTTTTGGTGGATGTGATTATGCTTGCGTGTATGTATGTATGTTTGTCTGAAAGGGAGTTATGACGTGAGGCTTAGTTTGCGTACGTCAAACGTTTCCATGATAATTAATAGCGCAAATTGTATGCAAACTCGTATAACAGTGATTTTTTGCTATTTTTTTTTTTTGTATTTTAAATTTTGTTAAATTTTTTTTTTCGTTCGAATCCCATTTTTACCAGCCGTCTACGACTAGTAATATGTGTATGTATGTATGTACATATATAAATTGCTGCTGAGCACTGTTATTTAAATGTTTGACCACGAAAAGTTTATTTAAAAAAAATAAAATAAAATAAAAAAAAAAACAACTTTCATTTTTTATAAATTGCGATTTACGGTTCGGCTTTGTAATTTATGAATGGGTGTGTGATAAGAAAAGCATTAGCTGTGATTGAAAATGTGAAATTAAAAAAATATATTCAATTATTTTCAATTATTATTAAATATTAATTTTTTTTATTTTAAACTTTTTTTTGTATTAAAAAAAATTATGATTTAATATTTATTGTGACAAAAAAAAAACCGGAAATTGTTACATAAACGCAAAATATTTAGATTTTCATAAATATTTATTTTGTCGTCTTCAAAAACTATCCCTATCAGATGTAATACGAGGTATGACAATTAAGTAATCAGACTGATTCCATAAAAACCGTATATTTGAAAATTATTCTACAACTTCATCCCCTTCAAAGTGGTCCCCTTGAGCAGCTATACAGCGATTTCAGCGCATTTTCCATGCTTCGCAATATTTCTGGAACGCTTCGACTGGGATGTACCCGAGTACCCTCGTCACGGCCGCCTGGATGTCCGTAATCGACTCAAAATGGGTTCCATTGACCACCGATCTTTTTAGGAAACAAAAAAGTCACAGGGTGACATGTCAGGTCAATAAGGCGGCTGTTGCAACACGGCGATCCCTTTAGAGGCCAAATACTGGGACACGCTGAGGGCGGTGTAGCACGGCGCGTTGTCGTGATGAAGGATCCAGTTACAAACGATGTCTGGGCGTACCC
Source organism: Bactrocera correcta (assembly GCA_027475135.1). NCBI lineage: Eukaryota > Metazoa > Arthropoda > Insecta > Diptera > Tephritidae > Bactrocera > Bactrocera correcta. The sequence continues at coordinate 19,065,450 of CM050325.1, forward strand.
TGTTGACTCATTTTCGCAATATTTCGAGTACGTGGCAATAGTAGACTTGATTCACAGTTTTCCCCGGTGGAACGAATTCTTTGTGGACGATTCCACTGCAATCAAAAAAGGCAATAAGCATCGTTTTCACCTTCGACTTGCTAATGCGAGCTTTCTTCGGGCGGGAGGGGGGCGCGGAGACAACCATTGTGAGCTTTGGCGTTTGGTTTCCGGGACTAAGAGCACTATCACTATACACTCTTACAATTTTAGCATACGTTTCCGAAGCTGTTTCGCCCAATCTGGCGCAAATTTTTTCGCGACGCGTTGCTCTTGATTTCGTTTTTCCATTTTCGTGACGAGCACTACAAACACTCTTGATGCTCCTTCTTTTTTCAAGATAGTCAATAATAATTATTCCATACGCAACACAAAATACAGACGCCAAAACTTTGACAGTCGGCTGTTGCCAGTCCACTCGTATAGCTGTCGATTGAACTTTGAAGTAAAATGATGGCGCCATATTTCATCCATTGTCATCATTTGACAATTCCAAGCACTGCTCCGAATAAGCGACTCTTCGTTGTGAAAAATTTAATGGACTTGATGTTACTTATTATCTATCTGTGTCGCAAGTGCTGTCTGTGGCTTGTGACCAGTCATTAGCCCAACAAGCGTCCTGTAGCCTTTTCGAGACTATATGACCAAAAAGCATGCATATTTTCCACATAATCTTGGCGATGGTGCATATTCTCCAGATGTTCCATCTCACCCTAATCCCTCTGTTAGCCCTTTTGGAAGCTTCATGATATATCGTTTTTAGTGACTTCCGTATTTCCTACACTGGTTCGGTAGCCAGTCGGTTGGCAATCTCAACAGCTATTTCGTCTCCCGGAATTCCTTTGTTTCTAAAAATATTCTCTGACGTAATGCGATGCGAGATTATTACCCTAATTGCCACTTGCCTATAGGCATCTCTATACATACATATATTACTGTTCCTTATGTTGCTTTCAGCGTTGTTTGCAGACGCTTTTCTGACCGCAAAAGATCTTGGACTTGAAAGCTACTACAGTATTCGGGAAGCTTCAAGGGTCACCTGAGTTCCAGCTCCGTGCAATAGACTTCGGCTCCCATTCATTAGCCATTTTTGATTCGTCTGTATAGATGAAGTAAGTTTCGGTAGGGACTCGCATATTCCTACGCCCTCCACCATCTTTTAGTTTAATTTGAATACTGCCTTCCCAAACAGAGTGTGAGGGTATGTGATTTATTATTATTTAAAAACTAACAGCTGTGCACGAATTTCCTGTAGAGAATTCACCAAACGCCGCCAATCTTGCAATTGCTTTTGCTGCAGAGCTTTTCCTTGCAATGTGGACTGTGGCAGGTTGATCATTCCTTCAAGTGCACCCGTTGACGTGGTTCTTAGCGTTATGTACGCGAACTAGTCTCATAGTTTTTGAGATATCGACCTGAAATTTTGCGCACGTCCTTCTATGACCAAAAAGCTGCTTATTTGTCGCAACCGCCGATATCGGACTGTTATAGCATAGAGCTGCCATATAAATGGACCGATCTAGCTCAAGTCCTTGTATGGAAAACTTTTTTATTTGATTTGTATCTTCACAAAATTTGACTTGGATTATTGTATAAGACCATAATGCAATATCCTAAGAAATTGTTCAGATCACATTACTATAGCATATAGCCGCCATACAAACTGCACGATTTCTTGTTTTATTTGAATTTTTATTTTATTTATGTACACATTTTTTATTTTTTTTTTTAAGTTTAGATTTTTTTCTTCAATATTTTCGTTTTTTTGTTTTGTTTTCCTTTTAACTGTTTATGTTTTATTACTGTTAGTCTTGCCCCAACATTCATTTGCCAGCGCTTCCCTAACTCGTTTATGTTCGATTCAACTCGTGCTGAAGACGTTCAAGTCAGTCTGTTGCTAATCAAACCACTTTCGGTTTTAATAACTAAGATTTCATTAGCATAAATCGGCGATAATCAATACATTTTATCTAGACATTGCTATGAAATCGAAAAATATAACAACAAAAATCTTCTCAAGGCCTTATTATTGTTTACACACGATAAGCTGAATTCTTAATTTAAATACACAAGCATAAATACGTTCCTATACACTTGTACATATATACATTTTTGAATTATTGTCGCAAATACATACATACACATTTGAAATGTTGAAAAAATCGCTGTAGACTAGTTTATGATTTGATTTGAAATTTACTAAGTATTATTATTTAAATGTGCGCTAAGACCAGCCCGCAAGCCAAATTCACTTGTTTCGAAACGAATATGAGCTACCCTTTAAGAAATGCGGCGGCATCGTCCAATCTTTTGACCTGTGTTAAACACTTTTGGTTAAATTTTTCGCGCTCAAAAAGAAAGTTATCTAAAACGTTCTCTTGAAGTGTGGCGTCATATTGCGCTCAGGATTTCTCCTACCTCGCCGAATATGTTTTGCAACGAACTACAGTTAGTCGAAATGAAATTTTCTTAATCTTGCAGGCTTAATAATTAGCACAAGGTCGAAAAGTATTTCTATTAAAGAACCCTGTTTTCCTTCAGGGTCTATTTATAAAGCTTCTATACTTTGTATGTGGTGGTTGTGGTTATTCGCATGCTGGCCGATAAATAACCTTGAATAAAAGTTTATAAAAATAAAAAAAAACTTCGCATATTTACTATCAAACAGAAGAATAAAAAAACACTTTTTAACAACAACAACTACAAACTGTACAATAATAAATATTATTAGAAAGTAACCTTCCAATTTGCGATTTGTCTCAATATTTTATCACTTGATAGGTGTCCCACTTTATCAGTGAAAATATGTTTTCGAAAGTTGTTGTTGTCTTCAAGAAATTCAGGCTGTTTTTAACGAACATAGCTATGTACATATTTTTATTTGGCAAATAATATCAACCTTTTGAGTTGTTGTTTTTTCTTATGCAATATTTGGTAAATATTTTCTTGTCAGTGATCTTGAAAAATTTTATTGAAATTTATTAAATTTCATAACTTTATTTAAGATAAAATAAAGTGATATTTTATTATCATGACTTTGAAATCGCAAAAATCAAATATTTGTTTTCATAATTTATTCCAACTGCCATCTGGCAACGCTGGCTTTGAATATTTTTGGTCTCGAATTAAATTTATTTCTAACTTCACAATGTTTAAAAATTATTAAAACGATAAATAATATTTTATTTTCATATATTTTTCCAATTGCCATCTGGCAAGACTGGCTTGGAATATTTGCACTCTTGGATCAAATATATTTACCTTCACAATATTAAAAAAAAAGAAAAAAATTAACAAAAATTTATTTTCATATATTTTTTCAACTGTAGTCTGGCAGCACTGGCTTTAATTATTTTTGATCTGCTTTCAAATATGTGTATTTACCATCACAATGTTTAAAAATTATTTAAAAGAGCAATAAAAGTTATTTAAAAAACGCAATATTTATTTTTATAATTTCTTCCAACTGGCATCTGGCAACACTGGCTTTGAATATATTTGCTCTCGCATGAAATATTTTTACCTTCACAATGTTTAAAAAATATTTAAAAGAATAAACTAAATTTTATTCTAAAAATTTTTAAAATGACATCTGGCAACATTGGCTTTGAATTTTTTTGGTCTCGGATGCAATATATTTTTAACTTCATAATGTTCAAAAATTATTGAAACAATATTTTATTTTCATATATTTTTCCATTTGCCATCTGGCAACACTGGCTTGGAATATTTGTAGTCTTGGATCAAATATATTTACCTTCACAATATATAAAAAATATTTAAAGAAATAATTAATATTTTATTTTCACATTTTTGTTCTAACTGTCATCTGGCAACGCTGGCTCTGAATATTCTTGGTCTCGGATTAAATATATTTACCTTCAGAATGTCTAAAAAGTATTAAAAAAAAAATTAAAAAAAATAAACAAAATTTTATTTTCATAATTTTTTCAACTGTCACCTGGCAACGCTGGCTTTGAATATTTTTGGTCTCGGATGAAATATTTTTAGCTTCACTATACTATAAAAAAAATTATTGAAACCAAGCAGTGTATGTTTTCGGGGTGTAATGCCATATAGTCATGCTTTTGGGTAAGCGGTTACAATCGTGGGGTTATACCCAATTCCTACTCTTTCCTCGTGAGTAATCCTTGTTTAAGGAGGGATTGTCTCAATTATCGATATTATGGACTGCTTCAAACCAGTCAGATTTCTGCGTTTTGTTTTGTACACTTTTTGCTGGACATAAAGCCATTAAAAAGTCTGGTGCAGTTAGGTTAGGTGACCTTGGGGGTCAGCGGAAAGTGTATATCCAGTTACTACTACACTTGCCATTACTCATACAGAAAAAAATCTATTATTCTAGTATGAACGTGAAGCACCCTGTATATAAGTATTATATTGTGAGTATATTTCGTATTATGGGCATTAAAAATGATTTGTGCTTTCTTGATAAACCTTACCGTATGTTACTATAAATTAATTGACTGAAATGGTGGCAAAGCATTTAATCTATATATAATTTATTTCCATCACATTTCTATCGCAATAGCAGGTTTTTATGCGTTTCGTGAAATTAAAAGTATGCACCTCGACTTTTTCAGACTTTTTCGCTAAAAAAGCCATATTTTCATAAAAACTTTTTTTTCACTTAAAAATCTTGATCCATTTGAAGGTTCCCTACTTTTTTAAAGAAAAAACACAGAAAATTCAAATTTAATACGGAATATTTTATCATTCGAAAGAACGTTTTTTGGATTTTTTTTTTTGATATTTATCTTTTTCAAATGTTGGTCGCGGCTACATTACAGATGATCTATCCGTTGAGTCCAATTTTCGATGACTCGTTTGAGCATTTCGAATGGTAACTGACGAATGACACGCGATGTTTTCTTTCAAGGCCTGAGTCGAAGCGGGATTGTCCGCATAGACTTTAGACTTTACATATACCCACAGGAAAAAGTCTTAACGATATCATACGATCTTGGTGGCCAATCGACCGGCCCAAAACGTGAAATTATCTACTCACTGAAGTAAATCCATTAATTGATGCGATTGAACCAAATGTCGTCGAGATATCACTTGTTTCAATTTCTGTCATCAAATATTTTTCCATTGAAAAAAGCACCTCATCTTTAATAAACCATTATTTACAATACATTTATCTCAGTACCATTAAAAAGTGTAACAAGTTGATATTTTCAAAGAAAAACTAAAAAAATTGCAAAAGTTGCAACAGAGCGACACCTAGCGGTAGCTTCGTGAACAGCTTTTATATTTGCATCAAGTTTGAACCGCCACTGTAATCGTTCGAGTAAGGTCGCTTATATCTGCGCTTGACTGTAGATTCCATGTCAAGCGGAAATTAGCACTTTGCAATACCAGTGTGCTTTTTCTAAGTGAAAAAGTAACAGTTATTTACTTTTATCAATGGTTAAAAATCCAAATAAATAATAACAAAAAGCTACACACGTTTCTATTCCGATGGCGTGTTATTAATTCAAAATGAAAGCATGTGATTATTTAAATTATATGTTACCAATAAAATACAAAAAGTCGCTGTATTATTTATGAAGAAAAGATAAATATTTTTGCCATAAATGCAACCGAGATAAGATTTCATTTTAATTAAAAAATGAAAAAAAATTTAACTTTTTTTTAGATTTCTGTCTCTAATGAAGTATTTAGAAATACTTCGCTTTTATCTGAAGTCATTTTCTAGGAATATAACACAATCTTCAGTTACAAGTTATTTTGTTGCTCTCTATCGCAAATTTGCCGACAGCACTATTCGCCTTTGCTTTGTTACTTGGGACCTTTCTCCCGTTCTTTGTTAAAAATATGCTTAAATAATAAAAAAAAAAAAAAAAATGTACAGAAAAGAGAATGATGACAAGAAAGCAAATTCGTTTGGAGTTAAAAAAAAGAAACAAAAATAAATCATCGTTTGATCAATTATGCGTAAAGACAACGTCATTCTGCGCAGAATTCGAGTTTCTTACACATATTTTATAATGTGAAGATTTGCTAATGAAGCATAATTCTTTTGAACTTTATTTGTGTGAAGAGTGTGGTTATAAGTAGCATTCAAAAAATGACAAATGTTTGTGCTAATTACGGTTAAAGCTTCCGTGCTTCAGCTAAGAGACCTACTTTCTTAAATATTTCTTAAGTGAGGTTATATTGTCTTTCTTACGCTATCTTCTACGTTTAGCGTATAATCTGTCAAGTACGACTTGCTATTGTCTAAAAACTGTTCTTCAAGTTTAAAAAGCTTTTAATCAGTTTAAAGAGCTTTTTGTCAGTTTTTGCAAGCTTGCTGAAACATGTCACTTTTTAGAAAGATAATTGAAATATTAAAGCTTTTCATGAGAACTTATTTGTTTGGTGCATATGCATATGTACCTATAAACTTTCCAATAAACTTTCTTATTTTTAAAGCTTTCACTTAGAGCTTTTCCTCGAATTGAAAATAAATGTTTTATTGCGTTTAAAATCTTAAAGTTAATTGCTTTAAACTTATATTTACTGAATCTGACAGTCAAAACGCTACAGAGCTTTCAAAATTACTCACACTCAATTATCAAAAACCTAAAAATGAATAACTTGTTTAAAAATCTTATTCAGACGCCGCCTCTAGAAATGTAAACTTGTGCTTAAACAGCGTACCGAGCTTTTAACTTTTGCTTTCTAAGCTTTCATTTTTTGTTTAATTATCGAAGACAAAATCGTAATTTCCAAAGCTTTCAGTTCGGTTCAGTTTATTTGACATTTTGCTTTGAATTTTACGTACATTTATAATTTATGTACGAAATCCCTCAGTCAAAATAATTCAGAGCTTTCAAAGTTACAAACGTCGTTAAGAGAAAAATTGAATTTCAAAGCTGGCTTTAAACTTTTAGTTGAACTGCGCACCGAGCTTTTAACTGTTTCCTTCCAAGCTTTCACTTCATGTTTTTTTATTCTAATTTTCAAAGAGAAAACAGTAATTTTCATAGCTTTTCTGTTCAATTCAGTTTATTTGCCATTTGCAATTTTTTATGTACAGAATCTCCCGGTCGAAATACTTCAGAGCTTTCAAAGTTACAAAAGTCGTTAAAAGCTAAATCGAATTTCAAAGCGGGCTTTATGGCTTTAAACTTTTGGTTATACTGCGCATCGAACTTCTAAGTTTTGTCTTTCAAAGCTTTCACTTGTTCTTTTTTTAATTTCCAAAGAGAAAATAGTAATTTCCAAAGCTTTTAAGCTCTGTTCAGTTTATTTCCCATTTTGCTTTGAACATTACGTTCATTTATGTTTTATGCACTGAATCTTCCAGTCAAAACGCTTCAGAGCTTTCGAATTTGCTAAAGGTCGAAAAACTACATATGAACAACGCGTTGAGAGCAAAATCAAATTTAAAAGCTGACTGTAGAACTTTAAGCTTTTGGTTAGACTGCGCACGGAGCTTTTAATTTTTTTTTTCAAAGCTTTCACTCCTTATTCTATTTTTTTTTTAATTTTCAAAGAAAAAGTCGTAATTTCGGAAGCTTTTCATTTTAATTCAGCCTATTTTTCCTTCCGCTTGGAACTTTACGTTTATTTCACGACAACAAATTGTTTTCGAAAGCTTATAGGACTAACTACAAAAATTTTGTGAGTTGCCGTTATAATTTATGTTCATTGAGTTCATATTTTATCTGGAATATATTAAGTATTTCGCGAAATATTCAAATACTGAAAATCCCAAGTTCAACAGCTTTTATTGCTTACCTTGTTCTTATTTTATTTTATTACACAAATGTTGCTTTGTAATATACTAATTAGAATATTGCACATAAAAGCAATTTGACGAACTCTAAGCTTTCAATGGCTAGTATATATATAGAAACTACATTAAAGCTTTTGGAGAAACTCCTTAAAACTTAAAAACAAAATACTTTGTATTATCACATTTTTTAGTAAATAAAAATTATCTTAAGTATGTATTACACTTAATAGTCTAACTATGATATATAAAAGTTCTTTACTTTATGGAAAATCGGTATTCCTGTTTGGTTAAATAAATATAAATAAATTTAAGAAAAAATCGCGACTTCAATGTTTTCGTTTGCTTTCACTACAACTTTTTAAGTAAAAGCTCCCTTTCCAAAAAAATTTTTTTTAGAGAAAAACCTCAGGAGCTTTCTATAAAGTCTCTTTACTTTATTTAAAATCGGTATTCCTCTTTTTAAATAAATATAAATAAATTTGGTAAATAAATTCGCGACTCCAAGCTTTTGTGTGCTTTCACCCTAACTTTTTAGTGAAAGCTCCCTTTTAAAAAATAAATTTTATAGAAAAACACTTCAAAAGCTTTCTATAAAGTCTCTTTACTTTATGGCTTTATAAATATAAATAAATTTGGTAAATAAATTCGCGACTTCAAAGCTTTTGTGTGCTTTCACCCTAACTTTTTAGTGAAAGATCCCTTTTCAAAAAAATTTTTTTTAGAGAAAAATTTCTATAAAGTCTCTTTACTTTATGGAAAATCGGTATTCCCCTCTGGCTTTATAAATATAAATAAATTTGGTAAATAAACTCGCGACTTCAAAGCTTTTGTGTGCTTTCACCCTAACTTTTTAGTGAAAGCTCTCTTTTCAAAAAAAAATTTTTAGAGAAAAACACTCAGGAGCTTTCTATAAAGTCTCTTTACTTTATGGAAAATCGGTATTCCTCTTTGGTTTAATAAATATTAATAAATTTGGTAAATAAATTCGCGACTTCAAAGCTTTTGTGTGCTTTCACCCTAACTTTTTAGTGAAAGCTCCCTTTTCATTTTTTTTTTTCAAGAGAAGAACGCTTCAAGGGCTTTTTTTTCTTATCTATTCTTTTTCGACAAGTACATGCCTTGCTCTAATTACTTGCAACTAAAACGTGCCCTAATCATAAAGAATACTAGTTTCTAAAGACATTAACGTCTAGACAATATGTGACAATGAAAAATGCCCGTTTTCTGCAGCCTTCAGTCATTAGAACTAAATATGAGTCTTAAAAACACTTGTTGCCATTTAATACTTTGTTGTGTGAATATCTCAATGATAACAGTGCAAACATGTGCAGCCAGCTTTAGGCGAAGTAAAAACATATTAAATTAAAAATACAAATAATATAAACAATGTTATGCAATAACAATTTGTTTTACGCGTTTTGTTTTTGCAAAAGCGGCAATAATGTGTAAATTTGTTCCGGGCATTTGTAAACAATTTGGCGCAGTTTTTTTAAAGCGCTAAAGTGGCCAGAAAAAGTAAGGTAGAATATTTTTTGAAAATCCTCTTTCCACTTTTACAATAAGAATGTACGTGGTTTTGATTCATCCGCCCGATAAATTGATGAAAATAAAAATCTTTCTCCACTTGGTCTTTCCAACGGATGGGGGGTCTTCCTCTTCCTCTGCTTCTCCCGCAAAGGACCATAAATCTTCGGCAGAACCTTCTTTCGAAAACTCGTAACGTCGACTCATCAGATGTTGTCATTGTCCATACCTCTGCACCATATAGCAGGACGGAGATGATGAGTGACTTCTAGAATTTTGTTTTTGTTCGTCGAGCGAGGACTTTGCTCGTCAATTGCGTACTCATTCCGAAATGGAACCTTTAGACAAGGTCACTCTGCGTTGGATTGATTTCGAGGTTGACGTCGTTGTTGGTTGTTAATGATGGTTCCAAGATAGACGAAATTATCTTCGACTTCGAAGTTATGACTGTCAACGTGACAGCCAAGTCGCGAATGTGTTTTTTTGATGACAGGGAATATTTCTTCTTGCTCTCGTTTACTACCAGACCCGGACCAGTAGCGAAGCACTTTGTCTAACCTGGAGAAAGCAGATCTAACGGCGCGGTTGTTATGGCCAATGATATCGATGTCCTCGGCGTACGCCAGCACTTGTATACTCTTGCAGAAGATAGTACCTTCTCCATTCAGCTCTGTTGCTTGAATTATTTTTTACAAGAGTAAATTGAAGAAGCCGCACGAAAGGGAGTTGTCTTGTCTGAAACTTCGTTTGGTATCGAACGGCTCAGAGAGGTTCTTAGCGATCCTGACGGAGCTTTCGGTATTCTAACTTAAGCTCAGAGGATACTTGGTCTACCGTAAGACCAGAAGTCGTAAGCTGATTGAGTCTTATGTAAAAGCATCGTTTCTGGCGACTCCGAAGTGAATGACGCTCAGAGAACTTCCCTCACTTGCGTGAACTTCTACACATGGCTCCCTCACCAAATCAAAAATTTGGCGCTAATCGTTTTTCAAAAGTGATCGAATTAGATCAGAACCTTTTTCTAGTCCCATTTACCGAGTATAAATCACATCAAGCATTCCATTATTAGTTATCATTAAAGGTTTAGTATAGCGTGATTTGGTACAGAAAATAAATAAAGTCGTTCCTCTGTCATTCCCTAGCTCTCATTCATAAAGAATATAATAACTTGGGTTTCTTCTTCCGCTTTTGTACCTTTTAGGAAAGTTGTCTATTATATTTTGGTATTAGAGAACATAAAACATATATTAATCAACAAAGATCCGCTTTGTTGTTTTTCAAAATATTCTCCACTAAGATCTATGTATACACTTTTGCGTGAGTCTGAACCCACTGTCGAAGCACTATCGCACGCTATGCACTAACGCATCAACTGCCTCTTCAGGTGTCGAAAAACGTTGATCGCTTAGTTTACATCGCATGATCGCAACTTAATTAAATTTTTTGGCTGCGATGAATATTGTAAGTTAAGTTACTGTAAACAACACAAATAGCGCTCGTATGTCAAAACGTTCTGAGTATGAATAACATGAAAATTGTCAAACTTTACGATAAAGTTGTGAGTTGCCAGAATGCAACACTAGGGTTGCCAAATCGCGGAATATAAAACTGAAGATCGGTATCAAGTGCTGGTATGGAAAACTTTTTCATTTGGCGAGATATCTTCACAAAATTTGGCATGGGTTATTGTCTAAAGCAATGACGCAATATCCACAGAAATTTTTCAGATCGAATCACTATAGCGTGTAGCTGCCATACAAACTGAACGATCTTTTTGTATTTGTGATGGGTATTATATCTTCGGTGCAGCCGAAATATTTACTTTGCTTTTCATTTATTAGTTTTTATAAGTTTTGTCTGCTTCGAAATTATGTTATAATTTTTACGTTAATTTTTTTTTTATTTTGTAAAAAATGTTTTATTAAAATTTTTTTCTTTGGCATTTAATTTAAAATTATTTTATAATTTATTAATTATTATATTTTTTTATTTTTTATTAAATTTATTTTTTTTTTTCAAATTTAATTTTGGATTTTTTTATAGAAATTTTTAATTTATTTTTTTTTTACGTAATTTTTTATTTTTTTTTAGTTTTTTATTAAAGTTATTTTTTTCAAATTTAATTTTTTTTAATTAATTTTTTTATTATAATTATTTATTTTTTTACGTAATTTTAATTTTTTTGTATTATTTTTTTTTTTTTAATATTTTTTTATATATTTTTTGTTTAAATATTTTTTTATATATATATTTTTTATATTTAATGTTTTACTAAATTTATTTTTTCATTTTGTACCAAAAAATTTAATTTAAAATAATATTTCTGAGTCACCCTGTACTGTGTCGTCACCTCACTTAGTTGAAATATTAACAAGCCTAAAAGTATGCAAACACTTTGCGCATGCTTTTTGACTGCAGCAGCTCATTTTGCTGTTACTAAGCTTGAAAACTTGGCCCAGTCATTGGCTGAAATAAATCAAACTTGGTGATTTGTAGCTCTAAACACAAGTCGGTGCGATTTATTATGTTGTTTTGCTTAAGTGATAAGCTGAGAGTGACAAAAGTAGTGCAACAACAATGATATTTATGTATATAAATGACCCGTTTATACTTTGTACTGGTGTATATTTACTAACAAAACAAAAACAAGATTAACGATTAACAATTTTGAAAGGTCGCAGACTAGCAACGAAAGCTGCTTTTTCTGGTCTAACAGATGTTCGAGTTCTGCAGCCGGATGTTCGATGATTAGCGAATAAGTACATCGCTGTGCCTATAAATAAGTACATACACACACACATATGCTAAAATATACAAATAAATTATAAAAATGCCTGCAGTCACCAGCGCAGCAGGTGCACACACAAAAGCTAAAATCAACAACGAAAGCGAAAGTGATTATTAACACTTATGATTCTAAGCATTTGGACTTGCACATACACATATACATATGTACATATGTGCACTGTTAATCATATGTTCATATATGTATGTTCTATAAGCACAACATTATCAAAAATAATGCGAAACATTGATAACTGTAAAAAAAATATTTCAGTGTCAAGAGTCCCAGGCTGATTCTATAATTATCATGCAATTGCAAAATAAAAAAAAATATATTTTAGTAACTAACATAAAAATGCAGTAAGAACCTTTCTATGCATTAAATAAAAATATATGTATATACATAAATATAGTATAAAAATCTATAAAAAAAATAAAAAAATATTAAAAAAAGTAAAAAAAAAAATAATTGAAAAAATTAAAAAAAATAAAGAATGAAAAAAAATAAAAAAAAAAACAAATAATAATTATTAAAAAAAATTAATTAAAAATCAATAACAAAAAAAAAATAAACTTAAAAAATAATAAAAAAATATTTATAACAATTATTTAATAAAAATATACAACATAAAAATGCAGTTAGAACCTTTCTACGCATTAAATAAAAAATTTATATAAAAAAAATTTATAAAATAATAAAAAGTAATTGAAAAAAAATTAAAATAAATAAAGAATGAAAAAAAATAAAAAAAAAAAATTATAAAATAATAAAAAGTAATTGAAAAAAAATTAAAATAAATAAAGAATGAAAAAAAAAATTAAAAAAAAAACAAATAATTAAAAAAATAATAATAAATAACTTAAGAAAATAATTAGAAAAAATTAATTTAAAAAATAATAAATAAAATACATAAAAAAATGATTGAATTAAAAATATAAAAAATATTTTAGTAAACAACATAAAAATACAGTAAGAACCTTTCTATGCATTAAATAAAAAATATATATAAATATAGTATAAAAATTTATAAAAAAATATAAAAAATATTAAAAAAAGTAAAAAAAAAAAATAATTGAAAAAAATTTAAATAAATAAAGAATGAAAAAAAAATAATAATTAAAAAATAATAAATAATTAAAAAAATAATAATAAATAACTTAAGAAAATAATTAGAAAAAAATTAATTTAAAAAATAATAAAAAAAAAATATTTAAAAAAAAAGATTGAATTAAAAATATAAAAATTTAATCACTAAATTTTAAACTTAATCTCCAAAACTAGATATAAAACTTAAATACTTTTATATTCCTCCCTAATTATCTTGAAAAAAAAAAAATATTTATTTTAAATAAAAATAATAACATTTTATTATTTTTTTGAGGTATGATCCCTTATTGTATAGATTTTTATCACTAAAACAAAAGATAACATTTTCAGAAAGTTAGGTTAGATTAAAATCTGTCACATCTCTTAGTTCCTCTATAAAATCACATTAAGTGACAAGGGTGGCAAAAACTACGTAATATTTTCAACTAAGAAATAAGAAGATCCTCATAGATCCACGAAGAGCTTTGAGTGTACCACAAATTTATTGAGGCGGTTAATATCAATCCCATCCACTTCGCTAGGTTCGCCAAAGGTGCGTCTATCAACCTCAGTCTGGTAAAAGCCGGGCAAAGGAGGAGAAAGTGACAAGATCATTTCACCTGGCCTTCCTCCAATACGGCTATGACAAAGAGCGTCGCACAGAATGTTAATCGCACTGCCTATAAATCTTTTGGATGGAAAGTGTCAACACAACATACGATTTCGGCGAGATTGACTTTGCTTAGAGAAAGTACAAGAGCTCTTACTTTTCACTCTGGGTCAAAAGGATCGCGCGGTCGCACAAGTTCTGGTTGTTGTACAGCGATTGCCGAGCTCACTGGAGATCCATAAGTCTAACGCTAGAACGCAACAGGATATCGGAAAACCGACTCACTTCCAATCGAATGAAGGTGAAGAAAAGGCGTCCTCCTTAGCAAGCTAATCGGCTTTACAATTTCCGGCGATTACGCTGTGTGTGTGCCGGGCACCCATACAAGTCAAATATGGAAAAAGCTTGAAGCTGTTACTAATAAGATCACACACTACTTGACTAGTCTTGAGCGCACTGTCAGCATTGTTATTTCCTAGGAATACTTGCCGCGTCCATCAAACCATTACTTCCATTTAAGAGTAGAACCCAAAGTACCAACTCTAAACTTTTATTTTTTTAACCAAAGGCAAGTTAACAATCTACAGACAGATCAGTACTAGATAATCCTGGAAATACGTTCAACTAAAGACAATAATCACGTTATTATCATTCACGAAGTATTTGTCCGAATGCGAACGTTTTTCCAGAGTAAACCCTGTAGTAGCTCGCGCGGTCATACAATGTTAATCAACTTGTTCAAATAAATGACTTTATAGATCAGTGACATTGCTATTTATAACTTACCTTGCTCTTCAAGTTTCTTACAAGTTATCATAGATAGGTTATCATAGATAGGTATTTTATGAACGTACTTTCCAGGTGCTTTTTGCTAGATAGCAATGTGGTTGCCACTCACCTACTAAACCTTTTTCACACACCCGTATCTCTCATACTTAAAGTGATAAGATTAAGTTGAAGAATTCCTTTCTTTCGACTGAACTGAATTGATTTGTAATTCTTTGTTGACAGTGAATGAAAATTGTGAAAATTTTTTAGAAAAAGTTGAAGTTATCATTTTGCTTGCAATTTGGTTTTTTTTGGTTACTCCTGTTTAGTCTAATACATTACTTAAAAATACGGTATTTCTATGCAACTGTCTTAAAAATACAACATTTTGCTGTTTATGGAATAACAACTCTGTTTAATAACAAACTTGCGGAGACCTTTATAGTTCCCTTCTGGGGTAATACACTGGTTATAGCAACCCCACAACTTTTCGATTTAATTTTTGTAGTCGGATTTCACTTGCTTCAAAATAAGCCTCGTTTTCGGCGAATCACTTCTTCATTCCACGAAATTTTCTTCCCAGCGAGCAGTCTTTCGAAATTTGAATACAGGATATAGTCGCAGTCATAACTTCGAATCCGTAGATCATTTCGTTTATCTAGGAACTAGCAGTAACACCAACAACACCATCAGTCTCGAAATCTAACCTAGAATAACTCTTGCCAACAAGTACTACTTCGGACTGAGTAGACAATTGAGAAGAAAAGTCCTTTCTGACGAACAAGGACTAAATTCTACAAGTCACTCATCATCCCTTCCTGCTATACGGTGCAGAGACATAGACCATGACAACATCTCATGAGTCGGCGTTACGAGATTTATGGTCCTTTCCGAATTGGCAACGACTTCTCCAGGTGGAGGAGAACCGGGTTACATTTGGAATCTCCCATTGACGCCAATCAGCGAAAAAGAAAACTGGCGCTGTTGTTAACTCGGCGATAACGGCGTAAGCGTTGTCTACTTCTAAAAAAGAAGAATATATTTAGGGGTTTCTGAATCATCTCAATGAGAATCCTTGACCTTTGCTCATAAGCCCAAAACTTAAAAAAGGGTTTGTGGATCAAAGTAAACGAATTGTTTGTCGTTCCATTTAGTAACTATTCGTTTAATTTTTGTTATAATCAGCTCCTCAGTTGCCTTCGTTTCACCCTTCGCTCTCCGTATGAGCTTCGAATAACTGCCAAAAACACGCGTTGTCAGGTTTGACTGATGGCATGCTTTTATGATGTTGCTTCTACAACAACAAAGATACGAGAACTAGTCCCTAAATTTTTCAATATCGATCTGAAATTTTGCACACGATCTTTTGTCGCCAATAAGCTACTCAGTTGTCGGAATCGTTGATGTTGGGTCAATATAAGGGGTTCGAGGTTCCCTTCTTTTTTAAAAAAAAAAAAAAAACAACATAGAAACTTCAAATTTGTTTTTTGAAGATTATCTCTTTCAAATGTTGACCGCGGCTAGGTTTCAGGTGGTCCATCCGTTGAGTTTACTTTTCGATGACTCTTTCGATCATTTCCACTGTTAACTGGCGAATGACACCCGTGATGTATTGTTCCAAGATCTGAATCGAAGCGGATTTGTCCGCATAGACTTTAGATTTTATATAACCCCACGGGAAAAAAGTCTTGTGGTGTGATATCACATCATCTTAACGACCAAACGAAGTGTTCTCTCAATAAATCGATTGATTTATGCAATGTGTAGTAAATGGCGACGTCTTGTTGAAATGAAATGTCGCCGAGATCACGTGCTTCAATTTCAGGCATCAAATAGTCGGTTATTATGGCGTGACAATGGTCGCCATTGACGGTTGCGTTCACTTCGGCATCATTTTTAAAGAAAACGAAACCTTTGTATTTTCTGGATAAAATCTCAGCTCTTGAATCTCTTCTGGTTACTTTTCGTCTCAAATTCATTGAGCCGGAAATGGGCTTCCCTGCTGAACGAAATTTAACTCGAAATCATTGGATCTTCTTGGAACTTTTCAAGAGCCCATAAAGCGAGTCGTACAAACTGACTGAACAAAATCAACCAAAGTTAATTTTTTTTTTTTTGTGTTTTATTTTTGTTTTTTTTTTTGTGTTTTATTTTTGTTTTTTTTTTTTTGTGATTTATTTTTGTTTTTTTTTGGTTTTTGAAAAAAAGCTCTTTGATACAACTTGCATCACTACCTGTGGTGAAAATGTACTTACTCGTGCATCAATTTTTTATTGTTATTGTTTTTCATTTTTCACCAACTTCTCAGCTGTGCTGCCTCATTGGGGATCAGCAGAGATGAGCTGCTGAAGAACTTTTTCAAGTTTTGAAGTAAAGTTCTTCAGCCGAAAGCACGCGCACACATGCAAATATTTACTTATTTCTTATACTAAGTGTGTGTGTGTATACGTTGGTATATATGTATGTATGTACATATATTTCTTTAAGCAATTGTAAGTGGAATTCTTGCTAACAAGTGGCTTGGATTGTGCCATGTTGGTTCGTCATTCAGGAGGCGGATGACGTGCACGACGCAGTTTGACACGTACGGCTACACAGAATTACATACATACATATGTATGTACGTACATTTGCACCTGTTTGTGTATGTATGTGTGAATGGCGTCGAAATTTGTGGTTGACTCGCACGAATTCGTTGTACTAAAAATACAACTCTGCTTGTTTCTAAAACAATTGCCGAATACTCGCTCATACATACAAGTATAACTACATACATTTACATATGTATATATATGTGTACTCGTATGTGTATGTATTAAGTACGACATACACTCATTGTGAAGTGGAGTTTCTTGCCGTCAAACAATTATTTACTAATGCCTTTTTTATGAGCTACCACCATTGCTGCCAGCCAATTGTGTTGGTGTTATTTATCAGTTAATTGAGAACATTTACGTCATTTGAATGTTTTGTTGTTATTGCTTACTTCACTTCCACGTTAAGTTGAATGAAGTGTTTAAGGCGCACTTTAATGGCGTTAAGACTTATTAAAAGCACATATTAAATATAATTAAGTGAAAAAATTAAATTCTAATGAATTTCTATTTTTAACTATTTTTCAATATTTGCATATATTTTTTAATACTTATAAAGTATTATTCGTTAGCATTTCTTAGAAATTAAAAATCACCATTCTAATTGAAAACATCCATTAATGACATGTTTTTCTGTAACATTTTCCGTGAGATATTCCTGAATACATACATATATGTATGTATTTTCGAAAGTTGGCAATTCCATTCCAACATAAATTTAAAAAATTCCCGAAAAAAATATTAAAAGTTGGCTCTATTTCAAATACTAACCTCACACACAAAATAATCGATTAGTAATATATATATTTTTTTTCAATAGTTGGCAACTCTAGTTTAAAATTTTTAATAATTAAAGGTTGGTAGAAAACTTTTACTCGTATTTTTTTCCATTTGGCACACATTACCATATGTAATACTTTTTTCAATTTTACTTTTATTGTAAGTTGGCAACTCTAGTTTAAAATATCAATTAATGAAATTTTTTTCTGTAACATTTTCCGTGAGACACTCCTGATTATATAATGTGTGGCTTGTGATATTGTATCTTTCTATAACTTTACTATTTTCGAAAGTTGGCAACTCCATTCCAACATAAATTTAAAAAATTCCCGAAAAAATATTAAAAGTTGGCTCTATTTCAAATACTAACCTTACACACAAAATAATCATTAGTAATATTTTTTTCAATAGTTGGCAACTCTAGTTTAAAACTTTTAATCATTAAAGGTTGGTAGAAAACTTTTACGCGTATTTTTTCCATTTGGCACACATTACCGTATGTAAAACTTTTTAAAATTTTACTTTTATTGTAAGTTGGCAACTCTAATTTAAAATATCAATTAATGACATCTTTTTGTTTAATAATTGCCGTGCGACATTCTTGAATAATGAATATACAGTTTGTAATATTTTATTTTTCTATATCGTTACTATTTTCGATAGCTGGCAACTCTATTTCAAAATAAGTTAAAGAAATTTCCGAAAAATTATTAATCGTCCGCTCTACTTCAAATACCAATCTTATATACACAATAAATGGTTTATAATATTTTTAGGTTTTATTTTTACCATAGTTGGCAATTCTAATTTAAAACTTTTAATAATTAAAGTTTTGTAGAAGATTTTTTAGCGTATTTTTTACGTTTGCCACGCATTACCATATATAATATTTTTTTGATTTTTATTTCTATTAATAGTTGGCAACTCTAATTTAAAAAATCCAATAATGAAGATTTGCCACAAAATGTTCTATCGTACTTGTGTAAAGATTTGACATACATTATGTAATATTTTTTCGGCTTAAAATTTTTTCATTAGTTGGCAACTCTGTTTCAAAACATACATATGTATAATATTGAAAGCGTCGCAGAAAACTACTCAGCTTATTTGTTTAAACATTTGGCACACATTATGTAATTTTTTTCCAGTTTTGTTTTTTCAGTAGTTGGCAACTCTGTATCCAAGTATTCATATAATAAAGCAAGAAATCACAGCATTTTTTCCATGTCACTTTCTTAAACATTTGGCACTCTATATATAATAGTTATTTTATAAGTTTACCTTTATTAATAGTTGGCAACGCTAATGCAAAACATATAAAAATAAAAGTTTCGCAGAAAACTATCCAGCTTATTTGCTAAAAATAAAAAACATTATGTAATATTTTTTTCAGTTTTAATTTTTTCAACAGTTGGCAACTCTATCTGCAAGTATATGTGCATATATGTAATAAAGCAAGAAATCACAGCATTTTTTCCAGCGTACTTTCTTAAATATTTGGCACACACTATAAAATATTTTATAAGCTTAGTTGGCAACTCTTTTGCAAAACATATAATAATGAAAGTTTTGCAGAAAACTTTCGAACTTATTTGCTAAAAAAAATCATTATAGAATTTTGATATTTCCACTAATATTTTTTCTCAGTTTTACTTCTTTCGTTTAGTTGGCAACTCTGTTTTGAAAAATTTAATCTTGGATGTTTCACAGAAAATAATCCGTAATATTTGTATAAACGTTTCGCACATATTCTGTAATATGTTTGCCAGTTTTAAAATAATGAATGGTTGGCAACTCTACAGTATATCTTTAATTAAAATGCTTTCGAAAGCTCTACGTTTAATTTAATTTTTCTCGTTTTTTTTCGAAAACGAGCTTTTCTGTTCGCCACAATCCAAGTTTAAGCTTACCTATGTAGGTATGCTAACTCAAGAACCGTTAAAGGTGCCAAATTTTATTTTTAAAAATATCTGATTTTGATCTGACAAGTACTAGAATATAAGGTAACAATTGTTCGTTATAATTATATATGTGACCTGGTCTACGAAAATTAATTTTTTTTTATTTTTTTTTCCATTTTTTTTTTTATATTTTTTTTGACACCTAAGCCCCCTAAAAGCGAGCTAACGCGCGAAAAAAAAAATAATAAAAAAAATTTGAAAAATAAAATATAAAAAAATTGATTTTTTGACACCTAAGCCCCCTTTCCGTAGACCAGGTCACATATATTCATACTTATAAATTTTATTTTATTAAGACTGCCTAAAATCGTTAAATTACTATTCTGAGGAGCTTTTGTTTGGAATGTGGCGCTCCCGTGTAGAAACCACCTTATCCCAAAAAATTTTTGATACTGCCAGAATATTTATAATTTTTCTAAGGAATATGGTCCAACCAGTTTGACTCATACAACGGTCAAAATATACTAGACAACTGAACCGACCAGTTGACCAGAGAAACTTCGCAAAGTTCTGTTCGAATAAACTTAATAAGCTGTTGGCCTCATTCTCTTCTTTGCATTAGCTCTGCAGACAACGCAATTAAGTTATATTAGGTTAGTCTGGCAGGCAAATAAGCCAAAAATAGACCAGTTTTGGTTCTAAGAAGTCCATGAGGAGTATTCATCCTTTAGAATGCCTTCAATTGTAGCGAATTTCATTGGACCCCTGTGTCCGCACTAACGACATTTCTTCCAGCGTCTCATACAGTGGGGCCACCAAATGCTTAGAGCCTAGCCTTGCCAATGCGGGATAGTTGCACAAGAGATGCGTCATTGTTTCCTTGCTGCCTTTCTCATTGTCATTTCCTGTGGTCTTCTCGATCTGTCAGCATCATTTTACGCCCGTATGCCGCCACCAAACTGTGACCAGTGAGTATTTCAATCATGTTTCCACAACCCCTACGATCGAGTGCCAGTAGGAACGTTGTATATAAGCTGTTCTACAGTTTCACATATGACTTCTGAAGTCTTGTATCCAAGTAAATAGTTCCATGGTTCTGATTTGACAACGCAATTGAGCTCTGAGGCAAACCGAGCAAGCACCAGTACCGTAGTCAAGACGAGAGAACTTTTACTTTCTTCTTAGTTTCACACTTTTTTTTGTTCGTTGGAGTTCTTTATCAGTTAAGTACCATGGATTGCCTGGAAGAGTGCAGCGTCAAAGAGATTCATCTAGGTCCCTATAAAAACAACACAAGCTTTCTCAAAAGAACATAATAGAGTTTGGTTTCAGAAAAGCGAAAATCTATAAAATATCTAGTGGCTACACTAAAAGGTCTTATATAATTAATACTAAAGTCGAATTGTCAAGTCAATGCACTCTCGGCAGCGTACCAACAACTTGAGCTCTGGCTACATATTCTCACACACTCATATCTATGGTATATACTGTATTTGCTAGTACATATACTAAAAACCTTACGTAAGTCAGTCAGCCAGCCAGTCTTTGGTGATTGTTGCTCAGGCTGCCTTTGTTCATAAATCGAATCGAAGCGGAATTTGGTAACCGAAAACCAAGAAACTTCAAAAACAAACAAACAAGAAGAAACATTCAAAATAATAAAAACCAAAAACCAAAAAAAAAAAAAAATAAACATTTTTACATTCGTGAGCACCTTTCAAATTCTGTAGCCGCTGCCGCCGCTGCAGTTCTGCGGCGATCTCTTCTTGGTGTTCGTGCAGCGGCAAGTCGCTAACTGCGCCGAGCCAACAGATCCAATCGATCCAACCTACCGGCCATGAGCCGCCGAGCGTACGAATCAATTGCAGCACTTCTTGCGTTTCAATTTTTATTGATTTCTTTTTATTGTTGTTCGTTTGTTCGCTTGATTTTTTTTTCGGCGAACGTATTTAATATGCGCGAATTTTTTGGCATTCTTTTTGTCTTTTTGTCAGGCTAATTTTGCAGAATGCAATTTTTTTTCGCTTAAGTAATTTGTACGCCATGTTAATCGGCAAAAACTGAACGGCTTAGAGCGGCAATGATGGCGGCTTAAAAATTAAAATTTCAACTGCCAATTTTAAATGAAAATTTGTTTTTAATTTGTTAGTGTTTTTTTTGTTTTTAGCAATATACTCGTACATGTTGCCTCTAATAGCAGATGACAATTTGGTTAATGAAGTGGTAAGCACTTTGCTGCTACTTTGGTGCTTATGAATGGCTTTCGTGGTGCTAGCTGACGCTGATTAGTTGGAAGAAAAATTAATATCGATTCATATTAGCGAAAATTATGTGATAATAAACGAATGGGTTAAGTTTAATTATCAAAGAGAGGAGTGCAGAAGCCTTTAAAAATGATTTGAGAAAATTAACCATTTTATACCATCACAACGTATGGACTTCCACGAACATAGAGCTTAGTGACTTTTTAAAAAAGTCCCTGATATTTTTACTTGATAATTTTTAATTGAAAATTAAGGTTTTCTTTCGTTGTTAGTTCAATATGTGTAAGGAGAAATAATAAAAATTTTAAATAAATTTTTTAAATTTTTTTTTGGATCATAAGAAGTTAAGTTTCCACCAAATTTCATGAAAAAAAAATTATTTTTTTGCAGAGATATAAATAAATAACCTAAAATTTTGGTTTTGTAAAATTTTCACATAAATTTTGAAGTTTTATGAAAAAACAGTATATGCAAATGTTTGATACCTTTTTACTACCTACAAGATTGCCATATAACCTTTTTCTAAGGGACTCGTAGTTTTGCCAGAAATCAGGATAAACCATTCCAAACCCTTATTTAGAAATTTAAAAAAATCAAAAAACTTTTTTTTTTATATTTTTCAAAATACAAATTATTTTCGGAGATATAGACATTTTTATGACCCGGCATCCATAAATATTGAAGTTTTATGAAAAAACGGTATATGCAAAAGTTGGATACCTTTTTATTACCGATAAGATTGCCATATAACCTTTTTTTGTGGGACTCGTAGTTTTGCCGGAAATCGGGATAAACCATTCCAAACCCATACCCCTCTAATCTAGAAATTTAAAAAAATCAAAAAAAAAAAACAATTTTATATTTTTCAAAATTCAAATTATTTTCGGAGATATAAACGATTTTATGACCCGGCATCCGAACTGGTTCGGCCGGAACGCGAAACTTTAAACGCGTTTTTCTCAAAACTGACTTTTTTGGAACGATACCCACGATTTCTCAGGTTCTACTGGACCGATTTACTTGAAATTTTCACAGAGTCTTCTTTATAGGCTTGTCTATGGTTGGAAATAGCCCCATCCCCAAATTTTTATTTTTATTATTTTTGAAAAATTCGAAATAGTCAGAAAAAGTGATCCAAAAAAACTTTTTTTTGAGACAGTCGCCATTTTGTGAAAGAAATTTTTTCCCACTTTTCCGCAGTTCCGGCCATTGCGACATTATTCTAGATTAATAATCTTTCTTTTCTTTTGGTTTCAGATAACTAGGAGGGTTGAAATCATGGGTATGGTCACGTGGAAATTTTTAGAGACCCCCCACTTCGTCAGCTCATAATTTTTGAAAATTTTCACTTGCTTTAGTTTTTAATTTTTTCTCTACTCTTCTAAAATTAACAAATAACTAATAAAAAAATGTTTTGTAAAAATATTAATTGCCTTTTTTTACGACACTTTAAAAATTACCTGAAATTCATGCACCCCATTCCTTTTCCCGATCTTCGTAAATTGCTTTTCCGTTAATGTTTCTTATTTTATCTTTAGTTTTTGATGGGCTTCAATATACAATGAATCATTATTATTTTTTGTATTCAAAAATTATTCCATACTTTTTGCCGAACCTTTCCCTTAACGTTTGTTATATTATCTTTAGTTTCCGAGTTAAATTCTTCCAATTGGCAAACCAAAATCAGTATATGTGACGTGGTCTACGAAATGGGGGCTTAGGTGTCAAAAAATCATTTTTTTTTTATTTCAATTTTATTTTTTATTTATTTATTTATTTTTTTTTTGAC
Source organism: Bactrocera correcta (assembly GCA_027475135.1). Taxonomy (NCBI): domain Eukaryota; kingdom Metazoa; phylum Arthropoda; class Insecta; order Diptera; family Tephritidae; genus Bactrocera; species Bactrocera correcta. The sequence goes on from CM050325.1 coordinate 19,089,340, forward strand.
ACCTAAGCCCCCTTTTCGTAGACCAGGTCACATATATAAAGTATCAACTCTCAGAAAGGCCAACTCTGAAAAAAGTATTGTCTCACATGTCTAAAAAAAACACCCTTTATTAGAATGAAAAAGGACCACACCGACGATTTATAGTTGACATACTACGATTATATAGAACCGCACATAGGTTGATTGGTGTCTGTGGTTTTTTGTTCACCACTGTACATTTGAGAGCTTAGAGACAATTTATCTGAGTTCACATTATTTATCTTGTTATGCCTGAGTGTTTGACTGGTTTCCTTTTACCAAGAGATATTCTCCTATTCCCGCTTCAATGTGTCATAAAGGGTGATCCATTTCTAGGTTCCTTACTCTTTTTTTGTTTTAAGAAAAAATACATAAACTTCAAATTTAATGGAAAATATTTAGTATAATTTATATATTCGAAATAATATCCTTTGGCATTTTTTTTTTGAAGATTATCTCTTTTAAATGTTGGCCGCGGCTACCTCTCAGATTCACGCGTTGAGTAAAATTTGCGATGACTCGTTCGATTTCATATCCTCACAGTAAAGAGTGAAGTGACCGTGTGATATCAAACGCACTTGGTGGCCAATCGACGGACCCACAACGTAAAATTATCTAATCAACGAAGTGTTCTCTCAATAAATCCATTGATTGATGTCATGTGTGAGAAGTAGCGCCGTCTGGTTGAAACCAAATGTCGCGAAGATCACGATGAAATACTAAAAAAAATAACAGCACAGTTTGACACGACTCACACGTGATCTGTCAAAAAACGGCTATTGAAAAAAGTACCGCTACTTGGAACTTGGTTATTTGAAGTAAGAATTACGGCAGGTGACAAACAAATATTTAGTCCTTATCCTTATCTCGGCATTCAGTTTGAGATTTATTTATATTTTTCTAGGAATCGTCTCAGTGTGAAATTTTCGAAAAATCTATTTTTGTTTGTTTGTTGTGGGATAGTATGCACTGTAATAAACATTCTCTCAAATTTTTCTTGTAGAAAGGGTTCTAAGATCTAAATCTTGGAAGAAATTGTCTACGAATGAAGAGCAGATCCCCGCAACTGAGACCAATTTTGAAGCAAAGGAGAAAATCGTACTACAAAAATTGCGTGAGAAAAGTTGGAGGGTCGTTAGGGCACTTTCCACTGTGGAATAAAAAAATCCAATTTTGCCAAAAATATGTGTTTTACTATGGTAGACCGGGACTTTTCAATTAAAGAGAGCAATGCTCAATTTTTGTAAATTTTTGGTAAAATGTAAAGGTACAATATTAACCAAAATTCAGCACACAAAATAAAATTACTTAAGTTAAAAAATATGTTAATAATTTACAGTTATTTATATAACACTTTAGTTCTAACAGCAAGCGCCAAGAAGTACAATTTGTTTACTTAACCATTCCAACATTTTGTTTTAACCTATTTATGATTTTTTACCTCTACTTAGCTTAACTTGCTTAAATTATTGAGAAGCAACAACAACAAATGCAACACTCCCACAAAAAGCTGTCAGAACAGCATAAATCGCATTTTTGCTATTTTGATTTTTTTATTTTTAATTTTTGTCTATTTTACGGTTAACTTTTTGCCTGGCAAACAACTATTCATGTAGCCTTTAGAATAATAAGGCACTTTCGGTCTCGACACTTTAGTCGAGTACCTGCATTTTGTGTTGATCCGATAAAATTAACAATGTAAGCATTGTTATTAACTAAACTGCTTTGTAAATGCAAAAATCCAAATGCGCCGCCGAATGGCAAAGTTGGCAAAACGCGCTTAACACTCTTCGCGAATGCGCTGCTTGAACGGCTTTTTTATAATTTGTGCAATTCTTTTTTATTGGTATTATTATAATTTTTAATTTTTTTGCTTAATACGGCAGGTTCTTCAAGTGCTTGGAATATGTGATTTGTGTATATAGACATACATATGTTTGTGTGCTTATATGGGCGGAAAGACCAGCAAGCTTTAGAGTACGTACATTTCATTTTTTTTTGTTTCATAAACTCGGGTTTGTTGATCATTTTCGAGTTAAGCAGTAAACACTATATACTGGAAGTGTTTATGGATTACAACTAGAATGTTTAGAAAAAAATTTTTTTGACAGTTGAAGTTAGCACCGCAAATTCCCGATCAAGAGGAGTTAGACGGAAAGTTTAAAGGGTTAGGGGTAGTCAGAGGCACGAAAAAATGAGAGTTTTCAATTTTTTTTTTTTTGCTACTAAATCATGTTATTTTACAAAAGTAGTAATATGGCATTATTGTAGAATGTATTGACTTGAAGTCACGAAAATTTCAAAAAAAACAAAAATTTTATTTCCAAAGTTATAGTTGTTTGTGTTGACCCTGTTTCAAAAAGAGGTACTTGCGGTGACAAGCAAAAGTCCTTGGAGATTCATCTAAAAACAATCGAAAAAAATGAGTTTTATAAATAGATAATCCCGGGCCTGTTGGAAGGATTTTATTTTGTTTGGAATTTTTTTTAATTTTTGCGAAAAAATCAACAGTAAATTGGTCTTTAAAAATCGAAATTTTCGAAAAAATAAAAATTCTTCGATCAGGCCCGAGTTTATTATGTATTCTGAAAGTTGTATAAATTTCGGTTTTTGAGTTACAGTTGTCACCGATTCAAAAAACATAGTTTTGAGAAAAACGCGTTTAAAGTTTCACTTTGGCGCTTTAAAGTGCTCGAGCTGTCTTTGTTATTTGTCGAATAACTCAAAAACTAATTATCAGATCAAAGAGAAATTTTCAGGGAATATTTTTAAGATATTACACTTAACGAAAATGCAAAAAGAAAATTTTTTTTTTTTAATTCTAACTAACCCTAACCCCTTAAGACATGATGACTTCTGCTACTTTACTGACATAGCCATAGCCGAGTTTACAAAGGCGGCCAGTCGTCGCAGCCAGGTCCTTTTCTAACTTATCCTTCCGTCATCTGAAGTCAAAAGCAGCTGAAGTGCAAAGGACTTATAAATCTTACGCAGAACTTTCTCGAAAACTCGTAACGCCAACTCATCAGACGTTGTCATCGGACATGCCTTCCGCACTATATAGCAGGACGGGGATGATGTGTGACTTGTAGAGTTTGGTATTTGTTCGTCGAAAGAGGACTTTACTTCTGAGTTGCCTACTCAATCCGGAGTGCCACCTGTTGGTAAGTGTTATTCTACGTTGGACTTCGAGGCTGACGTTGTCGTTGGTGTTAATGCTGGTTCCAAGGTAGACGAAATTACCTAGGACAACTTTGTAGCCATTCAACAGTAACGTGAGAGCCAATTCGAGAGTGCGACGACTGTTTGTTTGATGACAGGAGATATTTCTTTTTTCCATTGTTCTCTACCGGACCTATTTGCTTCGGAGGATGAAGTCATTTGTTGAAGTTCACGCTAGTGAGGAAAGTTCTCTAAGTTCGGGTCTTAGAACAAGTATCGTCTGGGTAGCCATAAAATATCCATTTGAAGGTGAGCTAAAGTGAGAACTTGAAACATCCCTCCCCAGGGTTGGGCGCTAGGTTTGAGGCACGCCACATAAAAAACACCTCCAATGAAAGATATGATGATTACTCTCAGCTATAGAAACCACGTTATAACGATCTTACTTTTTTTTTATCATTTCGTCAATGTATCCAGCGAGTTTATCCCGTTGTCATTGGCCATATATTTGTATATCTCGAAAACTTTGATTTCATTCCAAAAAGCTTGTATTACCAGGTTGCCAAGCCTAGCACCGGCTGTCGCTTCTATGCTCACATACCTTCGAGGGAGGCGTTGGCGGGAAGGACTCGTTGAAGGAGAGGGACGGTGAGCTTTTTTCGGAAGGATCCAAGCATGCGGGGAGGATTGGTGGAAGCTTACAATTTTGAAACTCTCCATGAGCCCAAATTTTAAGTTTCCTAGCCACTATAGCGTCTTCAAAGCGGAAGTGGCTGCCACAAAGGTAGCAATAAGTCTAGTGATAAGGATGTCTGGATCCTATCTCTAGTATCAAGTTATTTTATGACTGGACTGATTTGGTTGCTTGGCCACGGTGGTATTGAAGGAAACTGTAGGGCTTATAAGCTTATTAGCTAGGTACTTTAGTCTCAATATCTTCGGTATGTGAACGCTAAGAGCTCCGTTGGCTTCTTATAGTTCACAAGTAGACTGTTGAATTTCAGACCAGCTCAGCCCATTTTGGTCAGCCACGAGCAGCTGTGCAGTAACAAGGTCCTTCTGGCTCAGGATAAATCGAAAATAGTCTAGAAAATCGTATGTAGTCTAAGCAAAAGCTATATTTCAATGATTATCGGAGTTCTGACTGGGCACTGTTCGATCGGGATTCATGCAGTAAGATATAAGATTTTACCGGATGCCAATTGCATCAGCTGCTTAGAAAGAGAAGAGGTAGAATCTTCTCAATACTTTTTCCTCGAATGTCTGAAGATTTAACTGTTTCGTTTCTGTGGCGATCAAGATGGAGTGTCAAGCTTAATAGAATTACGATTAAACAATATAAGCCTCAAATATTATAAACTGGTTGAGAATTACAAGACCATTTTTAAGAAATCCCGTCAAATATGTTCGCTGGGTTTTGACTGCAATGGCTTGTAGAATTGATTGAACTTTCAAGTTTCAACTTCAGCCAAGAGGCAATAATCAAGCGACAAGTACACAAGAATTCCAGCCACAAGCGATTTACTTAGCAAGCAGAAGACTCGTTCGCAGACACACTAAGGCAAGCCAGTTGGTGGGATTGTTGGTACAACAACACTGCAGTTGCTGCCTTTTTCGTTGATTTTTTTCTTGTTTTTGTTGACTTGCACATCATTTCATTTGTCAGGGGACTGACTGGTGTTGGTGTTGGTGTTGTTGTTGTTGTTGCTGCTGAATGCAAATAAAGTGCAATCGAGTTAAATGTCAAAATCTGCTTTGGCAGCGAAGTATAAATCGAGGTAAATGTTAAATTGTCGATCTTCTTCTCCACTCGACGGATTTTCTTGTTCTTTTTGTACCTCTTTTTTTTGATGTTTTCTCACTGATTTTTTAATTTAAATGCTTTTAATACTTTTTGCACTTGCACTTGCCAGCAGCAGTTGCCATGTGCAGTATCGAAAAAAATATTGTTGTAAATGAAAAAAGGCGAAAACTAGTGTTTCAGGTAACGAGCGAGAAAAAAGTGTGGTTAATAAAATAAGTAGAACCACTTTTAAATATCAACTATCTGGCATGGCAAAGGCGATGGGGCCTGCATACTCGTATTGTGTGCGCCACAAGTATTTAGCGTGGCCGGTTGGCGGCTTAAAATTGATTACTGTCGTTGAGTGGTGGTAAGGTTACAACTTGTTGTGCACCCAGAAACATCGACAATAAATATAAAAAATGAATTGTGGAAGAAGAAGCAGCAGCAGCAGCGGCAAGTTATGGCGCTGAAATGTTGGTGAATGCAGTTTTGGTGGCACTTAATCACACTAATTTACATATATTCAGTTATAAAAGCGTATATGTAACGGGTGATCCAAGTAGAGGTACTTTTTTCGATAGCCTTTTTTTGACAAGTCACGCATAAGTGATGTCAAGCTGTCATCTTATTTTCGTTCAGTACTGTTTGGCATTTCATAATGGAAAGACTTTTGCCTGAACAACGTTCAACTCACAACTTTCGTTCAACTTTATTACGAAAATTCACGTTCTGTAAAAAATTTCCTAATATGCGTACTATTCGCAACACTATCACCCATCATAAATCCTGACGTTCATTATTTGATAATATTCGACCGAATAGATCACGTCTAGCAGGCCGTGAAGAAAATGTAGCAGCCGCAGCTGAAAGTATGCACGATGGAGAGTAGATACGGTGCCGTTCCCACCAACAGAACTGATGTATGGAACGACTTAGCGCATTTTACGTTGAGTTCTTAAATTGTAAGCGTAAAAAATACAGCTTGTGCAAGAACTGAAGCCCCCGACCTTCCCAAGAGACATCGCTTCGCTCTATGGGCTCTTAAAAAGTTTCATGAAGGTCCGACGTTTTCGAGTCGAATTTTATTCACCGATGAGACCTAATTCTGGCTCAATGGGTGTGTAAACAAGCAAATTGCCACATTTGAGAGGAAGAGAAATCTGAAGAGATTCAAGAGCTGCCATTTCATCCAGAAAAATAACGATTTGGTGTGGTTTGTGGATCTGAATTAATTGCCCGATAGTCTAACTCTCTAATCTGTGCAGCTAATACCGCAACCTGTAAAAAAAATCCCACAAGCTGCCTTAATTTGTTTTCAAGAGGAGTCTTTAGTTTCTTGAACCGTTTTGTATCGAACGCTCCCAAAAACAGCCTCGTTTGCGTAGCGCAGGCACTTGTTGCCAGTGGCTTTTTCTACTAGCCCTTCTATTTCCGCTCCCCTTATAAAGTATAGCAGACTGCTTGCCGCAGCTTCTTTCGCCAGGAGACCGACTAGCTCATTTCCATTGATGGATCTATGCCTCCCTGGAGATAGGATATTGTTTTCAGTGTCCATGTTAGACCTGCCCTTCAGTATCATTGTTGGTATTTCAACGTACAGTATTATGGTAGATGCCAAAAAGACCCAACTGGTCCAGTTTTCAGTATATAAAGTGCATTCGGCGATTTTTGCGATGAGTGAAATTATTCATAGATTGCTATTTGTGTGTTGTGTATCGTTTGCGTGAAGCAAAGAGGTGGGAGTTATGGATCAACAGTTCTTGGTGTTTGCATCACGATAATGCACCGTCGCAAACTGCATCCCCAGCATCTTCCAGGTAGAAGTTTTTGCCATAAGTCGGTGTATAGAAATAAACCTCAATCGCAACTATCGCAATAAGCGAATAGCCATTTTCGGCGATAGTCAAGCGGCACTAAAAGCGATCTCCTCCTACGAGATCACATCGGTACTAGTGCAAGAGTGCAGGGAAAGGCTGAAAAGCCTAGCGGAACGAAACCAGGTACACCTAATCTGGGTGTCTGGTCACAAATGTATAGCCCGAAACGAACTGTCGGACGAGCTCTCCCGCTCTGCAGCCTCCAACGAGATGGTAGACCCGAACCCTTTACTGGAGTAGGTCCCCATACCTTAAAGGAGCTACTCCGGAAGGAAGAAGGAGTGGGCAGGAAAGAGTATTGGCAACAACCACACGGTATGATACATGCCAAGTTGCTTATTGAAGGATACAACTTAAGCATGTTCAAAGTTGTAATTAACCTTCCCAGGAACAAACTCAGGCTACTGTTCGCATGGTGCACCGGCCATTGCAAGCTGAATAGTCATCTGTATAACCTAGGCCTATTCTCTTTCGCTAACTACCGGTTATGCGACGGGGAGCCTGAAACTCCGGAGCTTCTGCTGATCGACTGCACTGCAGTCTGTAGGCGCAGGTTTAAAGGGCCCCTTGTATACATATTTCCGTATAGGGATTCCATCGCTTCACTAGCACTCGGTAGTCTATTGGACTTCATCAATGCGCTGGAGCTAAAAGTCTATGTGATTTAGGAGAGGGCACAATAGGTCGCGGTGCATTCCTCATATTTAAATCTAATCTAATCTAATACTGCATTGATTCTTTGTGAGTTTTTCGCCAAATTTTCAACCAGTATCGTGCCACAACCACCGAATTCGCCTGATTTAGCTCCGTGTGACTTCTGCCTGATCAGCAATTTCAAACAACCGCTCCGGGAAACTGTTTTGAGTCAATTGAAGACGTTAATCGTGAATCGCTACTCGCACTGAAGGTAAATTGAAGAGAAACTGACTTTAACAACTGTTTTGAGGTTTGGAAAAATCGTCGGTGCAAGTGTATTGGGACAAAAAAGATTACTTTAAAGTAGACGGCATAGATTTTTGAAAATAAATTGAGAATTTTGCAATTATGAGCAAAGTCTTAAGGGGGTATTCTGGTTTAGAAGCATGAATTTCAGGTAATTTTTTAAAATGTCGAAAAAAAAGGCAATTAACATTTTTACTATCCATTTTTATTTATTAGTTATTTGTTAATTTTAGTAGAGTAGAGAAAAAAATTAAAAACTAAAAAAAGTAAAAAATTTCAAAAATTATGAGCTGACGAAGTGGGGTCTCTAAAAATTTCCACGAGACCATACCCATGATTTCAACTCTCCTAGTTATCTGAAACCAAAAAGCAAAAAAGATTATTAATCTAAAATAATGTCGCAATGGCCGGAACTACGGAAAAGTGGGAAAAAATTTTTTTCACAAAATGGCGACTGCAAAAAAAAAAAGTTTTTTTGGATCACTTTTTCTGACTATTTCAAATTTTTTTAAAATATAATAAAAAGGGGATGGGGCTAGTTCCAACCATAGACCAGCCTATAAAGAAGATTCTTTAAAAATTTCAAGTAAATCGGTCCAGTAGAACCTGAGAAATCGTGGGTATCGTTCCGAAAAAGTCACTTTTGAGAAAAACGCGTTTAAAGTTTCGCGTTCCGGCCGAACCAGTTTGGATGCCGGATCAGAAAAATGCCTATATCTCCAAAAAAAATGTGAACTTTTAAAAATGCTCTTGTACACATATTCTTGAACAGTTAAACTTTGAAAATATAAAAAAAATCGATTTTTTTAAATTTCTAGACTAGTATACCCCCTTAGTATTTTTTGTATGTACTCTCTCCAATCTTGTGAACAATATTTACTTACTCTAAATTTTTCTTATTATCTTTGCAGGTAAGGTGCGAATAGTTATAAATCATTGGTTTATAGCAGTGTTTTGATCTTAATACGCGGACACGGTATGTACATATGTATATCAATATATTGTTTAATTCCGACAGGAATGTGAAGAACTTCAAAATATGAAAATCTGATCAAAACACAAAAACCAATTACTTTATACCCCAAAGTTATGCCAGGAAGGAATTTTAAACTCAGTTACTACTTAGTAACTAAATATGGACAGAGTTGCCAAATGTCTTTTGAGAAGACTTCTAGGGTGCTAAAAAAAAAAGATTTATTACAAATTTCAAATTTAAAATATTTATATACACATTTCATATCATCCTAAGAAAATAACACTTTACGTATATAGTAGATAGTTGTTTCGGCAGCTCTAAGACGAGTTCTAGGTAAAGCTGGATAGAAGTATGGGAGGTGTGCCAACGTCTACTTCTGCATGTATCGTCGTTACTTATTACTCATCCGGCTCGCACGTAAAGTCATTAGCTCGTGACCAATCATTAGTCCAACAACCGGTGCTTTCATGATCATGCGAGTAAAAAGCATGTGCGTTTTTGTTCGGAGCTCTTGCACATGATCTTGGCTATCCTGCATCTCCTTAAGGCATACCATCTCGCCCTATGTTGTTTTTAGTAGTTCGCTAGGCCAGATGGATAGCATTTTTGGCAATCTCATCAGCTACATATTTTGTTTCCCGGTAATCCTTTGTGGTCTGAAGCTACATTCCCGCTTTTAAGGATATTCTGTGAATTGATGGAATTGATCTTATTTATGTTGTTTCCTGCGTTCTTAGCTATCTAAGCCGATTTCCTGACTCCAAAAACTTTCGCTAAGAAGATCCTGCACGAATACAGAAAACTTGACGGGTCACCTGAGATCCAGCTCCGCGTAATAGATTTCGGCTCTCACTCAATTAGACATTTTGGATCGATATGTATGATAACTATCGCTCGCTAATCGCATTCTCCTTGAAACATTTTGTCCCAAATAAAGCGTAAGTGTGTGTGGCCTATTTGATCCGCCAACATCCTGCTTAATGAGCCATGCCTGAATGGCCTTCTGAAGACTTCATCTAATGCCGCCAATCTTCCAGCAGAGCTTTCCACTACAATGTCTATTGGTAGATTTAGTAATCTTTCTCGTGCAGCCGTTGGAGTGGCCTGTGTATTCGCCTCAACGGGTTTTGGTTTAAGATTTTGCCGACAGCGGTCTACCACACCAAAGCATAGTAAAATAATATTGGCTTCAATATCGTTGCTTAATACCAATGCATGAGGCCAGGTGTTGAGAGCATCCCTGGCCTTTTTCTCGCCCGAATGGAGGAAAACACTTCAGCTCTGAGAGTATTCGACGCAGCACCTGCCGGGGGAAGCAGCGGAAAAGAAAGACCTCTCCTCCATTGGAAAGGCCAGATGGAGTAGGACCTGGCTACTCTTGGAGCCAAATAGCGAAAAAGAAGAACGACTGGAGCGCTGTTGTAAACTCGGCTATAACCGCGTGTCTACGCCAATAAAGAAGAAGTCTCTCAGTTTTTGAGATATTGATCTAAAATTTTGCAAACATTTTCTTCCTCCCAAGAAGATGACAATTTTTTCGGAACCGCCGATATCGGAGTACTATATCATATAGCTGTCATACAAACTGAACCATCGGAATAAAGTGCCTATATGGAAAACTTTTTCGTTTGACGGGACAGCTTTACGAAATTTGGCATGAATAATTGTCTAAAATAACGGTATAACTTCCGAAGCAAGTATTTAGATCGGATCACTATAGCATATAAATAGCTGTCATACAAATTGAACTCTGGGAAACAAGTTAAAAATGTTTTCGTACCCCTTCATGTTATAAAAAATGCAACTGTGGGAGTTACTAAAGCATCGGTGATTTAGTCAGTATTCCAAAAAATATTTAATTCTTTTATGTAACATTTGCTTTGTGCCAACTGATTGCGCGATCATTCGCAGCAGAGTTCAATACCAGAAAAAAGAAGAAACTACTATTAAAAGCCCTCCTACATTTAGCTAAATCATTGTTATGTCAAAACTGATTTTTCACTGATCTTCAGCGATATTTTCTCTACAAGTACAAGTGATCTTGTCCGCATTAGGCGAACTTGCAATAATGATTTTGCAGCTTCGCAGGCAGCTCAACAAGCTGAACTCAGCAAAATCAGCTACGACAGCCTTTCTAAAAATACCTACGAGTATAATTTGTGTGTGAGTGTGTGTGTTTGTGGTTTTTTTTTTTGCAGTTTTATTAGAACTAAATATTACGTAAATCGCGCTGAAGATGCTCAACTCAACACCTACACACACACTCACACACAACAAGCGAACGCTGATCGTTGGCATTTCCGTTGCGCCGAACGAAAAATAAATCATAGCGTCGTTAAGGCAAGCGAACTGAGTTACAGTAATAAAAAAAGAACAAAAACTTTAAGAAATATGATAAAATAGAAAACAAAAAACAACAAACAACAAAAATAGTAACGAAGCAATGAGCTGTTGATCGCGTATTGACGACAGCAGCAAACCGCAAACGACAAACAATGACGCTCAACTAGAGACTAAGCGCTCGCTAGCAAGCCTGGTTGACTGGGCTGTCTTAGCTGACTTTGCTGACTGGGCTGATTTGCCCGCTATCGGCTGGCTGACGTGAGCGCCTGCTCGGTGCTGCGCTGGTGCGCTGGTGCGCTGGTGCGCTGGTGCGCTTGTTTGTTGTGGCCGGCGGCAAGCAGTCAGGCAGCCTGGCAACTCGTTGTGGCATAAATTTGTGATTATTTAGTTGAGTTATGGCGAAAAATTGCAAATACGGTTAACTGCAAAAGTCAATTAAAGCCAGCTACATAGCGCAACAGGCTTGCTATGTAATGCAGCAGCAGCGCGCATATGTATGTGTGTCTATGTGTTTGAGGGAGGTGGGCCTGCGGTGTGGCGGGTAGTGAGGCATGCAGTTGCGCCAGTTGCCAATTTAACATTTTAATCGCTTAATGACGTTTAGTGTCGCTGCTATTGCACTTGTTTTCGCCAACACTATTTTGTTGTTGTTGTTGCTGCTGCTATAAATATTTTATTCTTATTTTTGTATGTTGCAAATCTTTCGAAATTCTGTGCTTCGCAGAAAAACTCAATTTGATTTTCATTTTGACAACTTTTCTTGTGCGCAAACGCAGCCATGCAGCTACAACAAATAAACACACACACACATTCATACATACGTAGACTAGTGCTCAGTGCGCTTGCAGCAGCAGCGCCCGGCCTGTCGTTAGCATTTAACACTATTCGAAAGCAAGCAAAATTCGCTTATAAAAAGAACAAAAAAATAATACAAAAACAAGAAAAAACTGCGAGCAACAAACAACAACAGCAATTATTGCATGCAATTAATCTAAAAGCAAAAGCTGATAGCGTACAAAATCACAAACATGTCGCTTGAAATTAAAACAATTTATGCACTTTATGTGACAGAGATAGTGTGGCTTACAACCACAACAAGAGTCTTCGTCGTCGTCGCTGGCGTTGGACGTTGACAACGTTGCTGGCGGCGGCACCGCCAATGATGACCCTCTGCTAACCGAACCGCAACTTATTCAGTATCGACAGTTGTGGCTTTTTTACGCCGCATTTTGCGGTCGCTGTTGCACTTTTATAACTTAAGTACGGTGTGGTGCACGAATTAAGGAAGAAAATTATTGCTCTACAGTGTTACCTCAATATAGCGAACTTAAAAGGCTTGCATGTACATCAAGTTTATGTTGTAAAACTCTGCAGTACATATTAATTGTAATAATTTGGCGATTTATTTTTCGGGATTCGAATTTTGCAGTACCGAAATTTCGGGATTCAATTTCACTTGGCGGGACTATAAACAATTTTGAACTTGTTGCACCTCATTTGGTACACGCACAAACAATTATCAACAAATACCGAAATTTCGGCATAAATTTTGGCCGATCCCGAGTTTACGGTATTATTAACACTTTCAAACTTATTGCACTTTATTTGACAAATTTTATTCACGCAATATTTCTTCGCTTAAAATATCTAATTTGTTGATTTATTTTTCGGTATTGAACATTTGTAGTCCCGAAATTTCGGGATTCACTTTAACTTGGCGAAATTATGACACATTTATGAGTTAGGGGACTTCTTTTAATATGAAGAATAATCAACAAATACCGAAATTTCGGGATACATTTTAGCCGATCCCGCGTTTACGGGATTATTAACATTTTTGAACTTAATGGACTTTATTTGATAAATTTCATTCTGTCAATATTTCTTCATTTAAAATGTTTAATTTCCTGATGCATTTTTCGGCATTAAAATTTTTTTGTCCCGAAATTTAGGGATTCACTTTCTCGCGGCAAAATTATGAAAAAATTTAAGTTGGTGGACTTATGTTAATAATTTCGAAATTTCGAGATTTACTTTCTCTTGAGGAAATTATGAAGAAATTTTAATTTAAGGAACTTCGTTATTATACATACATAATAAATAAATCCCGAAAATTTCGAGATTCCCTTTCTCTCTTTCCTGAATTAACGGGATTATGAATAAGTTTTAACTTGATGGATGTAAATTTTTTACATTTTATTCATCTACTATTTCTTTATTTCATATTTCTAATTAGCAGGTTTAATTTTCGGAATTGTAATGTTGTAGTCCCAAAATTTCGGGATTCACTTTCTGTCGGCGAAATTATGAAATAAATTTAACTTGATGGGGTTTATTAGTAGACTTAAAAAAATCCCAAAATTCGGTATTCATTTTAGCTAATACCGAATTGTCCAGGTTATGATATATTCGAGATTTGCTTATTTTTTGGTTTTAATTGATTGTAAAATTTGAAAATTCAGCATTATATCGGCGCACTCTTTTGAATGCAAAATGTCAAGCCTTGAAAAATTGAATACCGACATTATGAGTCTTCAAGGAAAAAGAAAAGGCAAAACTTTATAAATATCCGAGACGAAACCTCTCCAAATAATATAATGACCCCTTATAGGCGTTAATGATTAATAACTAAAATTTAATGTTTTCGAAAAAGGTACTTTGTATCGAGTTTCTACTGTTATGGTCTTAAAGCGCGTATGTCCACCTATTTGCAGTTAAAAAGATATGGTATGGGGATAAGCAGAGCATACTTGTGGTAAGGCGATAAGGTAAATATTTACAATTGGATAAAAATTCCATTCTTAGTACCCTTTTTGTTTGCTTTATCTGCTTATAACTTTGTATATCTAAGAGGAGTACGGACTGCGGTTTCTCAGATAAGATCCATAATAATCACGTGGTGTATTTGTTCTTCAAGGAAATTTAATACCTTTCATATTATAGGCAAATATTTGTAATCACAGATAAAATTCGTATGAAACCTCATCAGATTAAATACATACAATTCGCGACACAGTGGCCATTAAGGCTAAATCATATATGGTTTTGCTTTCGATTTTAAAGTTTATTTTAAAATGTATTCTTTTTGGGGTTATATGAGCAAATTTATATGAGGAAATATTTGGGTTTTAAACAATTTTAGTGATTTGTGACCATTTTTTTCATTTTTCGCCCATATAATGTCGGTCTTCGCATACATTCCGAAGTCGTTTTGGAATTTGAACCAAAATCTGATGTTCGAATATCTTATCAAAGAAAACAACATGAAAAATGTTGAATGGATTCTTCCAAAAAATAGAACTCCACCATTCATTGATAGTCCAACAAAAAGCGAAAAATCCGTTCACTACATGACCAAAAATTGTCCAAATCCAACCAAAAGTTTTCAAGCCTTTAGGTACCGAATATGAGGACCCCAGTATCAATAGTTGATTTTGGACTGAAACAATCGGTCAATGTATGGGACATACAATTGAATTTCGAAGAGAATCTTTTCCTGATAATAATATATCCGTGTATAAAAAATGGGTTAATCGGGTCAATACTTCCCTGAGCCCCCATATATGTATATAATATAAAGATTTTTGAACTTCCGGGTGACTCCATACCGCATATGTATATCGGCCAATATGTGAATTATCTCAATGAAAATGAGAGAGCCTGTTTTATTTTTTTAGTAGTTTTTGACAAGATATTTTCACGGAAATTAGCGTAGATTATTTTTAACTGAATATTTATTACAAAAAAATGTATTAGATCGTCAAGTATCTCTCTTCCGCCTTTTTGCGCTTTATTCAGTGCTCTATAAAAGTGTTACAGTGATCGGATTCAGTTAAAATATACGCCGCTTCGTTCGTTAATTTGTTTCCATCTAGACGGCAACTTCAGAAAATGAAGAACTGGGACAGCCACATAATTCCCTTCCAATCCCACCAAACACACAGCAAAACCTTCCTGGCCGTCAATCCCGGCTTGGCCACTGTTTGGAACGATTCACCGGGCTCGAACCACGACCGTTTTCACTTGATATTGTCGTATGTGATCCGTTTATCATCGCCAGTCACCATACGTTTCAAAAATGGATCGAGTTCGTTTCGTTTCAGCAGCATATCGCTTTTGTTGATTCGGTCCAGAAGGTTTTATTGCGTCAAATCATGCAACACCCAAACATCAATCTTTTTTCTGTATCCAGCCTTCTGCTGATGGTTTAAAGTTTGATGACTAATTCACGAGATGCCACATGCCGGTCTAACTCGATGTTTTCCATGATTTGATCGGTATTCGTCGTCACAGGTCTTCCGCCGGGTGGCTAATCCATGGTGTCGTTTTCACCCACTCTGAATCGTCGAAGCCATTCCGCCGCAGTTCGAATCTCAAATATAGCACGAATTACCCCGTTAGTGAACTCCATGTTTACACGTCTATAACTTTTGAACGCAATATCCAAACTAATCATGCATAGCGTCGTTTTGTAGGTTATGTCAAGACTTTTCAAAGATATATAGTATTGCCAGATACGAGCTCTGTAACGTTTTATACATAGCCGCGAAATTCAAAAAACAAAAAGGAGATATTTGACAACCTAATATTTATTAAATGAAAAGAAAAAAATATTTTTAAAACTTTTGATGATTGCATATGCCTATCCCACTGTGCAAGCTTTACAACATTTTTTCCTCTGCTCATATTTTATTTAAATTTTGTTTTGCTTTTATTACTAACATACTAAATTATTCATTCGCACTCAAGTGCCACTGTGCATTTGGAGCAAAAAAAAAAAAATATGTACATACATACATACATATATGTATATCTTCGAAAAATTATCTTCTAATTTTTGTTTGCTTTGCTCATCCACCAATTATGTACATATGTACATACATACATATATTATTTTTTATATAGTTTAAACAAATAAAAAAAAAATTGCACCACTCTGATCCCACTGTGCAGCTGCTGAATAGTTACAATACATAAGTACATAGTCATCGTGTTTAAATAATTCGCACTTTTTTATTGTTGTTTAATTAAAATAAGATAATGAAATTGACAACGTAAAAGCAAAAGTGCTGTTAGCAACAAATAAGCACACAATTTCTTATACTTTCCAACGCCAGCAATAATATTAAAAAAACAAAAAAAAAACCAACAAAAAGAACACACAAATAAAACGCAATCACAGTTATATAGCGGTTAAAAAGCGCTCAGCGACAATAAACACATCAAAAGCAATTCGACATACTTTACATACTTACCATACATACATACATGTCCATAACGGCAGCTAGCATTTACAACAAAAATAACAGTAAATATAATAATAATACTTAGAGCTACTACCCAACTTACTGCGCACTGTGACAATAATAATAATAATCGTAAAATTCGAGTTCGCACAAATGATCTGCAACGATGCCTCCCTCCTTCCCCTCCTCTCGCGCTCTCTCACCGCTATGGTGCGCTACTGTAGTCGTAAAAGTCGATCATTGCATGGCGTTGAAATAAGACAAAAAGTGCAGATGTTGAGATGGCCATAAAT
The DNA here is from genome assembly GCA_027475135.1 of Bactrocera correcta. Lineage (NCBI taxonomy): Eukaryota > Metazoa > Arthropoda > Insecta > Diptera > Tephritidae > Bactrocera > Bactrocera correcta. The sequence goes on from CM050325.1 coordinate 19,105,983, forward strand.
ACATACATACATATGTACATACATAAATACATATGTACATACGTATGTATGTATTTATATGATAATAACAACAAATTATTGTGTTTGTGTGGGCAAATATATAATTTTAGTTAGCGATTTCAAACGTATGCTAACATATAAATGTATAATCATGTTGAAGTCTTTGGACCTTATCAACTTTTGCGCTCTACCTTGTATGTACATAAGTATGTATGTATAAATATGTATGTATATAAGGTGCGTTCCAAAGTATACAGGACTTAAAAAAAACAGAAAAAATGTTTTTTTCGGCAAAATCAATTTATTTTATTCAAAATAGTCTTCTTCTGCTTCAATACAGCTTTTCGCACCATCCAAAAGCAAGTCGAACGAGTGTTTTAGCTTGTTGGCCGATAAGGCCGCCAGTATGACCTCTACATCTGCATAACGCTTTCCTTTCATGGGCAAATGCATTTTTCCGAAAAGTAGGAAAGTGGGGAGTGGTTAATGGTTAAAATGTGATTTTTGATTAAATAATGGGTCACAAGCGTCGATCGATGAGAACAATTTTGGTCGTATTTTCGACCAGTCGAAATATATATGACGCCACCAGGGGGCGCTTGATTCAAGAAGTCCTGTTTACTTTGGAACGCAGCCTGTATATTTTTAAATGCTTTTATAGGTTTTTAAACTTAGCAAACATTCCAAGCATGCTTTCTGTCGATTGTTGAGTATAATCACAGTTATGTTCAAAAACGTGACCAAACCTTTTTGTCCGTGTAATTTCCTATACACAACAAAGATTATTATTTTGTTGATCCGATCTATATTTTTTTTAGTTCATACATCATAGAAATGATCCGCCCTCTAAATATCTTGTATAGATGGAGCTGGCAGGAACATTTCTCTTAAAGGATCTTAAGACCGTAACCACTTGAAAACGTCTATTGTGTTTAACATACATATGTATGTATGTACATAGGTAGGTGTCTGCTGACGACAGCCCACGGTGCTCAAGAGCATAGTGGTTCTAATCAATGCTGTAATTAGCGCCAGTGCCAATTGTCAGTGTGGAGTGGACACACTAACCACTTTAGTAGGGTGCGAGGCCCATCTAAAATCATTGGCAGATAGGTTTCAATGCAACTCCATATTCAACTGATAAAGTGTCAGTTCTTTCCGCATTCGGGCTTTAACCACAACGACCACGATACTCCCCGAAGAGCTAGTCCGAGTGAGCAGGTTTGAGGAAACTCGTAGGGTTCCTGCTTCCCGTGATACCTGAATTAAGTCTCCGGTCAGACCTCGTAGCCGAAACTCCTACCAGTTGAGCATCCAGACTGCTGTAGACTCGTGACCCCATACGCACACAGCATTCACACAAGAAGCTAACCTTAATACCCAGTTAAACGCTTTCGTGTCCGAGTACATCGGTTGGAGAACATCGGGCATTCTGTAATAACATGCCCCCATTCCTCGACTTGTGTCCCACACAAACACTCCGACCTATCAGATAGGTGCAGAAAACTCAGACTTGGGACAGTCTGAAGTCTGGGTTACCCTCAACAAATCTCCCGTATGTACTGGTAAGTCACTCGACCTATTGTCCCGACGGTCCTGTCACCTATATCTGACCCTATTTTCTAGAAGCCTCCTGTTCCCTTCCTCTCCACATCATTATTCAAATTTCAATTCCGTAGCAGCGACACATTAAAATCTTTTTAACCTGAAAGCAACAGCACGCTGTATGACAATCAGGTCAAGAGGGGGTGCTCCTAACAAAGCCTGCATAGCATCCGTTAAAACGGTGCGATACACAGGCAAACAGGCAAGCACCATACAACGCTGTATGGAGGAGATTTTTGGCTCTCTAAGATTGCCGTGGCTGCTTCAGACCACAGACCACAAAAAGCCACGATATGTAGTGCGAACAGCACAACGTTAGATACTCCAATCACTCCGATTGCATCATATATTTGATGCTAATCCAGTTCACCCGAACAATCGGTGGACGAACCGGCGACACTAGAAGTTCATGTCGATATCTCACGTTTTACTCAAGCTACAGCATTCATAGACTGACGGAGGATAGACAGACAGACAGTCACTCAGAATTCCACTCGTCTTGTCATCCTGATAACTCTATAACTGCTTTGATTAGTTTTATGTGATACAATCAATCGAGTGAGTGGCTGAGTTGAAAGTCCTTGGTCTTCTGAAAATCTGGGATCCGTCCATGTTTTGAAACGGCCGTTACTGTAAACTTATGCTACTAACCAGAAAAAAGTCTTCCTCAAACCGTGTAGAAAACTCTTGGTCTTCTGAAAATCCGGGATCTGTCCATTTTTTGACCCGGCCGTCAGTGCAAACTTACATATTTTATTAACTAAAGATTAGACTAATTAAGGCCTATTCGGACCATGTCGAAAATCCTTGGTCTTCTGAAAATCCGTAATCCGTCCATCCGACCCAGCCGTCACTGTAGATTTATGTAACTAACCAGATACTGTACTAAGCAAAGCCTATTCGGACCTAATCGAAAGTTCTTGGTCTTCTGAAAATCTGGGTCCATGTTTTGACTCGGCCGTATCGGAAGTACTTGGTCTTTTGAAAACCCGGGACTCGTCCACGAAAGGCCTATGCGGACCGTGTTGAAAGTCCTTGGTCTTCTGAAAATTCGGGATCCGTCTATGTTTTGATCCGACCGTCACTGCAGACTTATTTTTACTAACCAGAGATCGGGCTAAGTAAGGCCTTTTGTATAATTAAAGAAACGGATGTTTCCCAACAAAAATCTGTACCACCTCCATACAACTTTACTTTATATACATATGTATGTATGTATGTATGAAATAAACAAATGTTAAGCTGAGTGTTAGCATGCACGACTGTTATGAGCGTCACGCCTTCCTCCATGTTTTTCGCACGAGTTCGTGGAATGTATAACAGTCTCACTGATACCTTTTGTTATTACAAAAACACAGCCACAACAAAAAAGCTTCAAAACAATTATTAATAATAAAGGCCTGTATTATATTTCGATTCAAAAACAAAAAAAAAAAAAACAACACCAATTGTTTGGAAGCAGCGGCGCAAAAATAACGACCTTGCCGAAGGCAGTCTCTCAACCTCATTTCGGCAACCAAACACAATTATAACCTGCAGACCAGCAAAGTGTAAAAGTATCAAATAGAAAACAAATGTTAAGGTATTGTTTTGGTAATTTTTATTTTTTTAAGGTATTTTTTTAATATTTTTTTGTTGTATTTTTTTTGTTCTTTTCATTTTTTTTTTTTTAATTTTTTTATGTGTTTTTTGCCAAATATTTTTTTTACATATTGTTTTTTTTTTTTTTTTTGTTTTGACATATTTTTTACCTTTAATAAGTTTTGCAATTTTTTGTTTTTATTTTTTTTTCTGAACATTTACAGCTACATACTTACATGCCGCGTAAAGCGTTTTACAAGCATTTATTTCACAAAAAAAAAATTTTTTCACCATTACGCCTCGGCATTGTGACCATTATGTGTTTTGCTGTTGTTGTTGTCGTGCCAAAGTATCAAATTTCGTTGGCTGCGCGCTGCAGGCGGGTGGCGCGTCGCTGCTGTCGCTAACCTGCCGCTGCCGCGTGGACTCATAAATAACACGCGAAAGGCTTGGCACTTGCATACCGCGGCGCCGACTGACTGCCTGACACCTCTTTATGTTAAACATCAATTTTGCATTTGTTGCGATTTGCACTCGAACCCACACACACACACACACAACCACATGCAGTATAACGGCACTGCTGTAAATGAAATGATTTCAGCAAAAAAAAAAAATAATAATAATAGTTTAGCTATCCAAACGTCATAACAAATGTCAACGTCGACGCTTAAGCGCCAGCTCTACGTGAGCAGCGACGCCGACGCCGCAGCTTCAGCGCTTCAAAGTCGTATTGACCAACCCAATCAAATTAAAGATTTATCTAAGATCGCTAAATGATCGCGTACATACACGTACATACATATGTATGTATATGCATGTATGTGCATGTTTTTGCGTGTATGTACAGGTTTTTGTGTGCATGTATGTCTGTGTGTGCCAGCCCAACGGTTGTACGTAACAAGTGACCTTACTTCAACAATTGGCATAACTGCTATCTAACTCAGGCGAATTGTTGGCATCTCAAGCGAATGTGCAGATATTAAGTGCTTAGCATTCGCGTATACATATGTATGTATGTGTGTGTGTGCGAAAACATTTAAAATATAATTACAGCTGCAATGCATGTTTTAGTTCAGTTTTTTTTATGTTTCATGTTTATGGTGTGGCCATTGGGCAATGCAAGCGCGGTACTTTCAACACTTGGCGCAAGAAGTGCATAACTTCAGTTTGGGAAAAATCATTTTAACAAAAATATCTAAGTATAATTAAAATAACAAAAAAAACATGAACTTCAGTTGCACCGAAGCTAGAAGAATATTCTTCACAAGTAAAAGAATTTCTATACAAGAAATATATTTTAGTCGTTCGTTTTGTATGGCAGCTGTACGTTGTTGTGGTCCGATCCAAACCAATTTATCAGATGTGCTAAAGTTCGTGACGATACCTTGCCAAATGAAATAGTTTTCCATACACGAACTTCATTCTGATCGTTTAGTTGTTATGACAGCTTTATGCTATATTGGTCCATTCTAAACGATTTCTTCGGAAATTGTAGCGATGCTTTATACAATTAGCTATGCCAAATTTCGAGAAGTTACCTCGTAAAATGGAAACGCTTTCCATGCAAGCTTTTGACTCCGATCGTTCAGTTTGTATGGGAGCCATGCGTTATTGTGTTCAGATATCGGCCATTCTGACAAATGAGCAGCTTCTTGGAGAGAAAAGGACGGGTGCAAAATCTCAGATCGATATCTCAAAGATTTAGCGACAAGATCATATGCATACATATGTATGTATATAGAGATGGGAGGCAGACGAACATGGCTTAACATCATAGAACATCATGCTGATCATTTAAATATACTATTCCTAAGTATCCTTTATAGTGTTTCTGACCTTTTAACGTTCATTGGTCGACGAGAACTTAAAACTATTACAATCATATTTCATATTTAATGAACTTATAGATCCTAGACTCGCTTGGTTTCATTATTAAATACTGTTTCATGAAAGCGAGAATTACAAAGAAAGGTCCACTGCAAGATTCTCTACTTTTTTAAAGAAAAAACACAGAAACTTCAAATGTAAAAGGCAATATTTATTATGATTTGAAAGAACATTCTCTAGCATTTATTTTTTGAACTCTTTTAACTCTTTCAAATGTTGGCCGCGGCTGCGTCTCAGATGGTCCATCCATTGAGTTCAATTTTCAATAACTCGTTTGAGCATTTCGACTGTTAACTGGTGAATGACACACGTGATGTTTTGCTCCAAGGCTTGAATCGAAGCGGGATTGTGCGCATAAGCTTAAGACTTTACATATTCCCACAGGAAAAAGTCTAACGTTGTGATATTATACGATCTTAGTGGCCAATCGACCGGGCCAAAACTGAAATGCGTGCACAAGCTGTATTTTGTACGCTTTCAGTTTAAGATCTTGACGTAAAATGCGACAAGCCGTTCCATACGTCAGTCCGAGTTGCTGCGAGAGGCGCTGAATTTACTCTCCATCGGGAAAACTTTCAGCTGCGGCTGTTACATTTTCTTCACTGCGTGCCGGACGTGGTTTATTCGGTCGAATATTATCAAATAATGAATTCTGGGTCTCAAGATGGTTAAGGGGGTATTCTAGTCTAGAAATCAAATTTTGGGCAGGTTTTTGATTTTTTTTTTAAATATATATATTTTTTTACCATCCATTTTTTTATGGTGTTTTTATTGATATCTTAAGAATACAGCAAAAAAAATGTACACAAAAATATTAAAAATTAAAATAATTAGAGGGAAGAGACAGGTGTAAAAAACATGGCGCATCCTGGTGACATTGATCCTGACTCTCCTAATGGTCTGAAAAAAAATATCAAGAGAAATTCTTTATTAGTAAGGATGCTGTTTATAGTCCCTACCTCAGGGAACAGATTTTTTTGAAAAATGGTGACCGCCTGAAAATAAAAATCATTTTTTTACGTTTTTTTTTTTTTAATTCCTGAATTTTTTTAAAATATTAAAAATAAAAATTTTGACGCGATGCTGGTAGGAACGATAAAGGATTATATAAAAAAGGTTCACACAAAATTTCAAGTAAATCGGTTGTATAGAACTTGAGATAATGCCGGTACCGTGTGGAAAAAAGTAGTTTCGATACGGCCGAACCGGGCTAGGTACTGTGTCACTAAAGTAACTGTAGCTCTTAAAATAATTTTAAGTTTTAAAAATCCTTTGGAGGATATGTTCTTAAGGGTCTAAACTTTAAATATATGAAAAAAATAGAATTTTTCAAAATTCAAAAGTAGAATACCCCCTTAATGGTGTTATGAATAGTACGCTCAGTAGGCCGATTCCACTGACCATAAGTTGAGCGAAGCAAGTGAAACACATTCTTCGAAGAAGGTGAATTTTCGTAATAATGTCGAACGATTTTTAAACAAAAGTCTTTTAATGATGAAATGTCAAACAATACTGTACAAAAATAACATCACGGCTTGACACGACTCACACGTGATATGTGAAAAAAGGCTATTAAAAAGTACCTCTACTTGGATCACCCGTCATTATTATACATCAACATCACTCATAATTTAATTGCTACTGTTCGCACTCCAATTGTTATAGTTTTTTTTTTTAACAATTCACTATTGATTACTCACTGCATTGTTTGACAGCACTCAAGTCAGTACTCAAGATTTTACCCAATAAAAAATATGTACATATGTATGTATAAGCATTTTTTAATATCGTTTTGGCATTCCGGCGCTTTGTTATGTTCTGGCAAATCATTGTTTACCAAGAAAAGATCATTAGGAGTTATGAAGTTCTAGTTAAACAACAAAACAAAAAAATGTTTACTCAAGCTTTGTTCCGTTTGCTTCATTTTTGTATACAGTAAATGCGCATGTCTATGTGTGTGTGTATTTGTATCTGATTGTGCGTTTAAACAAAATTATCTAATGTATTTAAATTTCTTCGCAGCACAAATTCGCTCACGGAAGTCTTAAGTCGGAACCTTCACATGACTTTTCCGCATTTTTTGAGATGAATGCGTTGGCTAATTCACTATGTACATACATAGTACAGCATATGTTTACAGTTATAAATAAATATTAACTGTTGCGGTTGTCTGAAGTTCACGGTGATGAATTTGAGAAAAGTTTGCGGCGTTTTTTGAGGTCAAAATGAGGGTTTTTTTTAACTTATTGAGGGTGAAGCACTTGGGAAAAATTATAATCTTATGAAAAAAAATTAGTAAGACTTTATTCGTAATTTTAAAATTCTTAATTAATTCTGCAAAATTTATGCCGTCCCACTCAAAGTGATTCCCTGTGGCCTCAATACATATGGGTCAACGTTATCTTACAACTTTCGAAACAGTTGTTGAAACCAATTGCCGGAATAGCCTTCAATGCACATAGCGATTCACGTTTAATGTCTTGAATTTACTCTAAACGGTTTCCCCGGAGCGATGGTTTGTGTGTGCTAAATAGCCAGAAGTCACACAGAGCTGAATCAGGCGTATACGGTGGTTGCGTCACGATATTGGTTAAAAATTGCCTTGTGTATCTTGTTGTCAGTTTGGCCGGTCGGATGGAATTCGAAGTGCAGCACACCTCGATGATCAAAGAACATAACCTTGATTTTTGACCTACTTCTTACCTGGTTTTTTCGGTTTCGGCTCACCTTTGTCACGATATTTGGCCGATTGATCGTCTGTTTCCGGGTCGCAAGCATATATCAAAGACTCATCGCCAGTAATAATATGTTTCATGGTTCCTGTCGGAAAGCATTGTTTTATAGACGTTAACGTGGCGCTGTTTTTCGAAAATTTTCAGTGATTGTGGAAACAATCATGCTTTCACTTTTCTTAGCCCCAAGGGATCTTTCAAAATGGTTTTCACTAGTGCTTTCGATAAAGCAATGATATCATCAGTCCCAAGATAATGCACCGCGTCAGCAGTTAGTGACAACGAAGGCAAAAATCTACGAATTTGGCTTCGAATTGCTCCCGCATCTACCGCATTCTTCAGTTTTGACCCACAGCGATTATTTCCTGTCCTGAGATCTCAAAAAGATGCTCGCTGGGAAGAAATAGTTGAACAAAAAAAAAAAAAAAAAAAAAAAAAAAACCTTACTATTTTGAAGCAAATAACGAATCGTACTACAAAAATGGTATCGAAAAGTTGAAGTGTCGCTATAATCAGTGTATCGCTTTTGAAGGGAACTATCTTTAATAAAAAACAGGAATTTTGCCAAAATCATGTGTTTTACTATTGTAGGCAGGGAACTTTTCAATTGACGTGTTGTAATATCAGTTAAGTTTTGGAAAATGTAGATGATTAGATTAATAAATGAGGAATGCATTGCGATCCTAGGTCTATTGTCTATTGTGTATTATGGGATGTTTCGATGTAAATAGCCAAATGTTTTTTTTAAAGATCAGCAATAATCTGGCATAACCGGACGATCCCATCAACCTTGTTCACCTTCTTCTATCACTTTTATATCCTGAAATCTCTGTTTCTCATTATGATTACATAAAGTATCTGAAAATGTATCCAGCTGATTGCCTACATAATCTAACTTGATTCTCATGTTTTCTGCTAGAATTCTAAAGAGTATTATATTTGATGAATTTTTTTCATAATTTCGTGCTGTATGGCTATCTATAAAATTTTCGACTATAAGCAATCAACCTTTCCAAGCTTCACTTACTGGCACTTGGAGTCATAACTTTGATAAAACCTGTGTCTTTGATGAATTGCGGTAAAGAGCCTGAGGGTGGGTATCTCGTTCAGATTATCTGCGCGCAAAAGGAGCACAGAACTTTAATCATAACTGAAAAAATAAAACTTATTACTAATAAGCCTTTAAATGATAAAAATATAGAAATGCAAACATCATAAAAACAAGAGCAAATTCAATAATTTCAGGATTAAGTTCGTAATCTGGACTCTTGAAAGCATCGAAAATTGCTAGGATATCCAATGCATCAAAAAACATATAATTTTCTTTTATAAAGGTGGGTAATCGGTGCAAAATTTTGCCTATGAATAATGGCTCCACGATTTTCCATTTTGTGTATAAACTTCTTTCTTGGGGACTTCTGCGGAGGGAAGGTGATTTTTGTCGATGTTGGGGTTTCGTTAACGATCGTTCCAAGTTTACGTCGATGTGGACTCGGGTCTGCTGCTTCTACGAAAAACTAGCTGTAGTCCTTGTTTCTGCTCTCAACTTGTTGTGATGTTTCAAGCCGCTATTGTCACGCGAGAGGGTTTACTCTAGTCCTCATAGTCCTCATGTGAGGTTTTGTTCAGAGCCAGTCAGGCGCTATTCAGGAGTTTTCTCAACGGAACCAATATGCCCAATTTAATGTCGACATGCTTCGAGCGTACGTAAAGACCTGGTAGAGTTTTAACAAAATGAAGACAATTGTGATATTAGCTTAGCAGCCATTTCAGCTTACTAAAGTGACAGAATACCACTCTCACCATCCCGAAAGCAAATTTGTTCATATCATTATTTTCCAGTATACCTTAAACAGGATTTTAATGGTCTCAATCCTGATGGGCGAGAGGCTGGGGCAAAATCATTATAGAAATAGTACGAGTATATGCAAGCTGGGTTCGTTTTTGGATCGACTTCACACGAAGCTTTAACCCTATTGCACTCCTTTTTCGGTAGAAAAGACCGCTTTTATCAGGAAAAGTTTCGCTCTGAGTTGCAATGACATATCTCAGAAGTTTATCTGTAGTTACTTTCTATCGTTTAGAGGCACTGTGATCCACATATTCCGTATATGGGGGTTTGAAATGTTAGCCTCCGGTTCGGACAATTTTTTACCTTATGCTCTCAGCACATTCTTTCTATTTATTTTGGAACTTTGCGTCGTTGTCTTCATTGGTACTTAAGTTATATACTGTAAAATGGGCAGTAGGCGTGGTGAAGTCCAATGTCGCACATTTTCACGGATCAATATCGTACTGTTAAGATAAGTTGCATATTGGTCGATTAGTTTCTTAGATATACGATTTCACCATCTATAAAATGGGTGGTTCTATGAAGCCCATTCGTATCAACTCGCGTGTAAATTTTAATGCCTCTGTACACTATGAAATCCAAAAGTGAGGCTGCAGAACTCCATTCAATATTATAATTACTATATTATTTCTTAATCACCTGATCGAATAACTGTATTTGCAAAACTTTGGCATAACGGTAAAAGTGAATGGCAGCAATTTACAAGATATCAACACTCTTAAATTGCCGTAAGACTCTACGTACATATCTACAAATAGATCTATTGATGCCGAAACCTTTAGCCAGCCGCCACAATACATTACGGTACAGTATATTGGAAGCGATGAAATCCAATACTTGCGCCCAACACTCCAAAAAAAAAAAAAATCTGAAAAAACAACAAAAATATTTTATGCGTGTGCAATGCACAATTGGTTGTTGTTGTTGCTACTATTTCCTGTGTGTCTCTCTAACGGCAAACATGAAACCCCCAAAAACCAGAGGCCCAAAAAAACTGCGAAAAACAACAACAACAACAAAAATTTCTTAATAAGCGACAAACACGCGTAATTATTGGCCCGCAATGTAATTTATACGAGACTTAATTTAACCAATTATTGCTGTTGTTGTAGTTGCAACTATTATTTTTTCGCTTGTTGTTGTTGTATGCTTAAATACGCGCTGATAACTTGACTGAAAACGAGACAATGCTTTGGCAATAGAATGCACCACCTCAACTAACAACAACAACAACAACGTTCAGAGTCCAACAACAACACCAGAAACAACAAAAACAACAACAACAACAGCTATACAAAATCAAAAAGACGACAACAATTCCAGCAACAAAATCATTTACAAATACAAAAAATAACCAAATTAACAACAACAACAACAACAAAGGTGGAATGCCGCACCGAAAAAAATGTTTCGAATGGCTTTTCAGCTGTTTGGCTCTCCGGGCGCTATGCGTGTTGTCTTTAATCAACAACAAAATATTATACATATGCTATGTTGTTATTGCTATTGTTGCATTATATGTTTGCCACAATAGTGAACAAACGGCCCAACAACGTAATGCAGACTTTGTTAAACCTGTAAAATTGGTTTTAAGTTTCAAGGACTTTCAGTGGACATTCACTTTTCGGTCGGTTTCAATCACAGCATAGGCAAGCAGCCAAGCAACAACCAACCAACCTCACCGTCAGCGCGAGTGAACGCCAACAGAGTGAACATGTGCGCGCGCATGCGCACGCTGGCAAGTATTTGTGCATGTGATTGTGTCGGCTGGTGCTACTAGTTAAACAGTTCGGTTCAACTTGCAGTTAAATAGACATACTTAAGAGCACAGCAACTAGCTGATAACCCAATGAGCAAAAAGCTTTGGTAAATTCAAACTGCTTTAAAAAATAATGTTCAAAAAAAGAAAATGTTCAAACATAATATGTTTAGCCAAAATGATTTCGTAACTATTTTTGTATCTAATTTCGGTATTTTTGTACCGAACTTCGAATTTTAATTTCATATACATAAGTTTCTTTTTATGACAAAACTTTGTAAAATGCTGAATTGTCTATCATTCCTGAATGTTTTTTACAAAAGTTGAAATATTGATAATGTTGATTTGTGTACCGAACTTCGAAAATCGATATTTTAAAGAAGCTTTTGGTTTTTTGGTCACAAAACTTAAGAAAGTACAGAGTTTTCTATCGTCTCTGAATGATGTTTACAAATTTTGAAATTATATTGAAATTGATTTAAGTACCGAATTTCGAAAATAGTTTTTTTTTTTTAAATTCTGAATTTTTAAAATATGAGAAGTTTAAAATATTAGAATATTTTCAAACTATGAATTCCAAGAGAAATTTTATATTTATTTTAATTTCTAATTTTGTATTTGTTGTACCGAATTACGAAAATTAAATCTTATATACGTTTTTTTTTTTACAAAACTTAATCAAAATTTGAATTTTCTATCATCTCTGAAAAGTGTGTACAAACTTCAAAATAATTTTAGTTTTTATTTGTGTACCGAATTTCGAAAATCGATGTTTTAAAAAAGCTTTTCAGTTTCCTTGGTCACAAAACTTAATAAAATACTGCATTTTTTATTACTTCTGAAAGGTGTTTACTCATTTCGAAATTATGATAGTTTATTTGGGTACCGAATTTCGAAAATAAATTTTTAAAGCTTTTGAGTTTTTGAATTTAAAATATCACAATATTTTCCGGTTATGAAACATCAAAGTGTTTTATTATATAATTTAGTATCTGATTCTGGTATTAATTAAATACTGAATTTTATATCACTTCTGTAAGGTGTTTAGTAATTTCGAAATAATGATAGAATTGCTTTGTGCAGTGTATTTCGAAATTTTATTTTTTAAAGAAGCGTTTGAGTTTTTGCATTGTTGTAATATATTCCATTTACGAAGTGTCAGAGTGATTTCTTAAATAATTTAGTATCTTATTTTGGTACTTTTGTATCGAATTCCTGTCGCCATTATATTCGGTACGCATTTTTTTTAAATTTTTATTTAATTATTACTTAACGTAAGCACCTATTTCGAAGTATGTTTTTTTGTAAAACAATTAGAAAGTTTATCACAAAGTTTGACTAAAATTAAAATTGGCACTTTTGTACCGTGTTTGGATATCGGCTGCGATATTCAGCGCTTAGTTGCTGAACTAAACTTTTTGTAATAATTTGAAAAACAATGTAGTAAAAGGCAACTGATTCCATATTAATTTGTTACAAATTCTCGATCGTTTTTTATACCGAATTTCGGAAACAGATTTGATAAATTAATTAATTCATATAATTTATTCCGAAAAAGGGTTACAAGCCGATGTTTTGCATATTTCCCTAAAAGCTTTTGAAGGAAAATTGTCTTAAATTCTAACCAGTAATATTTTTGTACCGATATTCGGTACTATTATTTTATTTTATTTTGTTGTAATTTTACTTTATTAAACATAAATCAAATTCACGAACACATAATTTTGGTTCTTTGTACCGATATTCGGTACTACTATTTATTTTAAATTTTATTTTAATTACAATTTTTTAAACAGAAATAAAATTCTCGAAAACTCAATAATTTTTTTGTACCGATATTCGGTACTAATATGTTTTTATATTTCAAAGAACATAGTTGCACTTTAACTATTAATCAGACTAATACCAAATATCTTAAAAATCGTTGTTTATTGGGTAACAAACACACATACATTTTTAAGTACAATCTAATTTATACCGTCTGCAGTTGCACTAGGTTGTCGCTTTGTGGTCTAAAAAGCCTACCAGTTTGATTGTACGGAATCAACGAAATTCAAGTTACAGATCCTCTAGCACCGTCACAAATACATATGAACCTAGGTATATAGTATGCTCGTTTCTAGTCACTTAGTTCGCTTGGCTTGAGTTTACTTGCTGGCGGATTTTGCATAGGCACGTCAAAGCATAGCAAATCAAAGCGTTAAATTACAATTTTGTCACTTACTTTGACATACAAACATTACTTACTTAATTATGTATGTACTTTCAAACGCATTTGCAAATATACAGTGGTTCCCAACTCTTAAAAATGTAAAGCATAATGAGATTTGTAAAAAAAAATAAATAAAAATATTAAATGAATTTATAAGTGAAATTAATTTAGTTTTTTATATTTAACTTAAATTATTATTTTTTTTTTTAATATTTCAAATTTTTATTTTTTTTATCATAATTTTTGTTGAAGAAAAACTTCATTTAGTGAGCGAATATTGATGTTTGTTGTCAGATTCATCTTCGCTGAAAAAGTACTGCCAGTGCAATACTATTTGCTAAAAGTCGATACTAGGGTGGTCCAAATTTTTGGCATGTATATATTTATTTCGGTTCAACTTAATATAAATATTATAATTTTGTATATTTTTAAGGTTAAAGCTTATCACATACATCCATGGTTGTTATAAAAAATTACATATTTTTCAAAGCAAAGTGTTCCACCCTAATATGTTATTTTTTTTTTTTTAATTTTTTCTTATATAAACCTTCATAAGAAGTCAGTTAAGAAACATTTTTTTCTTACAAAAAAAGCGACCCACCCTAATATTCAGAAGTATAATTATGTATATACTCAGCTTACGTCATTTCAGCGCCATTCAACTTAATGTTAGCTCTACAATTTGAGTGCATTAATCCTATCTCCTCATATCTCATATGAATGGAGCTTTGAAGTATAGTGTTGTATCCTCAGGCATGAGACCCTTTGTGCGCACATTGACAGCCAGACGTAAATCTTTTAGCGCCAATGATTTATAAATAGATGAAAATGATACCGTTAAATAATGATTACTCCGTGGGCTTGCAAGTCATTAGTACAAATATTTTGTGGAAAAGAACACTTAAAAGCAGACAAATGCATTGTAGATTGAAGATAATGCTGCGAATTGTAAACTGGTAGCTCTGACTGGTTTATAGTAAAAAATATATTCTGTCAAAAAATGAAAACTATACAACTACCGCGCTTGGCTTGCAAAAAATGTTGGCTTTTAACTTTTAACCTAATTTTACTCTAACGAAATTGCTGATTCTTGGAGGCCAGAAATAAATAACCCTTCTGTTTAGCTAGTCATAAGATTTTGTCTCACATCACATGGCTGGAGCCTAGGTTAGGGTTAGGTTAGATGGATTTATTTTCTATTCCCACCAGCTCGGTGGGATGTCTGAAGGTATGCGCTTCCAATTATTTAAGTCTTGACTTTCCAAACGCGGGGCAGTCATGAAGAAAGTGTTGAGTTGCTTCCATCTCATTTTCTTCCATACAGCTTCTGCAGATGGCGCCTGGTAGGATTCCCAGCCTTACTGAGTGGACGCTAAAAGGACAATGGCCTGTTAAAAGATCATTAGATCTATTGCGATCAATTTTGGGACAGCGCTTGTACCGATGGTGGCCAAAGCTTCCGCGAAGCTCAGCTATGTAGCAGTAGAACACAAGTGGATACGTGAACACCGACCAGTTTCTAGCTCCCTAGGGTGCCGTTTCTTGTTAGCAGTAAGTCCACTGCTACCTTGATGACTACAACCTCGGCCTAGAATACACTGCAATAGTCAGAAAGTCTGAAGCTGGAGTTGATAGAGAGCTCCGACAGTAAACCCCTCCACCAACCTTCCCCCCAAGCTTTGATCCATCCTTAAAGAAGCTCCTGCATCTTTCCTCGAACGACTTCTTCCCACCCACAAGTCACTTGCCGGTATATGGGTAAAGAAGAAGCCGTCAGAGTTCGGTTTGATCCAAGTGATCCGGTATGAAGTCAAAGTAAGTGATGATTTCCGTGTATTCAGACACTTGTTCTGTTCTATGAACCCAGAATTTCTGAATCTGATAGCAACTTTCGCAACCATAAACCTTCTGACGTTGGCGGATAGACCATAAAACGTCTACCTCTCGGCAAAAGGGAGCTTAGTAATATAGTAGGAGTCATCGCAAGGTACCTACACTTGAGATATCATCTTCAGAAAAGCGGAAAGTGAATTAGGTGGCTTGTAGAGCATGTGCGGAGGATGATGAGATGCTGGAACATTATCTACTATATGCGAATACCAAGACTTCAGCTGGATGAGATTGTATATTCTCAATGCTTCAACTTAAGAGACATTAGACAGCAACAGACGTACGGTGGGGATCCTGCATTGTATATATATGTATAGTATATATATAAATTATCAAGATGCCGAATTGTATATAAGCGAACTCCGCCAATCTCTCATATTTTGAGATATTGATCGGAAATTTTGTACACGTCATTTCCTCCCTACGAAGCGTCTCTCTTTTCATTAGTAGTATTTTTTACGTGACGTGTCCTAAACCCAGGGCACAACCCTAGGAAGGGATGGTACGCTTTCCCATTTTAGCTCGCCTTCAAACGGATGTTCTTTGGCTACCCAGAGGATACTTGATCTAAGACCGGAAGTCGTGAGCTGTTTGAGTCATTAGTAGAAGAATTGTTTCTGGCCACACCCAAGTGAATGGTGGTCAGTGAACATTCCTCACTTGCCTGAACTTCTACACATGGCTCCATCCTCCAACTGCCATGCCAATAAACTCAAGTCCTTATATGGAAAACTTTTTTATTTGAAAAATCATCTTCACAAAAATTTAGCACAGATTATTGCCAATATGTGAACATATTGTTCAGATCGCATCACTATAGCATATCAAGTTCTTGTATGGATTGTTTTCATTCGTCCCATTTATGAACGATATTATATCTTCAGTTTAACCAAAGTAAAGTTTTATGGAAAACTTTTTTATTTGAAAAATCATCTTCACAAAAATTTAGCACAGATTATTGCCAATATGTGAACATATTGTTCAGATCGCACCACTATAGCATATCAAGTTCTTGTATGGATTGCTTTCATTCGTCCCATTTATGAACGATATTATATCTTCAGTTTAACCAAAGTTAAAGTTCTTTCTTGTTTTTTCTTTATCTCTATAACCACATTCATCTCTCTATACTTACTTATATCTTAATCTATGATTATCTGTATCTTTATCTATATTTATCTTTTGCTCTTTAAATTTATCTGTAACCGTTTCTTCATCTTTACCCCTAACACTTCACCCTTTTTGGCATTCTACGAACTCTCGTGCCTTTCATTTCTGAATCCGCTTTATTTGAGCAAAATTATTTATGCCTAAAAGTTAACCAATCCATTTCGACATTCATAACTGTCAGATAATTGCACGAACGACGCCCATTGATGGCCTACTTCACGCACTAAATTAAGTTGCTGCTGGTGTCTGCAATCAGAAACCTATCGACAAGTGCCATAAATATTTATATACGATGGTAGATATACATGTGTGTGTGTGTTGACATGCGAAACAAGTGGTCTGGAGGACTTTTACCTTAAGAATAAGCGTTTGAATGCAATTACCAACGAAAACCAAACTAGAACTTAATTAATGCGCCTACAATCAAAAATGCATAAGTCTACATGTGTACATACTCGTGTATGTATGTGTGTATACATATGTACTTATGTATAAAATAGGTAAAAAAGGCGTTTGATCAAAATGCGTGCAAATACCTGTAAAATTTGCCCGACTTCTTTGGCTGGGCGAATTGGTAGCATTCAAGGGTGTTGGCAGGCAGCACAAGTGAATGTGGTGAACGGTACTTTTGGTTACAGATACATGTGCATGTGGATATGAAAATAAACTGCTTTCAACATTACTAGATCAGCTATATTTAGTGGCGATTTTCGGGATCTGGTATCAATTTTTTTAACTAAATCAGGACACAATGGTCGCGGTTGCCCCGCCTCAATTAATTTTTATTCTAAATCCCGATCCAATTTATATTTTTTAAAGAAAACATAAATTTTTTTTTTCTTTCATTAGATAAAATTTAAAATTAATAAATGTTTAGCTAGACTCGAAAAAATTTCGGGATCCCGAAATCCCGAAAATTAAAAATTGCCACAAAATTTAATATCACGTAATTTGATAATAATAAATTATTGGCTAGTCCCGAATTTTTTTTTTACTAAATGCCGAAGTGTCAATATACACAGTCCTTTCAGCGCAAAACGTTATGGTATTGATAATTTTAAAAGATAAAATTGAATATTAATAAATGATTGGTTAATCCCGAAAAAAATTATTATTAATAAATTATTGGCCAATCCCGAAAAAAAGTCGGGATCCCGAAAAATTTAAATTGTCACAAAATTTAATACCTCGCAATTTAATAATAATAAATCAATTGGCAAGCCCTGAAACTTTGCATTTTAATTAAATCCCGAAGTGTCAATAAAGTTTTTCAGTGCAAAACGTTAAATTATTGAAAATTTCATAAGATAAAATTTAATATTAATAAATTGTTGGCTAATCCCGAAAATCAAAAATTGTTACATAACTTAGCAATATGCAAATTAATATTAATAAAATTCAACATTAATAAATTGTTGGCTAATCCCGAAAAAAAAAATCGGGATCCCGAAATACCGAAAATACAAAAAAATTACAAAATTCAAAAATTAAATACACCGCAAACCGCCTTCTTGTTGTTTGCGCATTAGTGCATATGGGTGTCTGCGCATGCGTACCAACAACCCACCACGCCAAGAGCCCGCCATTCGTCCTTTTGCGATAAAACAAAAACCAGCGCTCGCACGATTTGCTAATTGGTAGCTGTGTCCAATTCGTTTTGGTAAGCGTACACCAAATTTGCACGAAATCTATACGCTTTTCCGAATTATAATTATGCGCGGCGTGCTGCCATTTTGGCCACTTAATTCTGATTGACTTATTCACTTACATATTTACATCGTTCGTTTTTTTTTCAAACGCGCATTTATTGTAATGATCGCATGGCAGACAGGCGACAGCGTCGAAAAAAGGCGATCGCGCGCAATTAACCGGACCGCGCTGCTGTGCAAGTGTGTGTAAGACAGTAGGGGAGTGCGCGTAGAGGTGTGCACATGCGCGCCAACGGCGTCAAAAGCAATTTCAGTGCTGCAGTGGTCCACCATAAGCTGCTGGCTTAGATTCTAAATATGCATATATTTACACGTACTATATGTCTGTATAGGTTTGTTTGTACGAGCGCTTGTGTGCGTCTGTTGCCAAGCCAAAACCAGCGCCGCGCCCAAAAATGTCCATAATTGTTATTGGTTCACTTTTACATATCAAAATCATTTCTGCTGCGATTTGATACAATTGTTTTTGTTGTGTACATACGTATGTCAATAATGCTTTTAAAGTATGGTTATATATTATATACATTGTAGGTACATATATTTTTCTTGCTGCCAAGTGGCAGATTTTTATCGTTTCTTTTCTAAAATTACTCGATTTTTATTCAGATATATTTATGAAATTAATGATTTTTTTCTATTATGGTTGTGGTTTGTTGTTGTTTTGATTACCTTGTATCAAATTAGGCGAGTGATTGTAATACTGTTGGTATGTACTGTATATGCGGCGATTAATAGCGGATACATTCACTTTGCTGAATTTAAGTCTTTTAAAGTCTGTCTGTCTATCTTTTGCTGTTGCTTATTTTTTTATGTCTTCATTTGCATTTTTTTTTTAAGTTTTTGTTCAAAGTTTTTGTCCTCTGCAATTTTGGCGTTTATTTCAATTCATTTATTTGCTTTATTTACTTAAACCCAAAAGTTGAGTTCTGCACTTTTGATTTCTGATTTCATTACTTATGTAGTATGTCTGTTACTTTGCTCTTTCTTTCGTATTCAGTTATTTTCGAGTACACCATTTGTCACCGTTAAGCTGCACCAAAAGTGCTGAAATAAATTGGAATTGGAATTTTGGGCGCTAGGTATATTTACTTGTTGTTGTATTTTTGTTGTTAATGTATTTTTTGTTACAAAAAGTTGTTTGTTTTTAGCCTGCGCAACAATTCCCGTCCATTGACTTTTGCGAAAACTTTTAGTTGTTCGCCGCAGGCTTTGAATAAGTTTTAACTTTCGGTTTTACATTTGGATGCCGGCATCATTTATGGTGTTTAGTTTTTTTTTCCAAATGGCTGATAAAACGGTATTTAAAACTGTTATCAAATGCGAGTTGCATGCAGGTGGCATATTTTAATACAGCAAAACTGTTAAATACTTGATAATATGACTTCAAATACCTATGATTACTTCGAAATTACAATATAACGGTAATAGAAATGGTAATCAAATGCAAATTGTATGCAGGTAGCATATTGAAATATTCAATAAAACTAACTACTTGATAATATGACTTCAAATACTTATGATTACTTTCAAATTACAATATAACGTTATTTAAAAATTGTTAAATGTGAGTTTCATGCAGGCGGCATATGTCATAGTACTGCAAAACTATTAAATAGTCGATAATATGACTTCAAATACTTATGATTACTTTGAAATTACAATATAACGGTAAAAGAAATGATGATTAAATGCGAATTGTCTGCAGGTAGCATATTGAAATATTCAACGAAACTAACTACTCGATAATATGACTTCAAATACTTATGATTACTTTCAAATTACAATATAACGGTATTTAAAATTGTTATCAAATGCAAATTGCATGCAGGTGGCATATTTCAATACAGCAAAACTGTTAAATACTTGATAATATGACTTCAAATACCTATGATTACTTCGAAATTACAATATAACGGTAATAGAAATGATGATCAAATGCAAATTGTCTGCAGGTAGCATATTGAAATATTCAATAAAACTAACTACTCGATAATATGACTTCAAATACTTATGATTACTTTCAAATTACAATATAACGGTATTTAAAATTGTAATCAAATGAAATATCTATGCAGGCAGCGTATTGAACTATTCATTGAAGCTAACTGCTCGAAAATATGGCTTCAAATACTTATGATTACTTCGAAATAACGGGTGATTTTTTTGAGGTTAGGATTTTCATGCAGTAGTATTTGACAGATCACGTGGGATGTCAGACATGGTGTCAAAGAGAAAGATGCTCAGTATGCTTTGACATTTCATCATGAATAGACTTACTAACGAGCAACGCTTGCAAATCATTGAATTTTATTACCAAAATCAGTGTTCGGTTCGAAATGTGTTTCGCGTCCGTGTCCGATGAGCGATGAGGCTCATTTCTGGTTGAATGGCTACGTAAATAAGCAAAATTGCCGCATTTGGGGTGAAGAGCAACCAGAAGCCGTTCAAGAACTGCCCATGCATCCCGAAAAATGCACTGTTTGGTGTGGTTTGTACGCTGGTGGAATCATTGGACCGTATTTTTTCAAAGATGCTGTTGGACGCAACGTTACGGTGAATGGCGATCGCTATCGTTCGATGCTAACAAACTTTTTGTTGCCAAAAATGGAAGAACTGAACTTGGTTGACATGTGGTTTCAACAAGATGGCGCTACATGCCACACAGCTCGCGATTCTATGGCCATTTTGAGGGAAAACTTCGGACAACAATTCATCTCAAGAAATGGACCCGTAAGTTGGCCACCAAGATCATGCGATTTAACGCCTTTAGACTATTTTTTGTGGGGCTACGTCAAGTCTAAAGTCTACAGAAATAAGCCAGCAACTATTCCAGCTTTGGAAGACAACATTTCCGAAGAAATTCGGGCTATTCCGGCCGAAATGCTCGAAAAAGTTGCCCAAAATTGGACTTTCCGAATGGACCACCTAAGACGCAGCCGCGGTCAACATTTAAATGAAATTATCTTCAAAAAGTAAATGTCATGAACCAATCTAACGTTTCAAATAAAGAACCGATGAGATTTTGCAAATTTTATGCGTTTTTTTTTTTAAAAAAGTTATCAAGCTCTTAAAAAATCACCCGTTATAACGATAATCACCTCTTTTTTTGAACTCTAAGGAGATCGGTCAACAAACTTCACATAGTGCTTGTGGTGTATGTCTTGGCTAAGAAACCAAATGGCGGCTCCTATAGTTTTTAAGCAACCTCAGAAGGGTTGATTTAATGTATAAAATTATTTTTTCAGCTCAGAAACACATTAGACTGCTTAAAATTCATTATCGGGAACCATCACACCTAGCAAAAAATATATTTTTGACATTTTTGTCTATTGCCTACCGAGTTTCGAACCTAAGCGTTTTTAATAAGTATTTATGAAACTAGTATTTTTATATCCTTTATACTCTATATTAAGTTTTTTTTGCCGAAATTTGTAACATCCAATATCGGATCACAATGAGTTATAACTGCTATACAAAGTGAACGATTAAAAGCAAAAAAGGTTTTTGTATGGATAACTTTTTTTTATTTGACGAGATATCTGTTCGAAAAATTTGGCACAGATTATTATATGAGACAAAGTTACAATCTCTGAAGAAATTATTTAGAGATTTTGCAAATTTTATGCGTTTTTTTTTTTTAAAAAGTTATCAAGCTCTTAAAAAATCACCCGTTACATTTGGAATACAATATAAAGGTATTTAAAATTGTAACCTGATGCAAACCGCACGCAGGTAACAATTGAAATAATCAGTAAAACTATTAAATACTCGATAATATGACTTCAAATACCCATGATTATTTGGAAATTACAAGCGTACTTAACAGCTATGTAATTAAATAATGATTATAAATTAATCTATGAGTAAATGTTAGTGTTGGCAGGATATACTGCATACAAAAATAATATGTTTCATCTATAAAGTAATGTTAAAGTAATTAATTACAGATCAAAAGTAATTATGTACTTGAATGTTAGGGTCATGACTAATCGTTTCGTGTTTATAGAATATCATGGATAAGTAATATGTTTTATCTATAAAATAATGCTAAGGTATATAATTACTATACTTACTACTATCATTACACTTCCAACAAGTATGTATTGCATAAACTACTGTTTATATTTTCTCTCAATAATGCCGATAAATATTTAGTAATTACAAAACAAGTACGTACAATTATATAATATTTGTCTGACACCTAAAGTATTTAAGTTTAAGTACTAGATATATGTATTATAATCTTGTTCTATAATATTTGAAAACAGTAACAATACTTAATTAAAGTAATGCCATATAATAAGCTAAATAATCTTTATTATTTACAAAATAACCGTAATGCTAAATATTATTATTTTAATGCTTTATTGAGAATTGCTATTAAGTAAATAAAAATATTTGTAATTACATAAGTAATTCTCAAGTGAAAAAAGTGTATTTTTTGATTGAATTGGCTATAAACTCATATTATAATTATATTGGTTATCAAAAGTAGCAATAATAAAAAATAGCAATAATGAAATATTGCACAATATAAGGTAATTGTAATCATAAAGTAATTAAATACAAGATTCTGATTACCCTCCACTGATTAAAAGAAATTGTAAAAAATTAAAATTTAATCATAAAGTAATTAATAATTATGTATTAATTATTTTTGTTATGTAATGAGCAAATGTAATTGTAATCATAAAGCAATTAAGTACAATGTAATGATTACCTTACTTACAAAAAAATTGTGTTTGTAAAAAAATTCTATTGTTTCCAAATTTTAAACATAATCATCAAATAATTAATTACGATGTAATGATTATTTTTGATTACATTATTTATTACTTGCAATCCTAACCATTTTTGATGATATTTGTGATATGTTAGGTTCAATGAACGTTTCTTACAACAATAATGAAAAATAGGTAATTGTAATCATAAAGTAATTAAGTACAATGTAATGATTACCTCACACTTTCAATTGTTGGTAAAAAAATTTTATTGTTTTACAAATTTCAAACATAATCATCAAGTGATTAATTACGATGTAATGATAATTTATGATTACAATATTTACTACTTGCAGCCGCAAAAATTTTTGGAGATATTATGATATATTCATTTTATAATAAATAAATATATTTTTTCTTTCAATTTAATTAATAAAGTAATTACTTATAATATTTTCCATTTAGCAACCATGCTATCATACCTTGACATTGCAGTAAGTTGATCACGCACATATCCGTCGTAGTAAAAATTGTCAACTCATCTCAACCGTATGCGGAAACACACAAGGAAAAGTGATTTTTCGCAAATACAACAACAACTATAATAAACAAACTTCAAATAGCAATTATATAGTTTTGAAAATGGAAAAGCTTGCCTCCAATAAACGAGCACATTCCTCTAATGACACGCTACTGTGAAGCCACTCATCGCTTCATTCACTTTTATTCTTCATTAGGGTGTTTAATGATGTGGAAAATGTTAAAGTTCAGTTCATATAGAAAAACAACAACAATAACAACAAAGTATCAATAAAAATCAAATAGCACGGCGTAGTTGTGAAAAATGAGTGCAATAAAAAATGACTGTCACTCAAGTAATTATTTTTATGTAATTATAATTTCAATTACACACAATTACTTTTAAGTTCGGTGTGGATTTATTTTTTATGAAAACATTGGTATTGCTAAGATTTTTATTAATTATGTTTCTTACTTTTAATTCAGTTAATTTTTTTCTATACATTGATCGTTAGGTAATTGATTTGGTAATTACTATTATATAACAGGTAACTAATTAAATTCGATTACTTTAAGAATCCTAAGCTGCATAAGTTAACTTAACTTAACTTGACCTATCTATATTTAAAGTTTTGTTAAATTCTCTTATATAAAATGTTTTGATTTTGTAAATATCTGGCAACTCTATTTGGACAAAAAAGTTTTTCTTATAGTTAAGTGATGTAATCTAAATTAAGGTTGCATGTAGTTGAAGTTTTGGAAGCGTGGGCAAAGTTTTTATTTTAAGTTTTGTGCATTATTACACTATCTTATATAGTACATCTAGTACTTAATTATTCGCCTTTTTAATAGGTTCAGTTTTAGATACATTTATTTTTCAAAAAATTATCTGGTAACTCTGTTGTCAAAATCAGGTTCTTGTATGGGAAAACTTTTCCATTTGACGAAATATCTTCACCAAATTTTGCATAGCTCATTACCAATATCAGTGTTACAATCTCCCAATAAATTATTCAGATCGGACCACTATAGCATATAGCTGCCATACAAACCGACCGCTCAAAATTTAGTCCTTGTACGGAAAACTTTTTTCTGTGATAATCTATCTACACGAAATTGTACACAGATCATTGCCATTAGCAGTGTTACAATCTCCCAATAAATTATTCAGATCGGATCACTATAGCATATAGCTGCCATATAAACGGACCGCTAAAAATTTAGTCCTTGTAAGGAAAACTTTTTTACTTGACAAGCTATCTGCACGAAATTGTACGCAGATCATTGCCATTAGCAGTGTCACAATCTCCCAATAAATTACTCAGATCGGACCGCTATAGCATATAGCTGCCATACAAACTGAACGCTCAAAATCAAGTGTTTATATGGAAACTTCTTTATTTGTGAACCTCAAAGAGTAGCTAAAGTATTTTATTCTTTTTAGTTTGAATTTAAAATTTTCAGAACAAAGTCTCCAAAGCATTCTCTATCGAAAATTATTATTATTTTTAATAATTACTGCTGTGTAAAGATGATATCGTCGGTTCATAGAAAAATGAATGCATTCTACTTACTTATACATGTGCATATGTATGTGTTTATTTGCCCGAAAGCAAAATGAACTTGTTGCATACTGAGTGATAAATTGTTCGGAGAGTCAGCGTCAAAGCTGTCAGTTTATTATGATTAAATTCGGGGATTTTAGAATAAAGTTACAGCTGCTTAAAACTGAAAGAATATATTTTATATTTTGGAATCTTTGTATAAAAAGGGCAGAATGCCACGCAAGATTGAAGTAAGCAATCGAAAAAACAGCCAGAACTGCACAGAAAGTGCTTCGTCTTTTATCAGGACAACGCTAGACCACATACATCTTTGATGACTCGGCAAAAACTGTGAGAGCTTGGCTGCGAAGTCTTGATGCATCCATCATATAGCCAAGACCTTGCGCCATCGGACTACCATTGGTTTCAGTCAGTGCAAAACGTGAGACCAGAAAAGTTTTACATTGATGGCATAATGTCTTTAGCGGAAAAATGACAAAAAGTGGTGGACCGAAATGGTATATATTTGGTTCATTTAAGTTTATTATAAATATGAAAAATATATGTAAGTTGAAGTTGGATTATAAATACGAAAATACTTATACGAATTTATATTATACCGAATTGAGGCACCCTGTAGTTAAGTTTTAATGTATGCATGTATGTATGCATGCGCTTGGTATATTATTAGAATTATGCACGTCGTATAATAAATAGCCCTCAGCTTAGTCCTTCAGCGACAATATGCAAAGCACTGCCATTTGCGAGTAAAACTAACGGTTGAGGGTCTCCACGCAAGAACTCATTGTTGCAGTGCAACTTGGCTACGCCGCAATACGGCGAAAGCTTTTGCTTATCACTAAATTATCTCTATAACAAAAATCGCATACATACATACATGCATACATACATACATATATACCGTTATACTATCAGCTTCTTTGGCGAAAAGTTTGTATACGCAATTTCGAAAAGTCTTGTGTGTATCCATACGCCCATTGTGCGTAACAGTTGGTTGATAACTGTCCTATGGTCGCGTGTGTGTGTATGAGTGTGGGTTTGTGGCTTTGTGGGCGCCTCAAAGCCGCTTTGGCCGCAGGCGCGATAATTTTTTTTTACATGCGAAATTTCTTGCCTGCCATATGTTAATTGCGAACTTCCTTTTAACTTGTGGATTTCAGCATAAAACCGTGGCTTAACGCCTGTTTAGGTAGAATTAAAATATTCACGCGAAATTTAGTTACACTTCTGCACGCTGACAATATGTTAAGTATACGCAATGGCGCACCAATTTTCATGCGAAATAAGGGCAAAACGTTATGTTTGTTATTGTAAATGTTATTGTTATTGTCACCATATATACTATGGATTTATATATATGTATGTATGTATGTATTTACTTACTGCGCACGTTTTCGCAGAACACGCTATGCTGGCTCCCTCATGGAAACTTCGAAAAAGTTCCCGACTCTTCGTGCACAAATTCGAAAGTCAAACCAAAAGGGAAGGAAGCAAACAAAATGAAGGTCAAAAAAGTTGCTCTTTTGCGGTTGCGTACTCAATTTCCGTTGTTGTTGTTTTTGTGCAACAATTACTCGCACTCATGCATTTACACTCAAGCAACACCCACTCACCACACTTTGCACTCAATTGCATTCAATGTACAGTTAGCATGACAAGTAAAGGCGCAACTCGCTCTTGAGCGCTTTAGTGTCCTTTGCTGTGTGACAATGTACATATGTATGTGTGTGCGCGTGAGTTATCCTCGCGCACACTCACTCAACCACCCACACTCTCAATACGTACGCACTCATTTACGCTCGTGAGCGCTCGCAGTTTGCGTTACCTCTTATCAACCTCCATTTGTTTGTTTGTTTTTCATTTGCGTAAAGCTTCCAGCTTCCGGTTGTGCTGCGCAATTACCGTTATATAGTATTGTTGTTTTTGCGTTTATTTTCGTTTTTTGTTGTTGACGCTCCCACTCATTCGTGCGATATCGTAAATATTGCGCGCCCGCACATAGTCATAATAAATTTTTATGAATGAATTGCCGCGCGAACGCTCACCCCTCCCTACCTCTCCGCACTCGTTGGCACTCTCTCTTTGCTGTGCCAACTAGCGCCGAGCTTATGTGCTCGTCAGCGCCTGGCGCAGCGGACTTTTCGGCATGCAGATGACGTAGTTCTGTCGTTTTGGCATTTCTGCAACAGCTGCTGTTACCATTGTCCGTCCGCGTGTGTATTAGTCTTATCTGCTGCATTAGTTGCCTCAATGCGCGTCGCGACGCCCTCAACTGCCGTCAAATGAAGCAAACATTCGATCGCATATTATTTCCGATACATAAATTTATGGCGCTTCAAGGTCGCAGACACAGGAGGGTTGCATGGCGGCTTCAAGGCCCGAAATATCACAATATGTTGGTGAAGAATCGGAAAGGCTTCGGCCGGAGTTTGGATGGCTCATATGAAATAGTTATCTATAAGTGTAATCTCGTGCATATCCTTTATTTTCCGTTTGCGATCCCTTAAACAAGGAGATTTTTATCCATAGAACCTTCCATTCTTCTCAAATAATCTTCTTTTTCTTTATTGACGTGGAGCTCTTCTTCTTCCTCTGTTTCTTCCGCCAATTACGGCGTCGAATACTCTCAGAGCTGTAGTGTTTCCAATCCAATATTTCCAATAATACCATCCTTCCATCTACTTTTTTGAACTTCAGTCCTTATGTCATTTTAATAAAGATTAAAAACACATATGTCTCAATAAACATTGGAACCCATATTTTACACATCGCTAACGTTGATTTCTCTCTGTCTCTCTCCAAACACTGTTTTTTGTTTCCCGAGTTCATATAATCCGTTTGACCATATCGATCTCAAACTAACCTTTCGGATCCTACACTGATTTTTCGAAACTGAAACTGATCTTTCGGATTCTAAACATAACTTTCGAATCTTAAACTAAACTTTCGGATCTTAAACAGATCTTTCGGATCATAATCAGATCTTTTGGATTATAAACTGATCTTTGGGATTATAAACTGATATTTGGGATCCTAAACTGATCTTTGGAGTTCAGTAGAAGACCGTGAAAACCATTTACTACGCAGGTTAGGTGGAGAGAGACCTACTTCATTGGAAAGACCAGGTGAAGAAAACTACGCTTGGAATATCCAATTGGCGTCAAATATTTAAAAGGAAGACGACCGTATACGGTATCTACGCCAGTAAAAAAGTAGAAGAAGATAATACTGTTGATAGACCCCTGGGCTTCAACCTTTTCTTTTGACATAGTTTTTGATGTCATCCACTAACTGTTAAGGCAGAGTTCTAAGGAGTTCCGCAACCAATATACCGACTACATAAGCAGAACAGATCTCTATATAGAGTTCGTTATGCAATAAATACTGTCTGCCACTACCAGAAAGCTCTACCTATAGCATTGCAAAAAAGAACAAAGAATGCCAAACATCCCATCACAGGAAAATCCAGCCGCCGACTATGTCCAGCTTATACAACCATCGCCATTAGACGTGCTGCTGACGTCAAATTACGCAGAATCGAAAATGAAGCCTACATACATATACATATACATATATATGTATGTATGTTTGTACCCAATTTCGCAGCTATATGCATGCCATCCCTTCTGCTCTCCCCTCTCGCCATCCAGACACTAGCCAACAATGACTTCTATTATCTAAATATCAGCTCGTCCGTCAATTACTCATTGAGTCAACAAGCAGTTCAATCAATCGCCGCGCCATCGCTCTGTCGCCGCGTTACGCTCATTTACGCCTGCCACTGGGCGTTGCTGTCGCTGCTGGTTGGCGTCTGCAATTAACACATCGTGCTGCCATATGGCAGTAGCCGCCTCTATTAAGCCGGCAGCAGCGAATACTCGTATCCCGCTGTGGCCCTGAAATTTACGCAGAAGTCGCTGCTATGTGCCCTCGTCTGCTCCATTTCACAATTTGTTGTTCATTTGAGTATTTGTTATTGTTGTTTTGGAAGCATCTGTGTATTAAATGAGTTCGAAATTGCACATTGATTCATAATTCGCGTGGGTGCGTAAGCGTTTGTAGTTTTATGTGTGTGTGTGTAGTCGTGTATTCGTCGTAAATAACTTCAATAGGATTTTGTTGCTTAAGTGTTCTGATGAAATTTGTCGCTGTGCGATTAACGTCAGAGCTTTGACATTTACACGTTCGGGGTGATTTTGGTGATTTTCTATGGCAGGAATTGTTTTTTCGAAAATGCTACAGAGCTTGGCAAGGTGACTAAACGTGGGTATTAGAATATGATATGTGCAGCTTATGAAAATTAAATCTGCTTGAATTTCTTCTGTTCTTTTGCCTTCATAAACATTTTTTATAACGAGTAGTTCTTTAAGAAGCCAGTCTATAGAGGCTTAGAGCTTCTTTTATTATATCTCAAAGATGTTGGGAACTTTCTTAATCCATTATGAATGCTTTCAAATCGCGTGAATCTTTCCATACACGGGAAGAAGCGGAACTTGAGCACTCAACCACTGAACTTGCAACTCTTGCGAATTTCTAAGTCCAAGAAACGTGCTTAGAATTGTGAATCAGCATACATACATATGTATATACGAGTCGGTCTTTTAGTCGGCAGTCGTTTTGTTAAAAAAAGTGCTTAGAACTTAGATATAAAGAATTTCATATTTACTAGTCTGTCCTGTAGTCGGCAGTCGTTTTGGACCTGCAAATTTTTTATGCGTCTTAACCCAGATCACTGTTTCGTTGACTTCGCTAGAAATCTTCAGAGAACTCGTAGATGATGGCGATTGTGACTTGTAATACCGCTTTGCTCGAACCACCAATCGCTTCCATCCAAAGATGGATAAATAGAAAATAATTGAGGTTTGGCACTGCGACCTATTGTCTATTGTGCTCTCCTAAATCACAAATGGTCACAAAGGTCCAGCACTCTGAATAATTCCAGGAGCTTGCTGGGCGCAACTGAGGTGATGTGATTACTATCCACGTAGATGGAACGTAGGGCCTTGATCCTACTGCCAGTGCCGTTCTCTGCCCGCTCTCTCCCTCGTGCGGCGCAACTCCTTTGCGGTGTGGGACCCCACTGCAATGTATAGTTCTAGCTCCATCATCCTGGAAGCTGCCGCAGAGCGGTTTAGTTCGTCGGCCAGCCAGTGTAAACGATTGAAAACTGTTAGGCGGTTCATCCTTCCTATACCATCCTCCATTTATAGCGATTTGACCTCATAAGCTGAGATCGGTTTTAGTGCCGCTTGACTATCGCTGAGTTTAGCGATACGCTGGTTGCGTTAGCTGCGTTGGGTATTGATTCTGCACACTGACTTACAGCTAAGACTTCTGCGCGAAAAATGCTGGAAAAATGTAAATGTTTCACTGATATGGATAGTTTGGTTTGGTGGAGACCCTTCACTCCGCTTTACTGCCCAGAGTATTCTATCCAAAGACCGAATTCTTATTTCCTAGCATACTTTCTGGTACATTGGTAACTTTTCAAGAAATTGTGGTGTACCTTTAAAGTTTGAAAACTCAGTTCTCCTTGATTTCATTTAGGTCTAGCTATTCGCCAAATCTTCATTATTTATAGGTATATAAATATTTATAATATTTAAAGATATAATCGCACTACTAATTCCTATATTATTTTCTTCTTTTCAGGTATGTTTTAAAAATTTTGACAATTAAAAATACCGATACATAAATATACGTAAGTAGAAAAATTTAATTCTAGTTAAAATTTACTTTACAAGTATAATAATAAAGGGAACACATTCTTTTATTCTTTCGAAGAGGATTATATTTTAGCGTCCGCTTCCCACTTTCGTAGGAGTTGGTGTTGTACAACTTTCACTTAGAAATATTCATGGAAACTTTAACAGAAATATCGGGTAGCATTGTTGTATAAATAACCTGTATTTTAACCGATAAGTAGCTTGTAGAGTAACCCATACACACTGTACGGTCTTTGCGTAAGAAAGAGATGAACAATCACTCGTACACAAGATATTCAGTTAGTATTGTCAATTGCGTCCTACTTAAGAAACTAAAACTTCAAACTTTATAATAATAACAGAAAACTTTGGTAGCGTAGTTGGGTAATGAACGGGTAACTTAACCGATAGCTGGCTTGTAGTATTCATACCACAGTTAAACTCTAAGAAACCTAATCCAATTTTGGAATGAATTTTTGCTGCTGACGTTTAAATCATAAGTACCTGTTTCAAACTCTTTTAGGTGCACCTAAAAAGTTAAATTCCGACTTTATATCTGCATATTTGATCATTAACTATTTAGTCTTTCTGTTCAAGTTATCCGTCATACATTTTTATCTAAACAGCGTTGCCATCCTTAAGCTAAAATTTACTACTGTGCCCAAAAAATAATTGTATTTATTTTGAAAATTCTTTATTTATTCTTCCAAATCGATTTCATCCCCTTCAAAGTAATCCCCTCCCGAAACACTGGTTGTAGTCACTTTGCGGGATGGCCCTTAGTTCCATCTTCGTTGCGGCTTGAATCTCTTTTATCGTATAAAAACGGTGTCCCCGGAGCGGTCTTTTGAGCCTGGTGAACAGCCAGAAGTCGCACGGCGCCAGACCAGGTGAATACGGTGGTTGGGGAACGATATGGGTTGAGTTTTTAACGAAGTGATCAGAAATTACGAGGGCAGTATGGGATGGTGCATTACCGTAGTGTAAAAACCAAGAATTGTCTTTCCACAATTCCAGCCTTTTTAGGCGGATAGCGTTACGCAAACGACGCATAACGTTCAAATAATATTTCTTGTTGACTGTTTGACCGGTTGGAAGGAATTCATAATGCAAAACAGCACGATAATCGAAGAAACCAGTCAACATGACCCTGATTTTTGAGCGACTTTGGCTCTCTTTTGGCACGATTTTCGCTCGGTTGATCGGTTGTTTCGGGGTCGTAAGCATAGATCCAAGTCTCATTGCCAGTTATAATGCATTTCATGACACCCTGGTAGTCGGAAAGCATCGTTTCACACACTTCAACGCGTCGCCTTTTTTCCAAAAAAATTCAATGTTTTCGGTATCAGTCGAGATTTGACGCGCTTGAGGCCCAAAACATCCTTCAAAATGGTATTGGCTGAGCCTTTTGATATGCCAACTTTATCAGCAAGGTCTCTAGTTGTTAATCGACGGTTTTTCAACACCAAAGCTTTGATTTGTTGAACGTGAGCTTCGTCGGTTGAGGTTAATGGTCGCCCTGGACGCTCTTCGTCTTTGACATGTTTACGGCCGGCTTGGAACTCACTATAAAACTTGTAAACATTTTTTTTTAGACATAACCTCATCGCCAAAGGCTTTCTGCACCATCCTTAACATAAAATTGATTCCATAAACAAAATTTAATACAAATTCTTTGCTCAACAAAACTCACTTTTAGCAGCTCACAAAACGACACATATCTCAAACACTAATGAATATTTTGACATGAAATTTGACATAAATGTGACTGACAGTACTACCAACCTAAAAAAAATAGTTCTCCAAATCCTTTGACCTTGTCACCTTATTTTTTAGTATATTTTAAAATATTCTTCGTGGACGCCATAAAATATTCTGTAATCATTTGCGGACTGAGTAAAAATGAGAAAAAACTATATAAATCCATTCTTATCTTCGTAATTAAAGTAAATATTTGCTATTATTGGAAAAGTAAATATCTGTATATTGGCAAAATTTATTTTAATTGCATAATAAAAGATTACAGCTATCAGAAATGTCATTTAAATTTCAACCGGTACTTTGGTTATATGTGCTTAATGAACCGACGGCTCGACAGATAAATAAGTGCACTCGTACCATGTCCACAATTGCAGGGTGGTTAATATTTATTGGGGTTACTCGAAGGGTAAAAAATATTTGTTATTTATGGAACACGAAGTATTTCTTCTAGAAGTTCGAGTAAATATTTTTATTAATTATTTAATAGCTTCGTTCTTTTCGAACGTCTCACGAGTTGTTACAATGTTATTGATATTCGGTTAGAGTTTCAGGCACGAGCACCCAAATGCCCCATATATATAATACTTTATGATTCTGAGTTCTAAGATACCGCTTAGATCCTCTCTGAGCACATATTGAAACCTCGACGATTTTGACGATTTTCTAGTCTATTGTACAGCAGCTTTGCTTGATATCTCGATCGCTTAGAAACAAATTGTATTGTCACAATTAAAAATTTTTCGATATATAAACAAAGCTTTCCGATCTTAAACTGAGTTCTCGGATCATAAACTGATTTTTCCGATCCTGAACAGATCTTTCGGAATCTTATATTGATCTTTTGTATCTTAAACTGATCTTTCGGATCCTGAACAGATCTCTAGATCTTAAACTGATCTGTCGGATCTTAAACTGATCTTTCGGAATAAAAACAAATCTTTCAAATCATAAACTGATCTTTTGGATCATAAACTGAACTTTCCAATCATAAACAGGTTTTGGATTTTAAAGTGATCTTTGGGAGTTAGACTGATCTTTCAAATCTTAAACTGATCTTTCGAATCTTAAATTGATCTTTCGGATGGTAAACCGAGCTTTCGGATCTTAAACTAGTCTTTCTTTGGAATCATAAATTGATCTTTCGGATTTTAGACTGATCTTTTGGATCTTAAACTGATCTTCCGAATCTTATCTTTCTAATCTTGAACTGATCTTTCGGATCATAAACTCATCTTTCGAATCTTGAACCGATCTTTCGAATCTTAAACTGGTCTTTCAAATCTTAAACTGATCTTCCGGATCTCGAACTGATCTTTGGGATCTTAAACTGGTCTTTCTTTGGAACTTTCGGATCTTAAACTGATCTTTCTTTGGAATCATAAATTGATCTTTCAGATTTTAGACTGATCTTTTAGATCTTAAACTGATCTTTCAGATCATAAACTGAGTTTCAGATCATAAACTGATCTTCCGAAACTTATCTTTCGAATCTTGAACTGGTCTTTCGGATCTTAAACATATTTTTTGGATCATAAACTGATTTTTGGGATCTTAACTGATATTTCGGATCATAAACAGATCTTTTGGATCTTAAACTGTTCCTACGGATCTTTAACTGATATTTCGTCTCTTAAATTGATCTTCTAGAGCTGGTTCCATTAAGTGAATATTGTCAGACCTTCATAAAAATATTGAGTCCAGAAGCGTGACAAAGTATCCTGACAAAATATGTATAAACAAAGAACTTTATATGGACCACCCTATACATTCCCCTGTAGTCTTATACGAGACATGCTTTTGACATATCTATCTCATAGAAACGCCTGTTATTGTGTTCTATAACATTTGCACTTATGTCAACCGCATACTAAGTGAGTAGGTCTCAGTAATAAATACAGTTATTTGTCAACACAATTCACTGTTTTTACGCTTATATTAATTATAAACATGCTTTTTATATATGTACTTGTATAAACACCACCTCCACCCAACTCATGCCGCTCCATGCAAATTCTGTAAAATATTTAATATACAACAAAAACAACAAATTACTAACAAATCGCACTTGAGCGCCGCTTGCCGTTGAGAAAGCCATATTAATATTAATTATTCACAATTCTAAAGTAAATCAGCGATTTGTTGTTTCGCTAATTAATTATCCTATCTGCCAGTCAGCGCTTGTACGTAATTAGTTGCGGTGGAAACGCTGGCATTTTTTCACTTTGGCATACAATTCCTGATTGTTATCGTGTTAAGAATAATAAAAAGCGCATAGCTTAAGCAACAACACTTCAAGAATTGCGCTTTTAACGAGCTGTACTAATTTAATTAATGCAATCGGAAGGGTGAGTACAAGCGAAACTCGGTAGCGGATGGTTAAGGCATACATTTGAGAGAATTACAAACAATTCCTTACAATAACATGAGTTTGATCGGCCAGTTTGTAGGGCAGCTATATACTATAGTGATTCGATTTGAAAAATTTCACCGTTGGCTTGGTGAAACACCCATGACAATTTTAGTGTCTTTTAATGGACAAGTTTTCTATACAGAGACTTGATTCCGTTCAGTTTGTGTGGCAGTCATACGCTATATAGTGATCCGATATCGGCCGCTCCAAAAATAATGAGTAGATTTTTGATTATCGATATATGTTTAAAGCAAAAATTATTAAAATTTTGGATATGTTCTGCAAAGCCTCTCTATAAATAAAGTCGATAAAAAGGCTCTGGTTAAAGGTATAGTAAAATAAATTAAATCGTATAAAGTAAACTTCAGTTCACATAGATATAAAATGATCGAAATATCGATAAATATTTTTTTAATATTTTTTATCGATATTGATATGTTATCGATAACTATTTTAAAAGCAAAATACATAAAAAATAATCGATATACTATACATATTTGTGTTTAAAAAAGAAATCGTTAAATACAATTTTTCTTAATAGAAGAATATTTCATAATTACTGCTAGTTTTTCACGTGCTGCAAAATGTCGCTCCATAAATAAAGTCGATAATAATGGCCTGGCTAAAATTTATGAGTAGACTACAAGAAAAAATTAAATAGTGCAAAACAGAAAAGACGGTTCATATCGATATATCGTTTTAATCGAAATTGTTATATTATCGATTACTTTTTTCGAATTCTCAAAATAAAAAAATTATTAATGTAAAGGTAACTCACATGTATGTAATTCATATGTAAAATTTATCGCAATGTTGATATTTGTTATCGAAGTTAACATATTATCGATAACATTTTCGCTCAACTGTCACAATAGAAAAAAATTGTTAACATTACATTTTCGTGTAAATAAAAATATATCGCAATATCGATATTTATTAACGAATTTAATATATTATCGATAATTTATTCAATTTACTGTCCAAAAAAAATATATACAATATGTATAAAAATAAAAGAAATAATCAAAATGTTTACATGTAAATAAAAACATATTGCAATATCGATATTTATTATCGAGTTTAATATATTATCGATAATTTATTCACTTAATTCTGAAAATATGAAAAATGGTGCATTAATATTACATTACATACAAATAGTTGCGACCATAATTTTTTTAATTTTTTACAATTTTTTTTTACATTTATTGAGATTAAAAAAAAAATATTATTAAATTTTAGTGTCTTAAATTAAAAAATGGGTTTCTTTATTGCATCATTAATATCTCTAGCATACATAAAACACATAAACACATACATATGAACATGTATTTTTCAAGTAATTTACTTTCTAAATTTAACCCTTCCATTATCAAAAGTTCATCAGTCAACACGCAAGTGACTCTTAACCGAGTTTCAACTAAGCGGAAGTACTCATAAATCCACATCGACACCCACATTCATATGCTTTGACAAATACGCAACCACGCTCACGTGTGTAAATATGTATGTGTTAATCTGTACATACATGAATTTAGCACACATTAGGTGGCAGCACTATTTGAAGGCGCCATTAATATCTCGTCCTTGATGTGAAATTTTTTCACATCACTGCTTGTTGCTACACTTGTTGGCGGTTGTGGCAGTGCCTTTGTGCAGCCATGCTCACGAGTATGTGTGATTTGTAGGTATGTATGTAACGGGGCGTTAGCCTTATATAATCACCAATATGTTATTTGTGTCACATGCCACAAATCAGAGAACGTACTTTCAGATATACCATATGTGACTATTTTTGTTGTCACGAGAAATGCAAAAAATCTACAAAGACCGATTGTTATTGTTCGAACAACAATTTTATATATACT
Organism: Bactrocera correcta; assembly: GCA_027475135.1. Classification (NCBI taxonomy): domain Eukaryota; kingdom Metazoa; phylum Arthropoda; class Insecta; order Diptera; family Tephritidae; genus Bactrocera; species Bactrocera correcta. The sequence continues at coordinate 19,142,932 of CM050325.1, forward strand.
TTATAAATTCGGTTACTTAAACACGACGATCTTGAGATCGGCCAAGTCTGTAGCTTTTCAGATGAGATGAATATGCCGTTTTTAAGGTTCTGGTGACGTCTTTCTCTCTACTATTTTGTTCAAAATTTGTGGATAAAAGCTTTGTAAAGAAGAAACATTCTGAAACTCGTGATTGTAGACATACATACATACATACATTTATATTAAGTTTTGGCTTGATTGTGCTGTTTTGACGGGATCAAACCATAAGGAGATTTGTCTTTAATGATTTAGTATATCGGGGTTGATTCTGGATAAGATGGATAATTGTGCAAGGGTCACTCCAGATTCTCGGGCTAACTCAAGCTCTTCGTCTGCAATAGCTGATGATTTGACTCCAAAAACGACATTCACTGGTAGGGAGTCGGTAAAAGTGTTAATGGCTCCACTTTGTATGGTGGTCAGTGCGTGTCTAAAGTTTGTTGCAACCGAAGTCTGGTCGGTTTATTGTTTGATGCCGTCGTCACAATCGAGAAAATTCGTCTTGATGTTTCTAGGAGGTGGCGCAAGCTACCCAGCAGCAACTGCTTGGGAAGGAGTTCATAATGTTGTTTGACCGGAACCATCTGGGCCTCGCTGTCTAACTGTCAATCTGATACGAGGAGGCGGCGAAAACAACCGAGCAATAACTGTTTGGAAAGTAGGGTCTCGCTAGCTAAATTTTCAAACCGATACATCAAGAGGCATCCTGCAATCGTGCGAACTACTGTATTTTGACACTTTTCTTCTTTGTTTGAGTTTCGCTATATCTTGGCGACCATACTGGTCTATCCTAGTTTATGACCGGCCGGCCAAACAGACAGTGTGCCTTTTTATATTACCATTTCTTTGTCCTTTCCCCGCGAGCTGCCTGCTAGCGACATGAGGATTTCGTTGCAGCTCTGTAATTTGGCAGTAATTGCGGATATCTGAGGAATAAAGGATTTCAGGCTATCTAATATGGCACCTAAACTTTTAGGGTTATTTACTATACTGTCGGAATAGATCGAGTATGTATCTCTTCGTCCAGTTAGTAATTATGTTCGCTGTGAATATAATGGGGGAGAGTGTCAAGCTCCTTTCAGAGAATGTAATTTTTGTCTTTGAATCGGTATTAGCTGTGCAGCTATTTAGGTTAATGACCGGTGATCCATCTAGAGGTACTTTTTTCAATAGTCTTTTTTTTTGACAGATCACGCGTGAGTTGTGTCAAGCTCGGATGTAATTTTTGTTCAGCGTTGTTTGACAATTCATCATGGAAAGGCATACGCCCGTACAACTTTTACAAATCGTTCAACTTTATTACGAAAACTCACGTTCTACAAAAAAATGTGTTTCGCGCGCTTCGCTCCATATATAGTCAACGTAATCAGCCTACTGAGTGTACCACCATCACTCATCTTGCGACCCAGCACTCTTTATTGAATATTATTCGACCAAATAGACCACGTCCAAAATGCAGAAAAGCAAATTTGGTAGCCGTAGAGTGTAGACAAGGACCGTGGAGAGTCGGCGCCGTTCGCAGCAACTCGGACTGACGTATGGAATGACTTGGCGTATTTTACTATACGTCGAGATCTTAAACAAAAACATACAAAATACAGCTTGTGCAAGAACTAAAGCCGCTCGACCTTTCCAATAGACATCGGCTCATGAAAAGTTCCAAGAATATCCAACATTTTCAAAGCAAATTTTTCGCATTTATCAATGGATTTTTTGAGAGAACACTTCGGTTAAGTCTATGCGGCCAATCCCACTTCGATTCAGACCTTGGAGTAAAATATTACGCGTGTCATTCGCCAGTTACCATTCGAAATGCTCGAACGAGTCGCATCGGATGAACCATCTGAGACCTAGCCGCGGCCAAAAATTTAAATAACTTTTTATCTTCAAAAAATTAATGGCAAGAAATGTTCTTTCGAAGGGTAAAAAACATTCCCCATTAAATTTAAAATTTCTCTGTTCTTTCCTTAAAAAAGTAAGGAACCTCAAAATGAATCATCTTTAATTATTATTATTATCAATATTATTTGGATTTTTTCATTGAATTTTTGTGTAATTTTATGCAAACTCAATTTCCTACTGGGTACTCATTACAACGAGGACAACCAGAGAGCATGAGTCTGAACTCTGTTTGTTGTTGTGCTGCAATCACACACAAACACACATACACCTATACACACTTCTGCATACTTTCACCTCAAGTTTTCGCTTGATTTGCATGTGGTATGTAGTTGGTGGTCATGCGGTTCATGCACGCCCATGGTCGTCGGAGACGGAAGGTTGTCTGGAATGGCGTTGCCAACTTTTGACTTTCGACCGCAACAAGTGTTAATATGTTGATTTTTTGCGAGAGAAAATTTTGCAATGAAGCTTTTTCGTATTTGTTTCACCCCCCGACAAAGGGCTAACGGTAATTGTGGTGTGAGTGTGTCTTAAAATAGATACAAGGATTGCGCAGTGATTCAAGTAGTGAATTGCGTGGGCACGCTACCGTTAAAAGTAGTTGGTGGCGTCAATGGCATTCAACAGACGCGCACCAGCTGTTTGCTGGATTGGTGGGAGAGGGGCAAGAGGCAGTCATGAGCACAGCTTGCAAGGATACAAGTAAATTTGCGCGTGAGGTGTATGTGTTGGTGTTAGTCATGCTGGCGCGTTGTCAACGTTGGCTCGAAGGGACGCTGGCGGTATTTGGTCGGTTAAGCGGTGAGTCTCTTTTGATGAGTTTCTATTTTTAGCTTTCCACTGAATGAATTTCGTGTCCGCACGTAGGCGTAGTTGCAAAAGTAAAACCAATAACAACAGTAAGGGAAACTGAAATTACGTTTTATCTGCACAGTAAAGACGCGCAAACATATGTTTGCCTCAGAATTTGCAAGTGGATATGGACGGCTGCTACGCCTGTCGACTGGCAATGACGTTGCCTAAGCTTTTAAGAAGCTGAAGAGCAAAAGAACACGGAAAAAAGGCTTCAACAGACATTACAAAGTTTATGAGTAAAGAGATACAGTACGGAAGCTGCTTCTTATGAAGTGAGTGGAAGGAAAATCGTAAATACTTGTTCTCGTGCGTAAAGGGTGTCGGAATTGGGGCTATATATATATATTTTTTTTTTAATTGGGATTTATGAGATTCTTAGGATTATTTAGTGCTTCGTTTTAGACGCGTACTGTACTTTGGTAAAAACTGGTCTCCCGACGTAAGTTCTTTGAGACCAGATTCAGTTTAAATTAGGTTACCAAAGACAAGAAAATTTGAGATTACTCTCTGCGACATAGTCTAAAGGGACTTAAGTCTAGCAAAGGGATGGTGCAATATGATTGGGTTAAATATCAGCCCACAAAAAATAACCGTCCTCCCTTTTACAAAGCGAAGATATCTTCTGGGCTTACGAGTAAGACCCCTAACATTTGGTGGCGGAGAGTTGAAGGTGTCTAAAGAGGTTAAATTGAATTAATACCGTCCAGAGCCACCTAGGCATGCATGATATGCAGACGCCTAGCTGGTGGATCCTGGGGTACATGCTAGGTATCATTACATGTCTGCATTCCATGATCGTAAGGCCAATTGCCACTTATGGAGCGGTTGCTTCAACCATCGAAGCTGCAAAGATTCGCCTCCGTCTGCGTTTCCAGGGCAAACTTGCTTAACCGCAGCACTTGAAGTCATGCTGAGCCACACCACAAAGCCTGCTGCTCAAGCCAACAGAGGGTTTAGGCAAAGGGAAGATAATGCCGTCTCAATAAATGGAGTCCGTTAGAGAAGATACACCACTGACCCCGCTTCCAAGAGACGACATTTAGAGTTAGTCTCGGCAGTAAGGCGGAGTCTCTACTCCACGTTTGACGTACTACTGAGGGGCAGCACTATCCAGTAGTACACTGACGTCTCGAAAACATCGAAAGGTAATGGAACAGGCATTGCGGGACCACATACCAAATTATCCATACCAATGGCATGTCTTTCGAGCATTTTTCAAGCAGAAGTCTTTGCTAGAAGTCAGTGTGTAGAAATCAATCTCCATTGCAAATATCGCACGGGGAAGAGAGTGGGAAAGAACGGCCACAGTCACTCCATGTTACTACCGGGAGTTTACAACGTAGTATCGCGCTCTGTACTGGGCACTACAGGCAACATTTGTCTTGACATAATTAGTTTCTTGCGCAAACTGCGACATGGAACAGGAAACTCCAAAATACCTGTTTCTATATTCCCCAGTAATTTTGAGGAACAAGCTCAATGCTCTAGGATCCATCTATGTGGACAGGGATCGCATCATCTTCATCGCGCCCAGCAATCTTTGGATATATTCAGAATGCTGGCCCAACTGAGCTTCATAAAACATTTAATTATTTTCCTCTATCTTCGTTCCTTTATTTAAAAGAGAGAGTTTTTATGCAGGATTTCAAAAATATTGGAACAACTTCAGATGTATCTTAGAACAGTAACTAGCTAGGCTTATAGTTCGGTGAGTAGATTACCGATTTTGGAATCAAGTTCCACACTCGTTAACCTCAAGAAATAACATCTATCACTTATATATTTTTTAACCAAAAATTATTTTGCAGACACCCTGTATCACAGCATACACCGGTATTTCAACTCTCTTACGTGCCTTCCTTTCTGGTTAATTTTAGAAACATGGTTAACTAAAAATAGCTTAACAATTTCCTATTCAAAGTGATAAGTTGCGTAAGAACGTGAGCGCAGTTGCTCTTAACATATGGTAATTCGAAGAGGACAATTATTGACGCAAACGAATTTTTTGTCTGTAAAAATATTGAAGAAAATATGGAAAAAATCTATACTTTACATTTGTTTTCCTTTCGTTTTTCGTGAAATTGAAGTCTTTGGCCGAGTATATTTTGTATTTGGATTAGAGTAGGACAGTTGAATCTTCAACTGGAATGAACCCGAACTTTTATCCGGTCAATGGCTGTCAACTTGTTGACCACTCTGGCTAGCTCATCGACTTGTTGCTATTTCTAATGAGGATAGACACTCCTTAACTGGCTTTGAGCGTACAATTAGCGAGTTTAACGCTAATATTGCCTCACTGATGTTGGAATGAATGCTCAGAGGTACAAGTTTTCAGGAATGCATTTGAAGGATGAGAATATTTCGGTGTGTCCTAGTTTGGACGCCTGTATATACCCAACTTCCCTAAGCCTTAGAGCACATTTCGCAGCACTACACCTGCCGCAATAGTCCCCGTATGCTAGTTATCTGTAAAATGGCATTAAGTGCTATTGTTGGTCTTGTCCGCAGAGCACCAGAGCTGCCGATGAGTGCCCTCCACTTGACGAATAGACCATACAACCTTTGATGACTTTGGAGAGATTCCCCTCCTTTTCCCTAAAGTCCATTGCTTACTCCTTCCTTAATAATTTATCTCCATTAAAGCTGTCTGTCAAGGAAAAGCCCTGGGTATTTCGCTTTTTATCAACAGGTTGAAGACGTGGGGCTTAGAATGTGGAGAAAGCCACATCTGACATGATATACCTCCTGGTTAATAAAACTATAACAGTTTTACTTGTGTTGACGGCTACGCCGCTTCAATCCGCCCTGTTGGATACCACTTTAAGAGACGCTTTGGTTAGCTCGTAGACGACATTTACAAATGTACCAGTAAAAATGTGCAATATCTTAATGAAATTATGAGAGCATTCAAAAGTAACATGATTTGGAGCCCGATGTAATTTTGTACCAATAAATAGGCGAACTTGGTCTATACTTTCAGACCACTGCTATATAGGCCTGGTTGTCATACTTGATGATGCTGTTGCATTCGGGTTAAGAAGGGACTGAAGTGTGTCACTGCTGCGGAATGATTGGATTTCAGATGATGATGTGGAGGGGAATGGATATCTAGGGATCAGGAGGATTGTTGATGATGGGATCAGGTGCATGTCGGTGGCGAGACCGTTGGGATAATAGTGAATGATCGAATCACTTATGAGAACGTTCGGATGTTGAGTTAGTTGAAGTTAACCCAGTTCTTACGTATGCATTTTCTTTATTTGAATACATTTTTGCATCAAACGCACCTACCTGATAGGTCAGATTGTTTTTGTAGCTCGCGAATATAGGACTGGGTGCATGTAAGTATTTGCAGAATGCAAGATATACTCGGACTTTAGGGGTGGTATGGAGATTAGCTGAACTGAGGGACGTGGTGAGGGGCGGTATAATCTCCACTAGTCCAACCCCTGGTCACCAGTTCAGAGCAGTATGGAAGCTCAACTGGTAGTAGTTTCGGCTATGAGGTCTGACCGGAGACTTAATTCTGGTACCATAGGGAGCAGAAGCCCTTGGAGTTCGCTCCAACCTGCTCATGCGGACTGGCTCCTCGGGCAGTATCGTGGTGGTTGTGGTTAAAAGCCGAAAGGCGGAAAAACTGACACTTTGTCAGTTGAATGTGGAGTTGCATTGCAACCGGGTGCCGGACCCAAAGTACGACAGAGGTTTTAGATAGGCCTCGAACCCTACCAAGGTGGTTAGAGTGTTCAATCCAGACGGCAAATTGGTACTGAAAGTGCCTGACATTTTTAGGATGTTGATCAACGCATTGATTTGATTCGTTGGGCTTTTGAGCGCCATGGGATAAGGCTGTCGTCAGCAGGTACCCACGTAAAACTCGACGGACGTAGTTAACACTTGGCGTGGAAGCCAAGCCGAGACGACGACTGTAGGTTTAGCTCTGCAACTCCTTTTATTTTCACCAGGGGTAGATTGAAAAAGTCGCACCATAAGAAGTCTTTTTGCCTGAAATGTATGAAATTAGATAATTTACCACAAAAAATGGTTGGTATTGGTCCATAGCTGCTCTTAGACTCCATACATCCCACATGATATAAATATTCGTTTGTTATAGGAATTAGTGCGAGTAACTTAGAAATAAGTAAGGTTAGTTAATAAAACCAACCGTTAGATAGATTGCTGCCAAGTCAAGCTTGGATGTAATCGACCTATAATTTCGCTTTCAAATTAACACTATTTTTCTGCGAATGTTTCTAATGTACCATTGCATTCGAACTCGGCCCTTACTTGCTTGTCTTGCTTTACCTTTTTAGCTAGCATATAAATTAATGAATTAATTAAAATCGCATTCGCCATAAGTTTAGCGCATAATCAGAACCGTTAACTGCTTACGCCCGCAGCTGCCCACTTACATACACCGGCAGCCAATTAAAAACACCTTTATGGCTCTTAAAGCCGAATTCGTGCAAATTTGTGCCTCCGCCTAGCATATTTGGTGTTGTGCTGGCTGGCGGCTGGCGGCTGTCGGGCGTTCACGCACCTTTCAAAAATTCAGAATCTCTTTGATTTTACACCGACTTTGCAGAGTGACTTTCAAAAAAGCGCTTCGGAGCAGCGGCAGAAAAACCGTACCGCACGTTTGGGTATGTAAATACTAGGCATTTACTTGCCTGCATTGGTGTGCATGTGTGTGTATATAGGCGAGTTGTTGTTGTGCGAGTTTAGAGTTTTCGCCTTTGAAGTCTAACTTTTAATCCATTTTGTTGTAGTTGGTTAGTTGTAGTTTTGATATTGTTGTATTTTGCTGTGTGGCAACACACACACACACAGGCACATACTTGTATATAAATACAAGCTGTGCGTTTGTCAGCCGGACTGCATTATCAAATTGGTTCACGGCAACTGCATTTTTAATTCAAACTACGAGTTCTGCTGCAGCCTGGCTTATAGTAGGTATAGTTGTATGTATATATGTAACTTTGGTTGTATATCTGTATGTATGCATGCAGGTATGTATGTTTGATAGTGTGAGTGGTTGTATGTATGTGTATATGTTCGGCACTTCAACTAGTCGCCTGCTAAGTTGCCGGGTCTACTGGAAAATAAGTCGCACTTGGCGAGTGCTAAGCTTCTTGCGCATGCGCTCAGTCCGTGCTTCATATAGCAACAACAACAACAAGTAATAACGTTAATTTCGGTTGCACCAAAACTATGATACCCTTCACAAATGCATTTCAAAAGTTCAATATTTGAATTTTAATTGCTCAGTTTGTACGGCAGCTATATGCTATAGTTATCCGATCTGAACAATTTCTGCAGAAATTGCACAATTTCTTTAGGCAATAACCCATGACGAATTTCGTGAAAATATCTCGTAAAACAGTTTAGTTTTCCATACAAATCATTGATTCCGCTCATTCGGTCTGCATGACAGCTATATCCTAGAGTGGACCGATTTTAACATTTTCGACAAATTACCACCGTCTTGGGCGTATGCAAAATTTCAGATCGATATATCAAAAACAAGAGACTAGCTCGTGCATATAGAGACGGAGGTCAAACGGTAATGGTCAAATCGGCTCAACTAGTCATGATGATCATTCATATATAAAGGGTGTTTCAATAAGAGCGCTACAAAAATGATTTCGGATATCAATAGAATTCTTTATTTCTGTGAATGTAAATTCGCTGCCATTATGTATGAAAGTGCAGAAGTCCAGACGCTGAACCCGATTTCGACGGTTTTCAAGTATAAATCGGCCGATACTGCTGTAATTTCACATTCGATATTCGTACGAAGTTCATGCATAGGCCATAGACTTGACTTAGCCTCACAAGAACTAGTCTAACGGCGTCAAATCGCACAACCGAGGCAACCAGTTGACTGGGCTATTCCATGAGATAACACGTTCACCAAACTTCTTCTTCTTCTTCTTTACTGGCGTAGATACCGTTAAGGCGATTATAGCCGAGTCAACAACAGCACGACAGTCGTTTCTTCTCTTCGCTACGTGGCGCCAATTGGATATTCCAAGCGAAGCCAGGTCCTTCTCCACTTGGTCCTTCCTCGCCGTAACAGCTGTTCTTTTGCACTTTCCGAAAACCAGTGGTTTCGGTTGCAGCTGTACGTAAGGAGTTTGAAATGCCGTCCCACAGTTCCCTTATACCGAGTTGTTGACGAGTGCTCTTAGAGAGCAGGAGTGCAAGCCGATAAATTGGACATAGCGCTTTTAAAGTTGAGGCCGCTGACTCCGAATTTCGGTAGTAAATTTTAATAATTTCGACTGATTGTTGGATCCGTGATAAAATGACAAACCTTATTCAAGAGAAATATCAAAAGAGCGGGAAAAAATATCGCGTCATTTGCTGTCCTTATCGGTCTACTTTAGCTCCCTGTTGAAAACCCGGTTATATTTTGTAGCGTCTCCGACGTTTCCTTCTAAATGCCACAAACTTTGTGACATACTTAATCTAGCCTGTTCAGGGTATAAAAACCACAAGAACAACAAGTGCTGCAACAGCATCGACTGCAGCCAACCAAACAACTTATCGGCCGACGACTTGCGCAGCACTCCAACCGAACCAGTCAAGCGGCCGAACGACAGCGCGCTGGCGAGCGTCAGCAGCTGCAATCACTAAGCGGCGAGCGCCAAGAACGCCCAGCATCCGCATCCAACGTGAAGAGAGAAGCCAAGGTGCTGCAGTGCGCACGCCGGCACACACTCACATAAATTTATATATATATATATAAGTAAGCACATATATATGTATTTCTAAACTTGCGGCAGGTGCATTGTTGTTGTTGTTACGCCACCATGGCTATGAGGATATGCAGAAATGCGCACAGGCTTGCCACCAGCCAAATATGTCTGCCTGTTGCTGTTTGGGTGCGAATCATTTTGTTGTTGTTGTTGTTGTTGTTGTTGTTAATATTGTTTTGTTGTTGCTGCCACTGTCGTTAACTGCATGACAATCATGCAACCGTTGCAGCCATTCTAATGGTCTTGGCACACTCTTGCGCAATCGCAAAGCGCGTCAGAGTTGCGCGTCGCCCGTTTCTTCGGCGTTAAGTGCGCCCTTGACGGAGTTTCTTGACATCGCGCTCAAGCGTTTAAACTTCAAACCTGTGCGCATGGCAACATTGCATATATTCTATACACACACACATACAAGTAGCAACAAAAACAACAACAACAACTTCTCTTGGCAGGCATTTAACAAGGCTGCATTGCGAAGAAGTAAAAGCTTACAGGTTTGTTGCTTGCGCCGGCAGAACTCCGCTCTGCTATAAACTATTCGGCGATATCAGATCAGCTGAGCTAAAGTGTGCGCTATGTGCATGGACAGACAACCGGACTTGGCGGTGTCGGCTTCTTCGAAATTCGTTTGCGTCTTTCTTTATCTTCGGCAAGTTTGAGAAGCTGCGAACAAACTCAAACTCTCAAGATCTCTTCTTGGTGCTCTTTATCTTGAATAGTGCGTGGACTTTTGGAAATAAATTTTATTTGAAGCGATAATATTAGCGCTCATTGTTAATTTAACGACGTGTTTGGGTCAAACCGAGCGCTGTCCGAAAGGCAACAAAGAGTCTAAACCTCAAAAACTAGCTGTAATGCGTAGCTTTAAATGATTTCGCTCAAAATCAAACTTTCTGGTAATCGCACTGCGGCGACATGGCGGCTCAGACTAAATCCAGTCAATTTTTGATATCCTGTTTCGATGCGAACCGTATTTCAGTGAGACAACGATCTGCATCGCCCGGAACATATTGCGGTCAGCAGCGGAAAACTCTTTAATCGTTCTTTTTCGCATGTGTAGGCACGAGTTTCGAGCGGTTTTCGGCTATCGCTCGATGTTACAATCGCGTCAATTTGATGATTTGTTGTCGGTAGCTTACCCCATTAATGATTACACTCGGCTTTACGCACCAAATATAGATATTTGGCATTGCCGTTGATTTGCCTAGTTGGCCAGGTTTCACATACGATTTTTTACGTTTATGGCTGTCGTTATGAATCCATTTTTCTTCATCAAAAATCCAAAGAAAACGTCGGAGAGCCTATAAAGTATTTTAGTATAGTAAAAATGATTAGTGGGACGAGCTGAGTCGATTTAGCCAGATCCACTAGTCTCTTAGTTTTTGAGATATTATTGATATGAAAGTTAGCACACCTCCTTTTCTCCTCAAGTGGCTGCTCATTTGTTGGAACCGCCGATGTCGGATCACTATACGAGTAGCTTATAGCTCCCATACAAGCTGAGTGATCGGATTCAAGTCCTTGTGTTGGAAACTTTTTCATTTGACGAGATATCTTCACGAAATTTGGCATAGGTTATTGCCTAAAGCAATAGTGCAATTTCTGAAGAGGACTCTTGGGTCGCAGTGGAGAGAAAGCAGACGGCCTCTCTCGCAGTCTTGTGGTCGACCACAACACGAGCGGTGTGGGATGGATACTAAGATTTGAAGAGGGAAGCGGAACGCATATGCCGACAAAAAGAAGCCGAAATGCTTTTCAAGGTATTATGCTTTCACTGCAATTCAGCAGGCTGTTTCCTCCATAACTCTGAACATCAGCCTCTAGGTTACCACTTTGGATGCCACAAGAGTACGCCTCGGTCTTATAACCTTTCGTAAGTCACTTTTCCAAAGTGGTGATCTAGAGGCTGATGTTGAGAGTTATGGAGGAAACACTTCACTAGCCTGCTGAATGGCAGTCAAAGCATAACATCTTGAGAAGGCAAACCCGATTTCCGAATGGATGATAGTGGAATAGATGTTCCATTGCTCGACTATGATGAGGTTTGAATAACAATTACCCGCTAATCGGCATGGGCCGATGGATTACCGGCGAACTATTCAAATACGGCGGCGAAGAAAGACAAGGTGCTTGCATCAGCTTCTTTGCAAAATATGGTCGGATGAAAGCCTGCCCGACGATTGCAAGCTAAGTGTGCTCTGTTTAGTCTTATAGAACGTAGTGTGTGAAAGATTGAAGCCCACTGTAAGCAACCTGATTGGATCTTATCAGTGTGGGTTTAGACTTAGAAAATCTACTAGAGACCAGATTTTCGCCATGCGCCAAATCTTGGAAAAGATCCGTGAAAGGAAAATCGACACACATCATCTATTCGTCGATTTTGAAGCCACCTTTGACGAAGTGAACTTGGTATTCCCACAAAGCTAATATGGCGGTGTAAGCAGACGTTGAGCAACACTAAATGCTCGGTCAGGATTTTTAAGCTTAATGCCATGGACAATGACAGTTCGAGAGAAGGGTTTTGCGGAAAATTTATGGTACATTGCACATTGGCAACGACGAATATCGCAGTCGATGGAACGATCATCTGTACGAGATATACTACGACATTGACATAGTGCAGCGAATTAAAGGACTGCGGCTACCGGTTGCACTGGCTTGGTTATGTCGTCCGAATGGATGACAACACTTCAGTTCTCAAAGTCTTCGACGCATTACCCGCCGAGGGAAATAGATGAAGAGGAAGACATCCACTCCATTGGAAAGACTAGGTGGAGAAGGCTACACTTGGAATATCCAATAGGATTCAAATAGTGAAAAGAAGTAGCGACTGGAGCGCTGTTGTTAACTCGTCTGTAACCGCGTAAGCGTTGTCCACGCCAGTAAGCAAGAAGAAGTCTCTCAGTTTTTGAGACATCGAACTGAAATTTAGCACATCTTCTTTTCTCCCCAAGAAGTTGCTCGTTTGTCGGAACTGCCGATATCGGAATATTTTAGTATATAGCTGTCGTACAAACTGAACGATCGTAATCAAGGGCTTCTATGGAAAAGTTTTTCATTTGAAATCGAGATTCGAGATATCTTCACGAGTTTTGGTTTATATTATTTTCTAAAGCAACAATGTAATCTCCAAAGAAATTGTTCAGATCGGTTCACTATAGCATATAGCTGCCATACAAACCGGGCGATCAAATTTAAGCTCTAATATGGAATATTTTGCATTGGTGGAGGATATTATACTCGTAACTTGGCTGCAACCGAAGAAAATGGTTCTTCTCGTTTTTTTAACTTATTCACAACAAAATAAATGAATATTAAAAAACAACAACTAAAATATTTCTTTAAAATAAATATGTATGTATAAAAAAAACGGAAAACTCCAGTAATTGAAATTTTGGAATTTATTAAGGGGGTATTCTAGTCTAGAAATTTAAAACAATCGATTTTTTTTTTTTATTTTCAAATTCAAGAATATGTGTACAAGAGTATTTTTCAAAATTCAAATTATTTTCAGAGATATAGACATTTTTCTGACCCGGCGTCCAAACTGGTTCGGCCGGAACGCGAAACTTTAAACGCGTTTTTCTCAAAACTGACTTTTTCGGAACGATACCCACGATTTCTCAGGTTCTACTGGACCGATTTAGTTGAAATTTTCATAGAGTCTTCTTTATAGGCTTGTCTATAGTTGGAACTAGCCCCATCACCAAATTTGTATTTTTATTATTTTTAAAAAATTCGAAATATTCAGAAAAAGTGATCCAAAAAAACTTTTTTTTTTAGGCAGTCGCCATTTGTGAAAAATTTTTTTTCGAACTTTTCCGTAGCTCCAGCCTTTGCGACATTATTCTAGATTAATAATATTTTTTTTCTTTTTGGTTTCAGATAACTATGAGGGTTGAAATCTTGGGCATGGTCACGTGGAAATTTTTAGAGACCCCCACTTCGTCAGCTCACAATTTTTGAAATTTTTTACTTTGTTTAGTTTTTAATTTTTTTTCTCTACTCTTCTAAAATTAACAAATAACTAATAATAAAATGGATAGTAAAAATATTAATTGCCTTTTTTACGACACTTTAAAAATTACCTGAAATTCATGCTTCTAGACTAGAATACCCCCTTAAAAAATTTAACAAATTTTCAAAACAAAAACCACGAGTATAAGAAAATACTTTTTTAAATATCTGAAAAAAGCAACAAAAACAAAAAATACCACACTAATTATGCGATTAAAGTAAGCGAGTGCATGCTTGGCTTAATTTGTTTAAACTTTAACAACAACGTCCTTGACTAAACACATACATACACATGTTTGTGTGTATGTCGGTGCATTCTTGCAATTACGGTATTCGCAAATAACCGTTGCCAAAGCAGCAGCACACTTCACTCGCCGATTTAGAGCGTTTAATTGTGGCATTCTCGCCCGGCCCTGAGTCGGTCACTTCATTTGCATATTATTCGAACGCGCGCGCTCAACCGGATTAACTAAGAGTTTGATTAAAACACACACACACACACATGCACATATACACACGTTTTGCCATATATAATTGGTTGTGTGTGTGTGTGTCTGTATAAAATATTATTATTATTGTTATGATTAAATATATTGAATGTTATAGTAATATGCTTTACTTTGTTGCAGTTAATTGTTGTTGTTGTTGTTGTAGCCTTTTGCACTGCACTGCTGCGCTGGCAAGGGAGCGCGCAAATTGCTGCATAATTTAAAAAGTCACATTGCAGCGCTGGGTTGGGCTGCGCATGCGCATGCGCCGTAAACGGTCACAAATAATTAAAAACCAAAAACAACAAAAAAACATGTATGTATGTATGGATATGTGTGTGTTGCAAGCAAAGGCCGTGTAGCGCTTAATTTATGCAGCACAAGAATTATTTTCGATTTTTTGTTGGCATTACAAAAACAAGAACAAACAGCGTGACCATTCTAAAATTGTTGCGATAATTTTACACACACACACACACAGACAAACACAAACATTGATAAATATGTATAAATATTTGTATGCATACAAATGCATGCTGCTTGTGCTGCAGCGCCGATTAAAATGTCTAAATTAATCAAGCAACAAAATCCGAAATCGCTTTGGCTCGGGTGTTATTACTCCGCGACGCGATATAGATCGAGATAAGGCATTTAGCAGCAATAAGTGATTTATGCAGCCAGCATGCGAATGCATATATAAGTATGTATGTATAAGTGTGTGTCTCACCGCTCATATGCTAATGCGTTGCTCATTTAAGCGCATTAAGCTGTTGGATGATTAACCGCTTGTCCGCCGCAAATTGACAAGTTTTGCTAAATTTATGCCTTATTATCAAACGCAACTATAATTTGTCAAAGCTCAATAAATTTTGATGGCATCGATAAGACAAATTGATTGTTGCTTATTCGGATAGACAAAAAAATAGTAGTATAATGAGCAAAAAATAGTAAGATGGCTTCGACTCAACTTTGCCACAACATTCGCCGGTTCGGTTAGGGGTAGTTAGAACTTTCGAAAAATATTTTTTTTTTTGCATTTTCGTTAAGTGTAAAGTCTTAAAAATATTCCCTGAAAATTTCACGTTGATCCGATAATTAGTTTTTGAGTTATTCGAGAAATAAGAAAGAGAGCTCGGGCACTTCAAAGCGTAGTGTGAAACTTTAAACGCGTTTTTCTAAAAACTATGTTTTTTGAATCGGTGACAACTGTAACTCGAATTTAATGAAATTTATAAAGCTTTTAGAATACATAATAAACTCAGGCCTGATCGAAGGATTTTTATTTTTTCGGAAATTTCGATTTTTTAAGACCAATTTACTGTAGTTTTTTTCGCAAAAATTTAAAAAAAAAAAATTCCTGAGGCCACCTTTTTTTTAATTTTGAAAACAAAATAAAATCCTTCGATCAGGCCCGGGATTATCTATTTATAAAACTAATTTTTTTTTGTTCGATTGTTTTTAGATGAATCTCCAAGGACTTATACTTGTCACTGCTAGTACCTTTTTTTGGAACAGGGTCAACACAAACAACTATAACTTCGGAAATTAAATTTTCTTCTTTTTGAAATTTTCGTGACTTCAAGCCAATACATTCTATAATAATGCCATATTACTGCTTTTGTAAAATAATATGATTTAGTAGCAAAAAAAAAAAAAAATATATTGAAAACTCTCATTTTTTCGTGCCTCTGACTACCCTTAAACCCTTAACGCGATGTTGTTTTTCGAAAAAATTTTAAAAATTTTGGAACCAACCATTTTTAATTATTTTTTGGCCCAAATGATCTTTTAAAATGATTTTTACTGATCTTGTGGCTATTTCAACGATTAATTCTCAAGTATCAGTTCCTTTATTTTGATGTTGAGGTCCGTCCTGGACGAGGTTTGTCGACAACGCGTTCCCAACCTTTCTTTCAATATTTTTTCCTTATTGGCATAGACACCGCGATTATAGCCGAGTTAACAACAGCGTTCAAGTCTTTTCGCTATTTGGGTCGGCTCATCTGATAGTGTCATTTTCCATGCTTCCGTACCATGTAGCAGGAGGGGAATGATAACAAACTTGTAGAATTTAGTCTTGAATCGACGAAAGAAGACTTTTGAATTGCCTACTCAGTCCGAAGTAGCACCTGTTGGCAAGCTGAGAGGTTCTTTCCGATCTTGCGGCATACGGGCAGTTCCTTTACGTGCTGTCGAAGGAGGCTTTAAAATCAACGAAGAGTTTGTGTGTATCGATCTTCTTTTCCAGGTCTAAAACCACACTAATAGGGTCACATAAGTTTGTCGACGGTGGATTTCGAGTTTCGCACACTACGGCTGATAAGACTTTATATGCGATATTAAAAAACTTATCGCACAGTAATTGGCGAAGAATGTCGGGTCCTACTTTTTATGGATTGGGCTGAGCAAACTTAGGTTTAAATTGTCATGCTTGCTTTCCTCCGAACATATCTAGTAAAGCAGTTGCTGTACGCACCTTGTCAGCTCTTCGCTGCCGTATGTGAATAGCTCAGCCACTTTGGGTTCTACAAAAGTGTGCTCCGGTCTTCAAACCTTCTATTAGTCGCCGCATTTTTTAGTAGAATTTTCCAAAATTACCACTGTCCGCCAGCTTCTCAAGCTCTTCATGTACACGCATTTCGCGCTCTCACTCTTTGTTTGTCTACAAATGCGTCTCCCTTCCCTCTTCAACTCTGGGTTTCTGTAACATCCCGCACAGGTTGTAACGTTGCGGTGTGGGCAGTCTGTTTTCTCTCCACTTCGACACGGCACTCCACATAAAACCACCTGTTCCTTTGCCTTTTCAGAAAACCAATGGTTTGGTTTCCAGCTGCACGTAAGGAGCTTGAAATGTCGTCCCACAGTTCTCTTAAACCAAGTTGCTATTGAGTACTCTCAAAGAGAAAGAGTACAAGTCGAGTAAAAGATCGTTCGGCTGTCTGTTGTGATTGCATCTACTCTACGTCGAACTTTATTTGTATTTGTTGACGTGAGTATCTTTGCTGCAACAAGAAAATCAATGTGAGGACCTCGGACTTAAAACACTGGAGACGTGTCTCCCGTCTATCACAACATGATCGATCTTGTTGGTGGCTTTTCAATCCGCAGACAGCCAGGTAGCTTGATGAATTTTCTTGTGATGGAACCCAGTACTATAGATAATCATATTTCGTGACCGGGCGAAGTCGATGAGCCTCAACCCATTTGGAAATGTTTCATCATGGATACTGAATTTACCGACCGTTGTATTAAAGGTACCTGTTTGGTCCACACAGTCTTTAAAGTCGCCAAGCACGATTTTCACATCGTAGTGGGGGCAGCTCTCGTAGATGCGCTCCAAACGCTCAATTGTGGCTAGGCGTTCATCCACCGGGATGAATGCCAGTACTCGGCGATGGAGTCACTCTTCCACTACGAATTCTACACCGAATTTGCGCTCAATTATATGGCGACTTTAGTAAATGCTACAAGGACCTACTAGTCTCAGTCATTGTTCCGTCAATCGTACTTTTTGGACGGCAGTGGTGTCAGCTTTTATTTTTACGAGGACATTAACCAACTTGCAGCGGCACCTTCCCAATTAAAGGACCTCTTCCGAGGCTGTTGTTTAGTTTTCATTGGTAGGGTTTTTACGTGACGGATCCCAAATCCACCGCACAACCGCGGGGAGGGATATTTAGGGATATATCTTAAGCTTTAAATATTCTCTACGTTAGCAGGTAAATATCAGAACAATTTTTCCAAAACTAAACAACATTAAATAAATTTTTACTTTGTAAATGTTTTTTCCTTTCAATTCGTTCTGAACTTTCAAAATTCAATTTCAGCTAACAAAAATGAATTTTATGAAAATTAGTAGCAAAGTTTCAAATTTTTTGTGTACATATTTTTCCGTTATTCCAAAAGCTTCAATTAAAAAATCCGCTATGACAGGAAATAAGAGCGATGAGGCGAACTCGCATGCTGGCGACAGTTCGGACAACCCAAGATCCAAAGCCACCAATCCGTTCTTCATCTTCCTGCACGAGTTTCGGCAGAATCTAATGAAACGCGGCGCCTACAAGCAGATGACAGCGAAGGAGATCGCCTGCGCGGCCGGCGAGCGCTGGCGCCAGATGTCGTCCGACGAGAAGCTCAACTATGTGGTGTGGGCCCGCAAGAATCAGCAACAATTGGATCCGCGTTTGCGCGTGTCACCGGGAAAGACAGGGCAGCGCGAAGTGCAAAGCAACAGAAGTGAGAGCAAGACCGTGCGACGCCGCGGATCTCGACAGAAAAAGGTCACTATGCAGAAACGTCGACCGAGTTATATTAAGTGAAGTGGTGATTTGTCGCTAAACATGGGGTTGGAGCGAGGGTAGCCTTACACGTTTTGTCGCTGGTGAAAATTTCCATGTGCAACAGATTATTTTGTTGGCATTTCGTATATTTTCTAATTAATATCTTTGTATTCTCTTATGGTTGTGACAGTAAAGGTATTTTATAACTGTGATTTAATGTATTTAATATTCTTTAAATGCTGCAATGTGGCAACCGCCTTAATGAATTTTGAGCATTTTGCTTCAAAGAGCACAAAAATTCTCGAGAAGACGAATATTTTAGCGGATCGACTAATCTTCTAAACTTACTACGCTACGAAAATACTTTATAATCCTTTCTGAGAATGTTAGATGTGCGAGTCCGTTAAATAGACTTAAGTTCCACTTCCTGTACCAATATCAGCAAATTTTTGTGGCTCTCTCGAGAGAATTTGTGACTTATTTCTATAGAATCTGTTTGCGTTGTCGCGAAATTGAAAAAAAAAATCTAGACCCTAAAATCTAGAAATATTTATCTAGAGAGCGGAAATTTTGGAATTGAATTCCTATTGAGATATGCCCCGACCATTTTT
Source organism: Bactrocera correcta (assembly GCA_027475135.1). Classification (NCBI taxonomy): domain Eukaryota; kingdom Metazoa; phylum Arthropoda; class Insecta; order Diptera; family Tephritidae; genus Bactrocera; species Bactrocera correcta. The sequence continues at coordinate 19,161,864 of CM050325.1, forward strand.
AAATTGAACACTTTTGGATGAAAACTACGTTTAATTTTCACATATATAGTATATTTTTAGGCTTAAACTTAAACATATAGTTTTCAAATTTTGTAAGCATACTTCTTTTCAAAAATGCCTCGACGAGTTTCAAAATGAACAAATTCTAAAGCGCAGTGAAAGAGTAACAGCTAATTTTTCCAAATGACAGGTGTGTAAAAATTTTGGTACAGCGCTGAAATTTGGTAGACGTCTTTCTTTACAAAAATGGTTCGAAGAGTTTCCAAAAGAGTAACTTGGGTTGAATGTTTTAAATATTTATTGTATAACGGATTACTAATTTTATGAGTTTAATAGTGTAAATATTAAGCCAGGGATCTGAAATTTAATATGTATATTTCTATTCTTATATTATTCGATGAATTTCAATATGAGCAATATCGGATGGAAATTAAGCCCACCTCCCATATAATATTTTACTATCTTATATGATTCAGTAATCGGACCACTAATCTACAGGGCTGATACTAAGTTCACATAATCCTTTCCACAAATGCTTCGACCAATTTCAAGGAAAACTGAATGAGATTAATTTTGTGGGCAACTACCATGTACAAGCTTATGTGTTTGTGGACGTTGTCTATTTCTAAGTTAAGTTACACCGCTGATACTCGGTATATTTGCTTCTGTCCACAAATGCCTCGACAGATTTGAAAATAAGGTGTGTAGGTATATAGTAAAGAATAAATCGACATCAAATACAACAGTTTTTATAGGCTTAATATGGCTCATCGTTGAGTTACACCGCTGAAAGTTGGTATATTTGCTTCTGTCCTCATATGCTTCGACCAATTTCAAGGAAAACTGCATGAGATTAATTTTGTGGGCAACTACCATGTACAAGCTTACGTGTTTGGGGACTTAGTTTATTTTTAAATAAAGTTACACCGCTAATACTCGGTATATTTGCTACTTTTCACGAATGCCTCGACAAATTTCAAAATAATCGGTGTAGATTAAAAACTGCATCAACCTCGCTTGTAACAGTTTTTTGGACTTAGTACGTTTCAAAATGAAGCTACTTTACTGAAATTTGGTATATAGACCTATTGGCACAAATGTCTAGACAAATTTCGATCTAAACAACATTGGATAAAACTAAGTCTAGCTACCATATAACGGTATACTATATTAGGTGATTACTAGGTTTCAAGATTAAGCTACTTTGCTGAAATTTTGTATATAGACCTATTGGCACAAATGACTCGACAAATTTCGATCTAAACAACATCGGATAAAAACTAAGTCCAGCTGCCATATAACGGTATACTATATTAAGTGATTACTAGGTCTTAAAATTAAGCTACATTTCTGAAATTCGGTATATCTGCTTATTTTCACGAATGGCTCGAGCAATTTTCATGAATTCATGATAACCAACGGAAGAGAAGTAATGCCAACTCCGATATAACGGTTTGTGTACTGGGTTCTTTGATTATAAAGCTAAGGTGTTGAAATTTGTTGTATAAGCTTTTACTTACAAATGACTCGACAAGTTACGCAATGAGCCGCATTAGTTGCCTAATGACACACATAACGGTATATATGTACAAATATATATAATAAATTGTCTGTTTACAATATTTAGACTTAACTTAGCAGTAATTATGGTTATTATTTATAATAATTTGTTTAGCCAACTCAAATCTGTTCATTAGTCACTAAAAAATTCCGAGAAGCGTCAAAAGTTTTGCGCAAATAAATATTTTCGGGAAATTAGCTGCAACAACAACTTAAGGAAAACCCCAGCGAAAACTTTGTTTACGAGCACTGTGAATGTCGGCGCTTTGTTGCTTAATTGCAAATGAAATTTATCATTAAGACGAGGTACACCAATGACCAGAAACCGAAAATATAAATTACACAATAACAACAACAACAACACCGACTAGCTCGAGACAACAATACCTTCAATCTTAAATCTCATTAAGTTGGCAGAATATTTTCGATTTCGATACATGAAAAATTTTAATACCGAAAAATTCCAACAATTAAACCGTGACTTTAATGCATGTTTACAGCTTGAAAACAACAACAACAACATAGTTAAGTCGAAAAGCAGCAAATACATGCAAACATTAGCCACTATGCTGCTGAAGCAAGGCATATGTATGTGTATGAATGGGAGTGTATGTGTGTGTATATGGCCACGAAATGTATTCAGCCAACAATAACAAAAGCAACAACAAGAACAACATTATATCGCTGAAAATACGGCAAAAAATAGATTTACAAAACCGAAACATCATCAGCAACTACACCAACAAAGCATTGAAAAAATCTATACAACAACAATAACAACAACAACGAAACAACAACCACATGGCGTGCCAACAAAAAAGACCTTGCTTTCGATTTCATTCCATAAAACGCTCAATCGCCATATTATAGCCGTGTTGTGGACTGGTAAGCAAAGAAGACGTAAAAAGGCAAAGTAGACAAAGACGCAGAAGAAGCGGTGGAAGAAGGGTCGATGGCTAGAAGGCGAAGTAAAAGAAGTACACACAGCAACAATGGCAAAGCAGCTAAACAAGACTAAATTGGTAATAATAATAAATTAATGTTAATACAAATACAATAACAACAAAAACATGGCATGGCCTTAAATACAACAACACATGAGTGGTATTTGTAGTTAAAACGGCTTGTTGTGGGGAGGGTCACAAGCGGGCGCATGCGCAGAAGTCCTGCTTGTACTTGAGACATACAAACATATGTATGTAAAATAACAACAACAACAATAACAAAGAAAGAAAAAAATAATAATAACAGCCATAATAATAACACAAGGAATAATAACAACAACAACAATAAGAACGACCGAAAAAAATGAAAAAAACATATGTATGTAAAATAATAACAACAACAATAAAAAAGAAAGAAAAAATAATAATAACAACAATAATAATACTACCATTAATAACAACAACAACAATAAGAACGACAGAAAAAAATAATGAAATAATTATAACAACAACGACAACACCAAAAAACAACAACAAAAATATAAAATAATGGCAAAAATAATATTATTATAACAAGAACAATAATAATACTAGCAATAAAAACCAAGCAAAAACTACAACAAAAATAACAACAACAAAATAACAACAAAAATAATAAAATTTTAACATCAACATAGATAATACTAATACCAACAACAACAATTGCAAAAATTAAGAACAATAAAAACAACAACAAAAATACAGCAATAATAATAATATTATTATTATAACAAGAAATAATACTAGCAATAAAAACAAAGCAACAACAACAAAAAGTAACAACAATAAAACAACAACAAAAGTAATAAAATATAAACAACAATAATATTATTATTATTGCTATAACAACAACAGTAAACACCAGTCATAGCAAAAAACCAACAGTAACAACAACAAAAATCCAACAGCAACAACAACAATAATACTAGCAACAAAAACAACATTACTTATAATATGTACCAGCAACCAAAGCACCGCAAAACGCTAATAAAGCCAACAACTATCGAAATAACAACAACAACCGAAGCAACAACAACAACACACTAAACGAGAGTTGCTTTGAAGGCAATACATTTAAAGTCGTAAATAAAATCAGTTTTTAACACACTCATTTACATGCATGTATGTGTGTGTGTGGTTGACTGATCGAGCATATGCTCGTGTGTGTGTGTGTGGCTTAGAAGTGAACAGAAGTGGAACAGAAATAGAAAACTGGCTTCAGTCTTGTATCTAACGGATATCATCTACCATAAGCCAAATACAAAAACGTACACATATACCACAAACTACATATGTACACATTTCCATACACACATACATAAGTACATATGTTAGTATATATGTTTATGCACTCACATCGTTTGTCGGTAAGTGTGCTTGCTTGCTAACAAATCAGCGACTCTAGAGCAGTCAAACGCTGCAAACTGGCCAACACATCAGCTGGAGGAACAGAGCGACGCACAGACAGACCAAAAGTCGACAGGCAAACGGACGGACGAATGGACAGAAAGCGGCGCAGAGATAAGAAGACAGCGAGCCAAGCGCTGATTCGACGCAATGCAATTGCGCAGACCAAAGCGAAGTGATATACAATACATATACATACACATATATGTATGTATGTTTGTTTATACTATGTACATATGTATATTAGCAAAAGCTTTACGCTGCGCAGACACTTGTGAGCCACTTCTGAAAGGTGCTCGCTGGCTGTCGATAAACAAGTACATTAATGCGAAAGACTACATAGATTAATAGCAACAACAATCACAACAACGAGCAATATTTCAAAAAAAAAAAGAAGCAAATAACAGCAACAACAAGTACAATGCAAGCAAACCATTAAAAATGGAATTTACGTTCAATCGCCGAGCAAACACACAGATAAATACATACATACAAACTTACACATCTATACAAACATATATATATGAGTATATAAATATACACACATATGTATGAATATACATATTCTTGAAACCGGCATTCCGGTGTGCGGGGTTCTATTGCTAAACTCGCCCGAGCTCCAGTTGTAGGTTGGCCGAATCGCCTTTCGTTCACGCATTGCTTATGCCAAACATTCTGCTTACTTTGCTATTGTTGTTGCTATTATTGTTTGTTTCGGTTTGTTTTTTTTTTTTAGCTGAGCACTTCATGTGCGCATGCGCACTTGCTTTTTTATACGTTTGCCTTTTGGGTGCAAATAAAATTTGCGAAATATTTTTATAATCAAAAGTTAAGCGCTTGTGTGTGTGTGTTTTTTTCCCAAAAAAAAGAAAATTATAAAATTCTTTGTCTCTTTATACATATATTTATATACTATATAGACTAAAGCGTCAATATTTTTAATTTGAATATTTTTTTTTAGTTATTGCTCTAAATACTTTCGGTTTTTGCGCTTAATGGTTGGGTGCTAAGCGGCTTGCTTGCGTATACTGACATATTCCATTTGTTGATTAATTAATTTTTCAAGCTTTTTTAGTTTCACTTTCATTGTGTGGAATATTTTCAATGGTTAATCCTATTATTCTAGCATTTTAATGATCAGTTTATATATTTTTGATCTATTGCATGTTGTTACGCTGGATATCGCTCCATTTTCAGATTATGTTTTGAATATGAGGGTACAATATTTTTTGTAATTTGCTTCCAGGTTAAATATTTTGAAGAACAATGCAGGTATTAAGAAACTTAGCCAAAAAGTACAGACGTTGATGAATCAGTTGTTCCGTATAAAACTGGTCTCTTCGACATTATGAATGTGGGTGATCCTTTTAGAGGTTACTTTTTTTAAGAAAAAACTCAGAAAATTAAAATTTAATGGGGAATGCTTACTATCATTCGAAAGAACATTCTTTTGCGTCCATTTCTTGAAGATTATCACTTTTAAATATTGGCCGCGTCCGCGTCTCAGATGGTTCATACGTTGAATACAATTTTCGATGACTCGTTCGAGCATTTCGACTGGTAAGTGGCGCATGACACGGCCGATGTTTTGCTTCAAGGCCTGAATAGAAGCGGGATGGTTCGCATACACTTAAGACTTTCCCTATTCATACAGGAAAAAGTTTAAAGTTAAAAGTTTATCTGTGCTGTCACACGATCTTGGTGACCAACCGACCGGTCCAACACGTGAAATTATCTGCTAACTGAAGTGTTCTCACAATAAAACGATTGATGGATGCGATGTACGGCAAGTGACGCTGTCTTCTTGAAATCAATAATGTATACTGAGTCCCAAGATGGCTGATGGTGTTGCGAATAGTACCTCAGTAGACCGATTATGTTGACCATTTTTCACGAAACATGAATTTTCGTAATAAAGTTGAACAATTTCTGCACCTCAATTTTCGTAATAAAGTTGAACAATTTGTGTACGTTATTTAGGTCAGGTGTAAGGTTTCCATGATGAAATGCCAAACAATACTGAACAAGAAATCACATTACAGCTTGACACGACGATCTGTCAAAAAATGCTATTGAAAAAAGTACCTTCCTTTGGATCACCCGTTATTTTGAAGAACAATGCATGGATTAAAAGACTTAGCGTCTATAAGCCGCTTGTAATTGTGAAATTCTCGTTTCGAGCTTTGAGATAAAAGCCTTCTAAGTTGTTGTTAATCAGCAAAGATCCTCAATAGAGTCTCAACAAAGTTTACTTTGTCACTCTTATAAATTTGGTTTACGAATTGCTACTTCCTCTAGACCATCAAAAATATAGTCGAAACTAATCCGTATTTATCTATTACATCTTACCTGAAGCTTGAGCACATGAGCATGGAATGAAAATTAGCACTATTTATTAGATTAACTTTGCTCTCTCCACTCTTTTGACATTGTCTGGAGTTGTGGTAAAAGAATGCTTCAAGAAAAACGACATTTATCATAATGTCGGCGTAAGAAGATTCTTCTATAATTCTTACAAATTTTCCTATATAAGCTACATATATGGGGCTAAGGAATAGTTTGATCCGATTGTTTCCTATTTTTTATGACGATAATGATATATGTATTACCAGAAATAAAACCTCCCTGAATTTTTTTAAGAAACCTCTCACACACTACTAACTAGAAACTAGGAAAAATATTACCCCGATTTCGGCAATTTTGGGCATGAGGATGCACTATTATTAGAAATACAGTGATATTAATTTCCTTTATATTTATTTCTTACATATTTACCGACAGTTGGGGTATAAAGTGAACGGAAGTCGAAAATACTTATTTTAGGTATATGAGAACTGAGCGCAGTACAGGGTTTGTCCGGCAAGTAATAGGACTGAGTCGATTTAAAAAAATTTATTAAATCAATCGTTAGAATTCTTTAAATTCTCCGTCGATGCAGCACTGCCAGCGCGATTTCCAAGCATTGACGGTATCACAGAAGGCATTCTCCTCTGTTGTCTCAAAATACTTGCCTTTAATCGGCCTTTTCAGAAAAGGAAATAAAAAATATCCGGGGACCACATCTGGGCTGTAGGGCGGCTACGGAAGCGTTGGGATGCCGGTCTTGGTTAGGTAGCTGTGTACAACAAAGGCGGTGTGAGCGTTATCGTAGTGCAACTTCCAATCGGCTGCGGAGTCTTGTCCAACCCGATTGACCCTTCGTTTGAGTCTCTCGAAGACTGCCATGTAAAACTTGGCGTTGACGGTTTGTCCAAGAGGAACAAATTCACGGTGGACGATGCCTTTGATGTCAAAAAAGACAATGAGCATCGTTTTCACTTAATATTTTGCGAGAGTATAAAAATCGTTCTTACGGAATCAAGAGAATCCAAAACTTTTCCAAGTTAATCGTCGATGATCGTATTGGATATACTTGTATGTACTATATGTACAAATGTTTATTACGAGGGCTGCTATATATATTTCTGGCCTAATAATGAAAATAGGCATATTTATCAGCGAAAATGTTTTTTTTTTCATTGGATTTGGCTCGTCTTGGAAGACCCACACGGTCGATTGCTATTTTGTTTCGGGCTCATACGCATAGATCCATGATTCGTCACCTGTGACGATCTTATAAACGTCTTTTGAAGCACCGCGATCGTATTTTTTCAGCATTTCTTTACACCAATCCACGCGAGCCTTTTTTGGAGCGATTGTCAAATTGTGCGGGATCCAACGAGAACAAACCTTTTTTACGGCCAGGTGTTCATGCAATATCGAATGTATGCTAGTGGGAGATATGCATAGGCATGCCTCTATCTGAAAGTATGTTACATGACAGTCTTGCATAATCAGTTCACGTACGGCATCGATGTTTTCTGGCATTTCTGGCACAACGGCTGTTTTTGGACGACCTTCACGGAATTCGTCTTTGAGCGAGCGTCGGCCACGATTGAATTTGTTGTACCAGTTTTTCACAGTGCTATAGGATGGTGCTTCATAGCCATACAAAGATTTTAGTTCATCGATGCACTCTTGTCGTGATAATCCACATCGAAAGTTGTGAAAAATGATCGCACGAAAATGTTCACGAGTTAAATCCATTTTTTGGCCGAGATGAATTTTTTAATTCCCTGTAAATAAAACAATTCACGATTAAGTGACAAAACGTTCTGAGTGATGTTATGCTAAAAAATGTCAAACTTTCCAATGGAAATGTCAGATTGCACCTGGCAACACTTAGTGTTGCCTAGGCCAGAAATATATATAGCAACCTTTGTACACTGATGAAAAGTTTCTTCGTCGCAATCAAAGAAAATAGTTTCATTTCCGTTCTAAAAATATTGATTATTAAGAACAAAGTACAAGAAATTATTATTAATTTATGTTTTGTATAGCAAAGTATTTATAAAACAAGTTTCTGGAAAAATTACAATAGGTAGCACATAGTAGCTATGTTCGGTCCGTATAGGTGTTGCATATGATGTATAGAGTGGTCATTGCGCAATAGCTCAAGCAAATAGTTTCCGCTCGGCAATTATTGTAAATCAATTATTGAAATTAATTATAAAATATTGTTGGCAATAAATAATCGTATGCAAAATTTCAATACAACATATAGTTAATAAAGCAATTCATACTTAAATACATACTTATTTACTTGACTATACATATACATATGTACATATGTATGTAAATATGACTGCAATAGTTTATTATATTTGTAAAAATATGCAATTTTTATTCATTTTACAAATGTTTTGTAGAAACAAATTGCAATTATCTGCATTTTGCACTTATCTTTGGCTTGCATATGTACAAGAGTTATATAGTTATACACCTGTATATGTATACAGATTTAACACCTTCAGCACGATTTTGAAATCTAAATCGTGAAATTAAAGCCATGAGTGCCATTAAATAATTTCAAAATTACTTTCGGTTCTAACGTGATTGACATTCTGACTGACAGCTCTGATTGCGTCAGGTTTCGACTAACTCAACGGTCAATGAGTGATATGGAAATGTCAAATTTTCCACTATGTGATGGCTTAATTATTTAAATTTCGTATAAATTTATAATACACTTATATAATTTGAAGACTTAAGTACTGTTTTCAGAAAATTTATACTTACATAACTAAAACCATATAGCTTTTTCACTGGCAATCTTAGTAAACAATTTTTGTAAATAAAGCTGTTCACCATAGAAAATTATCTTCATCCATTTTGGACATTTGGGTACAAATAGGTTATACTGGTAGTTGAATGAATAATTTTTGATATATGCGGTATTTCAAATTTTTTTTAACCCTTTTGAAGAATAATAACTGCATAATTTGATTATTAATCTCTAACATTTGTTTTGTAATAACTATTATAGCATAACTGTTAAGATGGGTAAAAAATTTAATATTTTATTTCGCTGGATACTATGAAAAATGTGTTCTAAGGTTAATTAGAAGGATGTTTTTTAATTTTGAAGGGAGGGTCTTCCATTTTATAGTTTTCTATTTTTTTTCTTATCATCGGATATTAAATTAAATTGAAATTTGAATTAAAAATCGATTTTTAAATTCTGATTCCCCCAAACAACTAAAATTACAACTGAAAATTTAATTTAAAAATTTTAAAATTAATTATTAAAAAAAATTTAAAATTAAAAATATTAAAAAAATTTAATTAAAAATTAATTACTAGTGAAAATTAATTTATTTTGAAGTAATTTAAATTAATAATTAAGTAGAAATGAGCAACTGAAACGACGAATTGAAAATTTAATTTAAAAATTTTCAAACTAATTTGATTAAAAAAATAACAAAAAACTTTTAAATTAATTAATAATTAATTATTTGTGAAAGTTAATTTATTTTTAAGTAATTTAAATTAATAATTAACAAGCATTTGACAACTAACTTCGAAATTAAAATTTAATTTAAAAATTTTAAAACTAATTTCATTAAAAAAATATAAAAAAAATTTTTTGTTATTTAAAATTAATTAATTATTTGTGAAAACTAATATATTTCAAACTAATTTTAATTAATAATTTTAATTTAGAAATTTTAAAATTAATTATTAAAAAAAAAAATTAAAATTAAAAATATAAAAATTAAATTAATTTAATCAATAAATAATTATTTGTGAAAATTAATTTATTTTAAAGTAAGTTAAATTAATAATTAAGTAGAATTTTATTTAAAAAATTACTTTAATTTAAAAATTTTGAACCTAATTTCATTAAAAAAATATAAAAAAACAACAAAAAACTTTTAAATTGATTAATAATTAATTTTTTGTGAAATCTAATATATTTCAAACTAATTTTAATTATTAATTAACAAGCATTTGACAACTAAAACTTCGAAATGAAAATTTAATTTAAAAATTTTAAAGTTAATTATTAAAAAAAATTAAAATTAAAAATATAAAAAAATTAAATTAATTTAATCAATAAATAATTATTTGTGAAAATTAATTTATTTTGAAGTAAGTTAAATTAATAATTAAATAGAATTTATTTAAAAAACTACTTTAATTTAAAAATTTTGAAACTAATTTCATTAAAAAATATAAAAAGCAACAAAAAACTTTTAAATTAATTATTAATTAATAATTAATATTATATTTCAAACTAATTTTAATTAATAATTAACAAGCTTTTGACAACTAAAACTTCGAAATTAAAATTTAATTTAAAAATTTTTAATTAATTTTGCTAAAAAAATTTTTTAAAATAAAATAAAAATAAACTGAGCTGAATGCCTCTGTAGCTATTATTTTTCAAATAATAAATATAAATATACATGTAAATAAAATAATTAAATTTTAAAATTTTAAATGAATTTAGTTAACAATAATTCAATAAATTTAAACAAAAATAATTGTACTAAAAAAATTCAAAATTTACCATTATTTTTATTAATAATTAATTGTTTGTGGAAAATAATATATTTTAAACTAATTTTGATTGTTAGTTAATTGAAAAACGTAATTAATAATTAATTGAAAAAAAAAATAAATAAATTTAATTGAAAAATTTATTTTAAATAATAATTAATTTAAAAACATAATTGATATTTAAATGCATATTAGACGCATCTCTGCCGAACCTAACGAAGTGCCTGAGTTCCATTGATATTAACCACCTTTGCACATTTGTGAGGAGCTTATAATCGATCGCGTGATTCAAGTTGTGCCATAAATTAGCTCAGCATTTTCTTTACGAGCATTGTGAGATCGACACTATATATTTATATACACACATATTTATATGATGAACACAGTGGCGGTCCATAATAGTCGGTCATCTACTCTTATTTTCAGTAGTGAAATTACAAAACCATTTACAAATTATAGAAAATTAGTGCAAGACAAGCCGACTATTAGAGAGAGCATCTGTTGATCGATACACTTGTACATATAAGGCAGCTTGATTTGTGAGAGCCAAGTGAGAGCTCTTGCATTACTTTTTAAACTTGTATTATATTGTATTTACAATTTTATATATTTGTATGGTATATATTTACATGATATATACAATGTGTGTTATATATTATATATATTTTATGAGCTAAAATAAATTGCGGCGCATCAACACCGCGCTGTTGAGTATGATTTATGACTTGCTCTGCTCAGTTAGTCTGTTAATCGGTCATTCAGTCACACAATTACTCACAATTACTTTTACTTAAAAGCTTTCATATCGACAAACATGTATGAGATGGTTGCGGAGTTTAGTAGTAAACAAAAAATTAAAAGAAATGAAAGTCTAAAAAACAATTTGAAAAAATAAAAAATAAAAAAAAAATTAAAAAAAGTAAAAAAAAAATTAAAAAAATTTAAAAACAAAAATTAAAAAACATAAGAAAAAATTAAAAAATTAAAAAAAAAATAACAAAAATTAAAAAACATTAAAAATTAAAAAAAAAATTAAGAAATATTTAAAATAAATTAAAGAATATAAAAACGAAATTAGACAAAAATTTAAAAATTAAAAAAAGCAATAAAAGAAGTTTAAAAAATTAAAAAAAAAGAAAAAAGTTTAAAAAATTTAAAAACTAAGAAACTAATAATAAAAAAATTAAAAAAAAAAAATTAAAAAATAAAAAATCAAAAAAAAAGAAAAATAAAAAATCAAAAAAACAAAAAAAAAATAAGAAAAATTAAAAAAAATTTTAAAATAAATTAAAAAATGTAAAAAAGAAATTAGACGAAAATTTTAAAAATTAATAAAAATTTAAGATTTAAATAAATGCTATTGTAATCTTATAGTCTTTAAATATGTAAGAAGCTTGACTTTCTGTTCGTTTAGTATGTGCTACCTCAAATAAAATTGTATAACCTATTATTTTCTTTGGAAAAGATTATATGTATATAATTCTTATATATATACTATTAACAAGAATTGAATTTATAGTCCGATTTGCTCGTATACGAGATATAAATTCACTAAGCGATCGCAAAACAAAAAACCGATAGATGGCGCTGGCGTCGAAAGATTACCTAAACTATTATATATGGTTCGATATTCATATTTTTTAACTCGCCTGCTTTTATTTACAATAAAATAGTGAGAATATCAGTAGATCTTCGTAAAAGTATCTATTGTAAAGACTCGTTAACTTAGAACAGAAGTTTGGAGAACTCAAGGTTAAAATTAAAATCGTCTGTACCAAACGAATGTAAAAGGCTTAAGTCTCAAATTTGTTGAAAGGATTGGAATTATACATAGGCATAACTTTAAATTTGTCTTAGATTTCGCAATGAAATTTTATGACTCATAATTTTATAGATTATTTTAACCCTGCGTTGACAATCTGTGTTGTTTTGACGTGTGAAGATTTCAATGTTTTAGAAAAACAATCGTTAAGACGATTTTAATGGGTGTCGCCACAAAAAAAAATGGAAAGAAAAATTAAGCAGTTAGGCCACTCTATTTCATATATATTCATATTTAAATTTTTGTAGATCATTTTAACCCTTTATCGACGACTTGTTTGGGTCGTTTTGACCTGAGTTTGAAAAATGTTGAAATATTTGGATTCTCATACTCCTTAGAAGGATAAAATGTTTTGGAAAAGTGTGCGATAGACAATTTCAGGGGCAGTCTTTTCAGTTAAAAAAGTGTAACTTACCAAATAAGAGAGTTAGACCAGTCTTAGCCCTCAGAAATGGCCTAAGTTAACTTTATTATTATTATTGATGTTTTTATATAATTTTATATTTTTATATAATTTTATATTGATGTTCTCTCAGAAATGCTATCTTCGGAATCAAATTTTTCGAGAAAGACGATCTTGATATATGAAATAAAATAAAAGATCGGTTTTTAAGCTACGTAAGATGTTCTAGTCAAAAGCTCTAAACCAAAAAGAGTAATCGTCTTTTTGAAAATTCTACACTGGCATAACCAGTTAAGTGTATTTAGTCAGTTATGGGTTAAAGTTATATTACAGTTACACACGGTACCTCCGATGATCGCTCGATTTTTCACTTTTTACAAGTTTCTAACCTCAATCTCCGCTGCGGTTCAGTTTTTGCGGTGTCTGCTGTTTATATCCGGTATTTCTTCCAGCTAACTAGAAATGCTAGCGGCAAAATAAAAGTGACTCTCTCATAAATAACGGTATATAAAAGTATATTTTTGTAAAAAAAACCACAAATGATTAGACATATAAATGTATAAATAAAGATATAGCCTGTATACATATAGATAGATATTATATACTTTTATCACCCAATAACAACAAATACATTTGCGGTTACCGCTTAGAAGTGAAACAACTGATTTTTTCCAACCACCTACCGCGTCTACAAGCAATTGAGCATGCTAACCTAGCCAGCGAATGCACGAATTGATAAAAATGTGAATGAAAAAAAATCAAAAAATTAAAAAATAAAAATAAAAAAATGTGGAAAAAAATAAAAATGAAAATAAAAATTAAATTGAAAAAAGTGAAAAAATTGCAAACCGCAAAAATTCTACAGCATTGACTGGAATTGTATATTTTATTGGCAATATATTTATCGTTGTTGTTGCTGTGACTGTCGCTTTTGCACGAGAGTCGCCCAAAACAGGTGGGGAGACCTACATACAGACATACACACACACATATAAATGTACTCGTACATGTAAGTGCTCGTGCAACAGTCAGCGGGCAAGGGAAGGGGGTAGTGTTGTTGGTATTGTTGTTGTTATCATTGGTGATTTACCGACTGACTCGCTTACAAGCATACCCGCTGTGAATGAGTGCAACGGGCACATGCTTACATACTAACTCATCTACTTATACATATAGTATACTAAGTATATAATGTATTTGTGTGTATATGTGCAGCCCTGTGCTGCTGGCTTGTATGTGTGTCTGTGTGTGTGTGTAGTTGGGTATGAATGACTGTGTGACGTAATTTTGCATTCACCCGAAATTGTGCGCATTCAATTTTCTTGTTGTTTTTGCAGTTGCTTGTTACTCGCAGCTGTATTGCTGTTGTTGTTGTTTTTAAGGTACGCTTTAAGTAGTTCAACATACATAAATGTGTGCATAGCTTTTTACAACTATATCCACCATTGTTGTTGTTGTTTTTGTGCTTTACAACCACTATTGTACATGTTGTTGTTTTTTACTTGTTGCTTTGGTCAAATTTTCTTTCTTTTATTTTAGTTTTGATTCTATAGGCACTTTTTACTTTGCGATTATGTTTTTTATCTCTCTCTCCCTCTCTCTCTTCCTCTTTTTTTTAGAGTAAGGCAATATGTGCAGCAAAGTTTGATCCAAAGTGCGGTCGAATATTCTTGAACCTTCCGATGCGCAAGCTAACCAGAAAGTTCTCGATCTATAATGTTCGGCACTCGTTGCTTGTATTTATGGCGTAAAAATGTTTTCTGTTTCCATAAACTCAAGTTCAAGATTACGTGTTCCATAAAACTTCTCTTTCAAGTCTTCAGATTGGTTTGTTTAGCTGGTGACCACATTTTTTATATCTTCAACAACAAATGGCTGAAAAAGGAGTTGCCCTTATATATCGATCTGAATTTGGTATCCCCACAAGGCTGTGTAAACTGACGTTGAGCGAGACCAAAAGCTCTGTCAGGATCGGAAAGGACCTCTCCGTGCCGTTCGATATCAAACGAGGTTTCAGACAAGGCGACTCCCTTCAATCTACTGCTGGAGAAAATAGTTCTAGCTGCAGAGCTGAATAGAGAAGGTGCAATATTCTACAAGAATGTACATTTTCTGGCGTACGTTAATGACATTGATGTTATTGGCCGTTAGTTCCGCTATTCAGTCGTCGCACTCGTGACTAGGCTCTCACGTCACTGTTGACAGTCATAACTTTGAAGTTGTAGATACTGCCGTTTATGTAGGAACCAGAGGAAGACCTCCACTCCGTTGAAAAGACCAAGTGGAGAAGGACCTGGCTACCCTTGGAATCTCCAACTGGCGCCAAAAAGTGAAAAGGAAGAACGACTCGCGCACTGTTGTAAGCTCGTATGGCGTAAGCGGGGTCTACGGGCAAGAAAGAAGAAGATATGTGTATATATTTTTATATAAATAATCAGCGTTATCTAATCTGAATCTGAAATTTTGCCCTCGTTGTTTTGATATACATATCTACTGTACGAACTGATCGATCATAATCAAGTCCTTATATGGAAAAAACGTCATAAGGTAACAGTAGACCTACTGCTACGGAGCTCAGCCTTTTTCGATGTAGTGACTAATCACTCCCGTAGTAGCCTGGTAAGCTCGCCAGGACAGGTACTTCAGTCTCAATAACTGATAAACGGGAACGGGTAAGCTCTGGATAGGCTTCGTTGGCTTCTTGTGGTACTACTGTAGTGTTGGATCTAAGATCTGCTCGGCAAGCGTTGTTCAACTACCAGCAGCAGCTGTGCTAACGAAAGATCCTGCTGGCACAGCGTAAATCATAAGTAGTCTAAGGAACTCTTTGCTCACAGCAAATACTATATTTCAATGATTATAAGAGTTCTAACAGGACTATCGAACAGTATCCAGGTGTTTATGCAGTAAGATTGAATATCTTACTGGATGACAGATGCATCAGTTTTTTTGAAGAAGACGAGATAGAATCATCTCAACATCTCCTTAATGAATGTCAGGCTTTTGTCAGATCAAGGCAATACACCACGAAGCGCAAACTTTTAGACTTCCAGGTGGGATAGTGGAAGTAAAAATATCTCGCTTTGATCGCTATTCACTTGGATCTGGGCAGAAAGGATTCTTTTACATATGGCTCATGCAGCTCACGACTTCTGGTCCTAAATCAAGTACCAAGTACGTTGAGAATGGTACAGAAAGCCTTTGGTGATGAGGTTATGTCTAAAAAAATTTTTACAAATGGTATAGTGAGTGCCAAGCTGGCCGTGAACGTGTCGAAGACGAAGAGCGTCCAGGGCGACCATCAACCTCAACCGACGAAGCTCACATTCAACAAATCAAAGATTTGGTGTTGAAAAACCGTCGATTAACAATTAGAGACCTTGGTGATGAAGTTGGCATATCAAAAGGCTCAGCCAATACCATTTTGAAGGATGTTTTGAGCCTCAAGCGCGTCAAATCTCGACTGGTACCGAAAATATTGAATTTTTTGGAAAAAAGGCGTCGCGTTGAAGTGTGTGAAACGATCCTTTCCGACTACCAGGGTGTCATGAAATGCATTATAACTGGAGATGAGACTTGGATCTAGGCTTACGATCCCGAAACAACCGGTCAATCGAGCGAATATCGTGCCAAAAGAGAGCCGAGACCAAAAATATCGCGCCAAAGTCGCTCAAAAATCAAGGTTATGTTGACAGTTTTCTTCGATTATCGTGGTGTTGTGCATTATGAACGATAATACACCATCCCCTACTGCCCTCGTAATTCGTAATCATTTCGCCAAAAACACAACCCTCATCGTTCCGCAACCACCGTATTCACCTGATCTGGCGCCGTTCGACTTCTGGCTGTTCACCAAGCTCAAAAGACCGCTCCGGGGACACGGTTTTTATACGATAGAGGAGATTCAAGCCGCAGCGAAGACGGAACTGAAGGCCATCCCGGAAAGTGACTACAACCAGTGTTTAGAAGATTGGAAAATTACTTTGAAGGGGGAAATGAAATTGATTTGGAAGAGTAAATAAAGAATTTTCGAAATAAATACAGTGTCACCACCATCTTTTTTTGGGCACAGTAGTATAATAAGTAGGCGGGAATAGTATACCTTTGCAGACCCCAGTACCTTTCTAAACCCACTCGAGGTACTAACCTAACCTAACTCACGGAGTAAAATATTTCTTCAGCGTGTACATTTTCTTGCCTTAAAAGTGCAATAAAATGAAGACCCCCCACAATTCGAAAACATCAAGTGTTTAAGCCGCGAGCAAAAAGACAGAAATGTGTAGATTTCCCCGTTTTTCGAGTGCGCACGCATGTTGAAAAAGAAGCTAATTAAAAAATTCAAATTCAAGTGACTCGCCGTAGGAAGCACAACCAGAAGAAGAAGAGGCAGAAGGAGGAAAGGAGAAATGAAGAAAAACAAAAGATTGGCGTGTGTTGGAAACAAAGCAAAAGCGCAACATATGGTTGCATTATGTGGCTGTGGAGGCCGATGAGGCGGGGGTCGCATTGTTCGTGCGGCCGTGCAACACGCGCTAATGCGTCAAGCGCATACACTTGCACGGGCCTGCCACAATGCAACAATGCAGTTGCAAGACAATACAATAAAATAGCATTGCATACCTTGCAATTTGCTGCGCATGCAATGACAACAACAAGTACAACAACACACAATAATAGTATGCAGTGAAGAAAGCCCCAACATCTTCTTCAGCCACTTGCCACTTGCTTCTTGCCACTTGTGTTGTCGTCATCAGCTGCTGCTGCTTCTCGTTTCCTCCGAAGTGTGTTGCAGTGTTGCTCTTGTTATAAAAAAAAAACAAAACACCGCAACAACAACAAATTATAATAAAATAAATTGTAGAGTGCATTTTTTATAATTTAATTTTTATTGTTGTTGTTATTGCTGTCATGCCTTTTCTTTTGTTTCAATCAAGTGCTATTGCTGCGCCTCAATACAATGTTAAGCATTAAAACAACAACAAGTTTCGTGTCTTAAAGCAAGTGTATACACGTAGTTGAGCGCACAGTGGGCCAAATCAGGTGATTTTAGTGTAAAAAAAATACTTTTGTATATAAATCATATATTTAAATAAACATTAGCGGTTTTGTTGTTGTTGTAATGGTTATCTTGATCTCTTTAGGTTGGTTTAAATAAATTGTCATCGAGATCACCCGACGGTGGGCCCCGCAAATAGGCTGATCAGAGTGCCAGTCATGCTGCCTGTTTAAACCCCTTAGGGAAATTGGTGCGGATTGCCAGCCGAGAGGAAAAGGGTTTCCAGAAGTCCCTTGACAGAAGGGGTTTTAAAGGAGTGTCTTAAGACCTGAGCAGCTCTGTGATGGTTCCAGCCATTCCTTATATTACGCTGAACCGAGGTGAAATTTAGATGGGCCCTTCGCGCAGACGCAACAGAAAAATCCCACTGGGCTCAGGCTGAACTCAATGCCAGCACGAGTCGGAAGGATACCGAGCAATCCTGCGGCAAGCAGTTGCTTCAGTGACGACAAACTTTGTCTAAAACTGCCCAACCCAAGGATTTTAAATCTCCAAAAAAAACAGCCCCGGGCCCCTTGAGTCTTTCCCGGTAACGTAGAACCGGCTGTTATGGGAAACCTGGGCTTGATTTTCTTTACATACCGCCATGCTGTGAGATTCTCGGTTTGGACTGTTTCGGTTTGGGGGGTTCCCAAAATTTCCCTTGGGGCATAAATACTGCACTCTAAAGTAGATACCCAAAATATCTGTTATCCCCAAAATTAACTTTTTTTTTTTGGGAAAATATTCCCCCAAGTTTTTTATACATTTTGTCGATGATCTAAGATGGTTTGTTGAACAAACTGACCTCTACCTCTTTTTGAACCCCTTTTTTTCCCCGGGTAAATTTTGACCCAAAAAGAGACAGTAGGGTTTAAGTGGCGAAGCCTTTTTGAATATAAAATCCAGCGACATACCTTTTCCTTGACCGTTGGTCTGTCAAAAGGTACCTCGTAGTTCCCCTTAATTTTAACAGAGTTTGTCTTATACTTTTAACCGATGATCCAAATTAGTTTGATGAAGAAACTGACTTCAACCTACATATGTCTGAGCCCTTTTTTCTCTGAACTGATAAAATATCTGCTCAATTCCGAAACTCACCAAAACACACCTACTCTCTTTTCCATGGCTTTTTTCATCAATTTCAGACAAAATTAACCATTTAGGGGCGACCTAAAGGGTCCAATGGTGCTTGATTTGAATTGAGTTTGTTGTGGGTTTTAGTATTCATTAATCTTCCTAGAAAATAAAATTGTGCCACAACAGCAAATTTTTCCCGTCAAAACCGAATATGTTCCTGTACTTCTGAATGGTTAGCTTGGTCCAAAGTCACACTGGAAATCGTTGAACAGCCTAAGTTGCATTCAAAAAGTCACTGTTGGTGTTGTGTCAATGGCGATGACAGCGTCACATAGCAACTGGTGTGCACTGTTACGCTGTCATTGCATTTGTAGTGTACAATGCTCTCAATATGGCAGCTTCTAGAGCAGCGCCGAGACAGTGAGGCCGGGTAGACAGTAGCTAAGTAGCAGTAGCAGCGGCAACCGCACCCCCAGCAACATGCTAGCAGCACAAGCCGTACACCGGCGTTGAGGGGAACCGCGTGCTTTCATATAAAATTCATAAAATCGTATTTAAATACAAACATATGGTTGTGTATAGGTCGGTAGGCCTCTTTCTTAATTTCTATATACACACACATTTTGCTCTACTGTAGATGTGGCATTCTCGTGAGCTTTTCACAGCTCGCATGCGAGCGTTTACAAGTTCAGGCTTCTCGTTCATTAATCGCACTAGCGTAGCACTCACGGGCTCTTACACTCAGTTGATTTATTGGCTCAATTTAATTACCCCACTCTTTTTTAAATGTGCACTCTTTCTGAGCTTTTCGAAAGTATGCTCTATTTGATTTTTGTAATTACGTTGTTTGTGCGGAGCAATCGTAGAAAATGCGACGCTGAAATGCAAAAGTTTCACTCTTGTTTGGCAAAATTTTCAACTCTAAGCTAATTGAGTGGGTTGTGAAACGAGTAGTTTCATTTGCTGGCGTATTGCAGTCGCAAAGTCAAGAATTTTGGTGGAATCGTGTTTTAAAAGGGAATATTTTTTTTTTTTTAAGTTGGGCATATGTCAGACTGATAAGGTCCGCAGTGATATTAAAATAGGTTTGGTGTCACAATTCAACCTTTGATTAGGTATTGATACAATCCGGTCGCATAAATATCGTCAGTTTTTGAGATACGACCCGAAATTTTGCACACATCCTTTTCATACCAAGCAGTTACTCATTTGTCGGAAACGTCAATATCGGACAACTATAGCATATTGCTGCCATACAAACTGCCCCGACCCAAAAGCAAGTTTTTTAGGGAAAAGTTCTTTATTTGATGAGGTATCATCACGAAATTTAGCACAGATTAATATTAGAGACATTCCCACAATATTCGAAGAAATTGTTTAAATCCGATGACATTAGCATATAGTTACCATACAAACTGACCGACAAACCAAGCCCTTTTGGGGGGAAAAACTTTTTTATTTTTCAAGATATCGTCACGAAATTAGTCAAAAATTATTATCAAAAACATCGGACAATATTCTAAAAAATTGTTAAGATCGGCCCACTTTTCATATAGCTGCCATAGAAACTGGTAAATTTCCAATTTAATCCTTGTATAAAAAACTTCTTTTTTTTAAATTTTAAACAATTTTTCGGTTTTTCCAAATTGGGAAGAATTTTAAGAGGAAAATTTTTCCAAAAAATAATTCAAAAAAATTTGGGTTTTAAGATGGAAAATTTTTTTGGGGGTTTTATTTTGGCCATCAAATCTATTTTTTCTTTTTTTTAACCCTTTAACCCTATATTTTATTAAAATGCTCTTTTTTGGGGGTTTTTGTTTTCTATTTTTTGAATTTTAAATTTTTTTTTCCCTTTTTTTTCGGTTTTCCCAAAACCCTTAAAAAAAAAATTTAAAAATTTTTTTTTAAATTTTCCCTTTAAAAAAAAGGAAATTTTCTTAAATTTCTAAAATTTTTTGCTTATTTTAATTTTACCTTTTCCTTTTTTTTTAAAATTAAACCTTAAATTCCTTGCCAAAGAAAAAAAAATTTTTGTTTTAATAAATTTTTTTAAAACCCCTTTTCCTAAAAAAAGTGCTTTTCACCCAGAATTTGTTTTGTGTTTTACCCCCTTAATTTTTAAAATTTTAGTTTTCTGGGGGGTTTTTTCAAGGGGGTTAAAAATTTTTAATTTTTAAAATTTTTTTACCCCGGTTTTTGAATTTTTACCCAAAAATTTTTTTTAAAAAAACATTTTTTATCAATTTTTTAAAAAATATATGTACCTGGTTTAAAAAAGGGGTTGGTTAAAAAATTTTTTTTTTTAAAATTTTTTTTTTTCAAATTTTTTTTTTTTTTTTTTTAAAAATTTTTTTTTTATTTTTAATTTTTTTTTTTAAAAATTTTTTTTTTTTTTTTAAAAATTTTTTCTTAACCCATAAAATATATTTTGCTCAAAAAAACTTACCACACCCACAAAAAAAACACCGTTCACTCATTTTCCCTACATACTCACTCACACTTTATACACGTACTGTAACACTCAAATAGCCACTCACTTTGCACACACCGAATCACTCACTTGAGCTTATTGTTACAGTTCGCTCTCAGCCTTCTCTTTAGAGTGTGTGCATTCTAACAGGCGGCCAGTGCCACCTTCGCACCTAAAGGCAGCGTCTGGACCCCCACTAAGCGCTCCCCCCCCTTTCACAAGCAAGTCATGCTGCCATTCACCAGCTGCTGTTGCTGCTACTGTCGTTTGCACGCGAACGCCTGTTGTTACTCTTGTTTTCGTTGTATGTAGTTTTTGCATGCATGCAACTTGTTTGTGTTTTCTCTTTTTCACTTTTGTTGTTGTTGTAATCTTTTTATATGTGCAATTATCTCTGTTTCTTCCTTTTCGTGCGCCGCCGAACGCTCAGTGCCACTAGGTTAGTTAGTTAGTTGGGTGCACTCAATCTGCGCTACGTTTTCTGCACAGAGATAATGCTCGTTCACAACAAAATAACCAAATAAAAGTAGTATTAAATAGATTTGTTGTTTTTATTATTGCTGTTTGTTGGTGATTTTCTCGCAGCTGCTGGCGATAGGTTCGTGTGGTTTGCCGTTGCCGCGAACGCCATAGACACATAGTCACAGTCGTTTCGATACGAGTGCGGCTGGTTGTTGTTGTTGTAATTGTTTTTGCGTATTTTTGCTGTTGTTTTTGGAAATTTTAGTTGTTGTTGTCACATTTTACTGTAATTGTTGTTGTTGCTTCTTGTGTTTGTTGTTGTTGTTTGAGTTTTGTTGCTGTTAGCTTTTTGATTTTTTGTTGTTTTTGTTGTTGGTTTTGTGTTTTTTTTTTTTGCCTTGGCTACAGCGCGCTAGAGCAGCGTGCTCTGTCGTGGAGCTTCATTGTGCCGCAGTTTCATCGACCAGTTGTAGTCGTTCAGTAAATGTGACCGCGTCCAAAAGTGTCTCCAAAATAACGCTCCGCATTAATGTAACAAATGTTTCAATGTGTTATCTGCTATAATCCACATATGTTTTGAAATTTTACATAATAAAGTAAATCGCATATTTTCCAAAACGTTTTCAAAGCATTTGTGACAGTTCACGCGCAGCGCAGAAAAGAGTTCACGCAGCAAAAGCGTTGCCATCGTGTTGCAAGAAAAGTATGAACAATTGTGTTTTTTTTACTGAAATATGTTAAACAAATATAATACTTATAAATATTAATAAAAACTACCATAAAACGCACAGAGTTGCTTGAAATAAAATCGAAAAAGTAACGGTAAAAGAGGAAATTGTGTCAGCTGTGGCTTGCCGTGCATTGATTATTGCCAAAGCGAGCAACAGCGTAAGCGAATGAGAGAGAGAGTGTGCGGGGAGGGGAGTAGGGAAAGGCGTGCGGTAGTAAAGCCAGTAGATGAAAAACAAGAAGCAGCGGTGGAAGACATAGCAGCAACAGCGGAAATTGACTGTGGCTAATTGAAAGTGGCAAACTATTTGTTACATATAAATCACAAATTTGTGCTGAAAATGCATTGCAACAACAACAACTGCTACTAAAACCACCTACACTCATTTCCTCCCTCCCCAACGTCAGTGGGTCACACCCTAAGCTAGCGCGTTAATTGCATTCGCTTTGGCGCTTGCAATATGTTGTTGTTTTATTGTTGTTTTTGTATATTTATGCTATTTTATTACAACTGTAGCAATTTTATTGTGTGTGTTTTTACACTTTTCCGCTAAACACTCAGCATTTTTACATGTGAGAGTAATACTTAGGTACAGTGAAAACTCGATACTTGGGAAAAAACCCAAATTTTTTTTTTAAAAATTTTTAAAAATTGCTGAGAGGACCGATGGGTTGGCGTTTAGCATTATCAGCGTTTTCCAATATGGTTCATCGGTTCTCTCTAGCCTTTTAAAAATCCCAGTCCTGCGTTAGAAGTGAGGGATTGCAATGTCAGTAAAAATTTTAAATAGTATTAATTATTAATTTTTTAATTTAAAGTTCTAAAATTTCACATTTTTATTTATTTTTTGGTTATATTTTTTTGAGTTTTTGACTTAAGCGGTGCCACTGTGCGTTCAATCCGTTTTTTTATTTGAAAATTTACTGCTCATTAAAAAAAATTTTTTCATCCATAGAATATATATCGATAAATCTTGAAAAAATTTTAAGTTATAGTAATATATCTCGAAAAAAAATCTTTTGGGTTTTGGGTAGTTTTCAATTTTGTGTTATCGATAATTTGTCCTTTTAAAGACTACAATATTATGGTAGTTCAAAAGTTTGTCGGAGATTTTATGTTATCGATAATTTGATATAAAATTAGTTATTTAGTTATCGATAACTAAATGTACACTGTAAATTTATATAGAATGTAAACTCATTTGATACAATTTAGCATACAGTTGCTTTTAAAGTTATCGATAATTTTTTTTGAAATTTGGTAAAATTAATCGATAAATAATGTTTATTAATCGATAATTAATGTTTCACTATATAATTAAAAGTTATAGTTACTAACAAATGAAGCATTGACAGTTGTAATCAAGCATACAGTTGCATTTAAAATTATCGGTAATTTAATTGAAATTAAAATTTGTGAAGTAATCGATTGTTAAATATTCATTATATATAAACCCTAACTAATTTAGATTGACTTAAACGTTATCGATATTTATATGTGACAGCTAACGAGCATCGATTACATGTTTATTGAAAAATTATGGGATAGATCATTTGTTTTTTAAAAATTGGGATACAATTATTGATAACTAAATTTACATTGTAGTTGATTTAATTTAGAAAATAAAGTTATCGAAAGTTTTATTGAAAAATTTTTAAATTTTTGGAAGTAATCGTAATTTAAATTTAAATTGAAATTTACATTTTAATCGAAAACCAAACCCTTTTCGATACTTTCATAAAAATATCAAAGTTATCGACAATTTTATTGAAATTAAATTTTGTCGATAATTCATTTACAGTATATTTATTTCCAACATAATTAAGAAAATGTTATAATTTAAAGTTATCGATAATTTTATTGAAAGTGAAATTTATAGATTAATCGAAAATTAAATGGCTTCTAACTGCCATACAAAATGGTCGGAATAAAGACATTTGATTTGCAATATTTAGGCTTTTTCAAAAGATTTATTTAATTTAAGCGCATATCAGTAACGGATATACCATATACATATATAAATACATATGTATAGTATATCATATATCTGTACACCAGCTTAATTTTTTCTATTACTACTTTTTTTACTACCTTCGTGGCAACACGCGATTCGTGAATGATTTCACAAAAAAAAATTGATAGAAAACAAAAATATTATATTTTTGTTATGTACATACAAGTATATGTACATATATGTATGTATATAGTCATATTTTGTAAGAGGTGAAAAAATTGTGAAGAATCTAAGCAAAATCAAGCGTCGCTCTGATCAATCGCAATGGCAATCGGCGTGTTGTGGCAACTATCTTTGTAGCTAAATAGCGAATAACACGCGCTGCCAATAACTACAACACGGCGAAATGACTGTTGTAAATTATAAACTTAAATGACTGCCTGTATGTACATATGTAATATTGATAGCTGTAGACTATACGTAACCAATCGCTGCAATTTGGGTGAATTTCGCAAATAAATTCCAATTAAAAATTTTGCACGAATTTTTCAAAACATGCTTTGCGCAAGAAAAAGTTGAAAATTTGTGAAATGTATAATTAAAAAAAATTAAAAGTGCGAAAAAAAAAAAGGGAAATTTTAAAAAAATATGAAAAATAAAAGGCAATATAATAAAAAATAATAAAAAATTAAAAAAAAAAAATTAAAAATTAAAAAAAAAAAAAAATTAAAAATTAAAAAAAATAATTAAATGAAATTAAAAAAAAAAAAAAAATTAAATTAAAAAAATATTATTAAAATTGTATACTTCTTTAATTTATTTTTATAATGCATGGATTTTTTCAGAAATATAAAATAAAATTAATAAAAAATAAAATAAAATAAAAAAGTATAGAAAAAAGTTAATAATAATGTTTTAAACAATAATGCTAATAATCGTTTAAAAAAATATGAAAAAAGAAACAAAACTAGCAAAATAAAAAAAATTAATTAATTTAATTTCTAAATAAAAAAAAAAAAAAAAAAAAAAATGAAATTAAAGAAAAAAAAATTTAAAATTTTAAAAAAATTAATATTTCTAAATTTTTTTAATTTATTTGCTGTTTTTAATATTTTTGTGATGTAAAAAATTATCTTTTTCAGAAATATATGTAATTAAAAAATAAAAAAATAAATTATATTAAACAAAAATATTAATATTGATTTTTTTAAAACAGAATATTTAATTTTATTTTATTTTTTGATTCCTTTATATTTCTGAAAAATAATCATACTTCATAAAAAAATTTAAAACAAAATTAAATTAAATTTAAAAAAAAAATTGTAATTAACATGTTTTAAATAATAATGATTTTTTTTACTCCTTTGATTATTTTTTTTTTTTTTTTTTTTTAACTATATTTCTGAAAAAAAATTTCGTACTTCATAAAAAAATTAAAAAATCATATTAAAAAAATTAAAAAAAACTTAAAACGCAAAAAATTACAAATTATTTAAAATCATAATTATTCACGAAATAACTATCAAAGAGTTGCTTAAAGCAACACTTTCGCTGAATTAATTTTTTCACGCAACATTCTTACCTCACCCGATTGCAAACTTAAATATTTGTTTGCCGAAATCAAAAAACGAAAGAAAGCAAGCAAAAATCGATCAATTGCTTTTCTGCTCAAAATTTTTGCCTTTCTATTATTCATTTATTCTGCATTTTTTTTTTCATTTTTTGTTGTTGATTTTTTGGAAACACTTAGCCTATCGTACATTGACCCACATATGGCGTTGCTTTTACACACATATTTCATGCATATGGACATGGGCGTGTCTGTGTGTGTGTGTCCGCACCACATCCAAACTGCACATTTATTTATTTGGCGCGGTGCGGTTCGGCGCGTCCCGTCGCGGCAACACAAAAGCGTCGCCAAGTGACAGCGGCTGGCAACACGAAGCGCTCCAATTTTTGCCGCGGTGCGCTGCTGCTGTTGCCGGATCGACTGGGTGCCCGGCTGGGTGGACTGCTGCCATCATGTACATCATATATGCATGTAGTATGTACCCATATATAAGGGTGTGTGTGTGCGCTTGGTTAAACGCTTTGGCAGGGGTGCTGTTGCCAGCCAACAAAATGAGTACATTGCCACGAACTTTCTCGAATACTCATAGCACAGTGGGGCGCTACACATACGGACTTACACTTGTGTGTTATATTTTGGGAAATGGTACGAAATTTCATGACATTCTTTTGCTCTCGGTTTTTTTTGCAATATTTTTGCATTTAATTGATTTATTAATTTGTTGTTGGATGTGAAGTAGATTGGTTGAGAGAGGATATATTTTGGATTGAGACAAATATTCTTTATTACGAATTTGTAATATATAAATTGACAGGTCGTTAAATTTCGTTGTGTATAGATAATCTTTATCTTTGCTTTTGAAATTAATTGAGATTTTGCACTTGGGGCTTTCGTCTATTGTCCCTTTCCTATATCACTTATGGTCACAAAGGTCCAGCACTATGAACAATTCCAGTAGCTTGTTGGGCGCGATGGATATAATTCGTTACCTTTCCAAGTAGATTAATCTAAGACCATCTAGCCTGCTTCTACAAATTGCTGGGCCATCTAGAATCAGGTGTTCTGGCAGTTTGCACAAAAAGCTTGGACAAGTGTTCCTTGAGTCTGCAGTGCCCATTGCAGAACATAACAAGGAGACGGAATTTTGTTATTTGTTATTTATAATGTGCTTCCTTATCACCAAAAATTGTCTAAATCGAACAGAATCTATTCAAGTGCCAAGGTGCTGAATAATTGGACCTCAGTACCTATAGTTGACTTTTTACCGAAAATGTGTGAGATATACAATTGAAATTCAGAGAGAATCCTCTCTTGTTAGTAGTATGTCTGTGTGCTAAAAATTGGTTGAATCGGGCCAATACTTCTCTTAGACCCCATATACCTAATATAAAGATTTACGAACTTCCAAGTGACTTTATGTTTTATTTAAAACTCGCCGTAGAACCCATATAACTAACAAGCCTGATGTACCAAATATTACCCTGCTTTAGTCCTTGCAAGTTGGAAAAGTATGAAACGTTCGTTTATACCCGAACTTAGCCCTTCCCTATGTGTTATCTTTATCTTGATCTTTATCCTTTCCATTGTAATTGCATTCATCTAACTTTACTACATCTAGTTTCCTCGAAATCATTAAGTATAGTTCTTTTTTTTCCATGTTTTCTTAAAGTATTTTCACAATAACAAAATATGACTAGATCTTCCTTAAGAGGCCTCTAATTAAATCTCAAATAAACACTATAATTGTTTTTTTTTTGTCCTCCGTCTGTACATTACACATTTTCTTGAAAGCATCAAAGAATACATTTCTTTCTATGTTCTATAGTTTTTGAAGCTTTTTCAAAATATTCAAAATGCCTTGGATCTATACCAAGCAACTAGATGTTCATAGAAACCTTTGAGGTCTCTAAATAAGCCTCAAATAATCTGCTTAGTCTCCCCTATACCCTTTTCCATATAGTCATCCTGTTATACATGGTTTCTTAGAGAAAATGTCTTCTATAAGCAGACGAAAATGGTTAGGCCTTATCAAACTATTTGATCTTAAAGTACAGTTTTGTGCTATGCACCTTAGACACATACCCAAGCACTTAGATAGACACCTATAGACCATAGACCACATCCTATCTTCGAGTGAAGTTTCTTAATCATAAACTGAAAGCCCTCTATAAACTGATGTTAGGTTATAACGAATTTTGAGGTATTAAAATTCAGTTTTATGCTACAAATCTTAGACATATACCCAAACACTTACCATAGACACCTACCTTATCATAACCTAAAGAGAAGCACTTAACACTATACTGCCAGTACAGTTTCTCCGCAATATTTGCAAATGCTTTTTCCGGCAAATATTTGTTAAATATTAATTTTTCGAAAAATATCCACGTGTCACCAACCAAAATCTGCAGTCATCAAGAACTCAAGCCACGTCCAGCACTTATTTGCGGAAAATTAACGCATTAGCGCATAATTATCTAATTGTCAAAGTAATTATGCATTTTCGTGGCGCTTTCATCTTGTTTTCCCCCACTTGAGACGCACACGAGGCCACAAATATGCTTCGTATGTGGGTCGTGTGTATGAGTGTTTATAATTATTCGATGCCACTTTTCCCTCTCGACACTTTCAAAACTTATTGTCACATAATTTCGAGATATTCTATTTGTTTTTGCTTTTGCCTATTGCTGTAAAAGTTACAAGTGTGCTCAATGCGAAAGCGCTTGACAACACAGCCGCCGAGTAACAGCACAGTCGTACAGCTAAGGCGACAGGCATATTTGGCAAACATATGGTGGCGAAAAGAAAATTCGAAGCATGCGGCGAGTGTGTGTGGTTTGTGGTTGGCTGTTTGAGACATTATGATTTTCTTCATACAACACAATACTCATGGCAACAACAACATGGCAAGCATAAAAGCGAGTGCATTTTGTAGCAGAGTGGTGTTACGATTGATGATTGTGAAAACGAAATTCAACAGGAACAAGAGATTAAAAAAAAATTGAGTAAAAAATAAATGAAATTAAATTTAAAAATAAAATAAAAATAAATAAAAAAAAATTAAATTAAATTAAAAAAATTAACATAAATAAATCAAATAAAATAAATAAAAAAATAAAATAAAAATTACTAACATTATGTAAATATCAAATATATGAAATATATAAATGATAGATATAATACATTAAGAAAAAATTACATAATTAATTTAAATGAAATTATATAATTTTTATTTATTAATTTTTATAAGGACCCTTCAAACCAAAAAGTTATTAGAAAATTAATTTAATTAAATAAAGTATTATAAAATACACATAATAATTCAATTCTGGTAAAAAAATGTTATATAATATTTGTCAATGGAATGAAAATTAGTAAAAATAAATATCTATAAATTTTGCTATAGTAAAACGAAAATTAAAAAATACTAAAAAAGTAAAAATTACAAAAAATAAGAAAACAAGTTAACTTTAGCTGTACTGAAGCCGTTATACTCTACACAGTTACATAAAACGATAGAAAAAAACTTTGCCTTGATTCTGATCGATCAGTTTGTATGACAGCTATATGCTACAGTGGTCCGATATCGACGATTCCGACAAATATACAGCTTATTAGAGGGAAAGGGGAGGGAACACGGCTTTAACAAAAGCTTGTCGGTGTTGACAGTCGTGCTTTGCTGTACAGAGATGGGTGCGTATGTTCGCTACAACGAGTTTGTAGTCCAAGTTGATGTTAGGACCTCGGAGCGTACTCACGTCAAGGACACTGGACACATATCGTCCATCTACACCATTTTGATCGATCTGTTTACGAACTTTTCGATCTGGAGACAGCCAAGTAGCTTAATGAACTTTTCTCTGGACCTTCGCGAAGTCGATCAGCTTCAACCCATTGCGGGATGTTTCATCATGCAGGCTGAATTCACCGACCGTTGTACCGAAGATGCCTTTTTGCCGAGCACAATTTTTACATCAAGGCAGGAGCAGTTGTCATAAGCTCGCTCCAAACGCTAATCAAGGCATCTTTGGTGATATGGGCGTGGGCGCAAACTAGTGTTATATTGAAAATTTTTGCTCAGATGCGGATTCTAGCTAGACGCTCATCCACCGAAGTGAATGGCAGGACTTGACGACTGAGTCTTTCTTCAGTAGTAATTGCTACAAGGACCCAATCGCCTCAGTCCTTGTCCCGTCCATCGCATTTTTTGGACGGTTATTATGTCTGCCTTTACTTTAACGATAACATCAACCAGCTGGGCAGCGGCACCTTCCCAATTAAAGAACCGGATTTTCATAGTCTTTATTACATTTGCTGTGGTCGTCAACAAAAGTGAGGTCTTTCATCCGAGGTTGTTGTTTTCTTTTCATTGAGAACTAAACCCAGCGCACAACCTCATTAGTTGAGTAGTAAGTAGTAAGCTTTATAAACATTTATATCGGGAGCCACTTATTTCAAGATCGTCCCCCGTACTCAGTCGCATTTCTAGTGAACAGACGTTGCAATTAGACTTCAGCGAAGCCTTAAATCGAATATGTCGGAATGGCTCCACTGAAGCTTTCTTTCTTTTACGCAAGGGTTACTCACGTTTCCAGGATGCGCGGCATAGTTCTACAATTGTAACTGCTTACCCAGAAGCATAACTACATATATCCCATTTCACTCTGCTTACTATGTCAACTGTTCAAATATAAAATTGTCAAGCAGTTAAGTGTGAAGTGGGCTGCAAAAAAATTCAATAAGATCAGCTGTTGTCTTGTGTCCATGTAACCACTGGGTTTTACCCTGGTAAAAAGCAGCATTTTTTCAAAAATTTTTTTCTCATATAAAAAATGAAATATTAAATTTAAATTGTTTTTATTTATTTGTTTTTTTATTATTACAAAAATACAAATTTACTCTGAAATTTTTGGAAAAAAAAAAGAACATTTTAAAGTCTGTCATTGCGACGCCGTTACTGGTGACCCCTCGGAAAAAGATGTGCCCGTTTAGGCAGGATAACTCCTAACAGGATCATCTAAAGTGAAAAAATACGTGTTTTAGCCAAAGCCTTAACTTAGAACTTGGACGAAGGAAAAAAAACTGAAAATTGGATTTTTGGCGGACATTTTTATAAAAATAAAATGAAAATTTCGCGACTTTTTTTTCAAATAGTTGTAATCAAAAACAAATCCTTCGTCCAGTCTTTAAGAAATGTTTCTCAAAGACCTGTGTAAAATTTCATGAAGATCTGTTGAGTAGGTCTCGAGAAATCTTCAAAAACACAGTTTCGAGAAAAACGCCTTTAAAGACAGCGCATTTAGCTTAGACAGCCACGAGCGCATAAGTTCTCAAGGCTTTATCTTCGAAACTATTACTCAAATGAACTTGAAAATTTAGAACAATATTCTAGAAATGTTATAGAATTTAAGAACACAATAAAAAAAATATATTTTTTTAAAACCGATAACCCATGTAACCCCTAAAGTGTGAAATTGGCTGCGAAAAAATCAGTAAGATCAGCTGTTGTCATCAAACGAAATTTTTTAGTGAATGACCCAATTTTAGTCAAAACAAAAAAACAACAAAAATAAAAAATAAATTAAAAAAAACTTTAAAAACAGTTCATATTTAGTAATAATTAACATTTAATAAAAAATAATAATACTGAAAAATAATAATAATTAAAGAAATATAATAAAAAATAATATAAATTCAGAAAAAAATTAAAAAATAAATGAAAAAATAATTCATAAAAAAATATAAAAGAAAAAAAAAAATTAAAAAAGAACTGAAAAAATAATTAATTCAGAAAAAATATATAAAATTATAAATAAATGAAAATACGAAAAATTTTTGCAACATATTTCAGAGCCTAAGCAATTCAAAAACTGTGTTAACATAACAACAACAACATCAACGGAAAATTTTACAAAATAAACTCAATAAAAAGTTTAAAGTGAGATTGCAAAATAAATCCAAGTGACAAAGACCGCAGCAAATAATTGTGAAAATTAAAACGAAGAGTCAGTCAGCAGTAGAAAAGAAATCGCAAACAGAATTAACATTGACCAAGTTAAGGTGTCAGCGAGCAGTAAAAGCGCAATTACAAGGAAAAATATAATCAAGTCGGAAGTAAAAGCCAACAGCAGTCGACAGCGAGCCGCAAGGAAGATAAAAAGTGCAAACCAACCAACAGAGAAAAACTCGCAAAACACCGACAAGCTAGTTAGCGAGCGAAAGCCACGAAAGCAACAACAACAAATAAAAACCACAAAAAAAAGAAAGCAAGAATTTTCTGGCGCCCACGAGAGAGTACAGCAAAAGTGCCAGCAGCCAATAACTGAAAACACTAACAACAACAATAACAGCAAACGCTGAAAGCACTCAAACGGTTCGTTGATTTGCCGACCAAATCGAATTCTTCGCTGCTTGCCACAGGCGCAATTGACGCTACAACACCCGCACGACGCACAACAGCCAGTTCAACAGACGGTCAATCAGTCCATCAGTCAGGCGATCAGTCTAAGAGTCAATCAGTCTATCAGCTAGCCTATCAGTCAGCGCGCCAACATAAACACCGCCGTTGCGCCACCAGCCATCAGCCAAGCCAACGCTTACCAAAGCACTGCGCCGCCAAAGCAAACAAACCAACGGTGTTGCACTTAATTAACTTTCGTGTTGTTGTACATACCATAGGCGCGCTCGCGTGTGTGTGTGTAATTTTCGTGTTGAACAAGAAAAAATTCCAAACAAAACGCGTATCTACAAACATACATATACATCTATACAGTTATAGTGTTGAAAAGCGCCCCCACCAACGTTACCGTTACAAACTTAGCCATTAGCGAATTTTCGGCACACCAGTTATATACGAAGCCAGCAACAAACAACAAACAAAAAACGAAAAAAAGTTTGTGCTTTGAAGCGTTTGCAGTTGCAACAGCGCTTATTGACAACAACAACAATACAAATAACAGCAACATAGCAACAGTTTGTTTGCAATAACACCAACAACATCAACGTGTGCTGTAGCCAACGAAAACGCACCTATGATACCGGGAACTTGGTTTGCCACCCACTATGCACAGGTGATTTACCGAACATTTTTGTATACGAATTTTTTATGGAGGGGTTTCCAATAAGAAAGCTATGAATTCCTTTCAAAAATGTTTTTATTTAAGGGGGTATTCTAGATTCTAGTCTAGAAGCATGAATTTCAGGTAATTTTTAAAGTGTCCTAAAAAAGGCAATTCATATTTTTTTTATCCATTTTTTTATTAGCTATTTGTTAATTTTTGGAAGAGTAGAGAAAAAAATTAAAAACTAAAAAAAGTAAAAAATTTCAAAAATTTTGAGCTGATAAAGTGGGGGGTCTGTAAAAATTTCCACGAGACCATACCCATGATTTCAACCCTCCTAGTTATCTGAAACAAAAAAGAAAAAAAAGATTAGTAATCTAGAATAATGTCGCAATGGCCGGAACTACGGAAAATTGGGAAAAAATTTTTTCACAAAATTGAGACTATTTGAAAAAAAAAAAAAGGTTTCTTGGATTACTTTTTCTGACTATTTCGATTTTTTTTTAAATAATAAAAATAAAAATTTGGGCATGGGGCTAGTTCCAACCATAGACAAGCCTATAAAGAAGATTCTTTAAAAATTTCAAGTTAATCGGTCCAATAGAACCTGAGAAGTCGTGGGTATCGTTCCGAAAAAGTCAGTTTTGAGAAAAACGCGTTTAAAGTTTCGCGTTCCGGCCGAACCAGTTTGGATGCCGGGTCAGAAAAATGCCTATATCTCCGAAAATAATTTGAATTTTGAAAAATTTTCTTGTACACATATTCTTGAATAGTTAAACTTTGAAAATATAAAAAACAAATTAGATTTTTTTAATTTCTACATTAAAATATCCCCTTAATAACCTAGGAGCATACCCTCCCGATCCTACACCGCAGTCCAATTTTGATCCGTCGCGGTATATGTATATTCAGGAAGTATTCTTAAGTATATACCCCTTTAATTTGAAGTACAATCAATACAATTCAGTTCTGAATCGTTTAAATGGCCTCCACGACTTCTTTTGCAGACACGATTTCAATGAACACAATTTTCGAGTACCTTTTTCACTAAATCTAGTCATACATTGTGATCAAAAGTACCAGGAAATTATTTAATTATTCATCAAGGTTTGTTTTGCCACCTACCCCCATCATATGTAATATCCTTAAGCCAACGATTTTTTTAGTCCGCGAAACACTTTTTATAAGCACTTTTTGAGATGACCTTGAGGTCCTTCAGCGAATTTTGTTGTATCTCTTAGTTAGACTGAAAACGGGTTCCACGGAGAGCCAATTTCAGTTTGGGAAACAAGAAAAAATCACACGGAGCCAAATGTGATGATCCATGATATTCATTGTGCTTTTTTCCTTTGAATTACGTCACAATCTTGGCTCGATGCGATGGTGCTTTACCATCGTGTATAATCTATGAATTTTTCTTCCACAATTCCGGTCGTTTTCGACGGATGTTCACACCCAAACAGTCAAATACAATTCCTTCTTGTGACTGGCTATCGCTCCGGAACAAATTCATGATACACCAAACCACTAATATCAAAAGAAAACAATGTATGTACATTAAATTGATTTTTGAACGGCTTCGGAGTGTGTTTATTTTGGTTTTGGCTTGTTTTTTTCCTTCCATTCCGATGATATTGATTTGTTTGCATATCAAACTCATAAAACCCATGCCTCATTGGTAGTTATAACGCTCTCCACGAATGTGGGATCGAAATTCACGCGATCAACTATGTCCAAAGAGACCTGTTTACGGTATTCTTTTTGAAAAAAAAAAATCACTTTTATCGGAACAAGTTCAGCAGAACTCTTTTCGTACGTAAAATATCTACCAAAATCATTCGAGCGGACTCGCAAGAGTTGTCGACTCTTTTGCTATCTGCCTAACACAAAAACTCTGATGATTTTCAAGCACCATATTTTTCACTTTTGTAATATTTTCGTCAGTTGAAGTGGTCGAAGGTCGTCCAGGACGAAGCATGTCTTCAACGAACTCTGGACCGTCTTTGGATGATTTGTACCGCTCGTAGGCTTCTGTTTTCGATAAAACTGCATCACCATAATCCTTTTCGAACATTTGCAGCGATACGACATACGAAATTTGGTTAGAAATACAAAATTTGAGACAAATTCTTTGTTCGATATTTACATACATACATATATCCATTGTAAAAATCGCAACGCACTACTGAGGTGTACCGACTTAAGCAGCTGCTGTAAACAAATTGGTTGACAGATCGCGCTTATATTTGGCATAGTAATTGAGGACAGTCCTGCCAATTTAGGAAACGTTTTTTTTTTTTTGTTGTAAATATCATTTACCGTTCATTATTGACGTTTACGACTTGAAAAGAATATGGTTTATTGCTTAAGACCAATGACTTCAAATAACCCCACAATATGTAGTCGAATGGTGTTAAATCATAACTTCTTGGAGGCCATTCAATGTCACAATTTCTTGAAATAATCGAATTTCCAAACCTTTCTCACAATAATTCAGTTGTTGTACGTGCTTTGTGTTCTTGTTGGATCCAGATGTGTTCAAGATCAACTGCTTCCAATTGCGGCCATAAAAAGTTGGTTATCACCGATCTATACCGGTCTCCATTGACTCCATTGACAGTAACATTAACTTCATTTTAAAAGAAATGCGGAACGATGCTTCCACGAGAACAAAAACAACACAAACTGTCATTTAGGTGAATTTAATGGTTGTTATTGAGTAACTTGTGGATTCTCTTCGCATCAGAGTCGACAGTTTTGTCTACTTGCCGCACCACTCAGATGAAAGTGAGCCTCAACGAAGATGATAATTTTCTCTAAAAAATCTTTATCGTTTCCTAGCTGTTTCAAGGCAAAATCAAAAATTTAACATTATTGACGATGGTCTAATGGTTTTAGTTCTTGAGTGAGAACAATTTTATACGGAAGCAAGCCCAAATCCTTTCTCAAAATCCGTCTGGCTGTGGTTTGAGGCAGTTCCAATTCTTGAGAACATCTTGGAATCGACAAATTGCGGTCTTGAGAGACACTTGCCTAAGCGGTAGCAATATATTAAATACTTCGAGCGATTCTGTTCCTAATTGGCAAGAAATGTACGCTCGAAATTTTGAACAATTCGACGACTAGCGAGCACAGATGGACGATTATTTTAAGCGAATAAAATAATTGACGAAAATAATTGTTTGCTTTTTTGACTATTCCCCGGCAGCTATCTGGAAGATAGAATTTTAGATTCTTTTTTTTATATTTTTTTTATATTTTTTTTATTTTTTTTATATTTTTTTTATATTTTTTTTTTATATTTTTTTTAATATTTTTTTTTTATATATTTTTGTTTATATTTTTTTTTTTAAATATATTTTTTTTATAGAATTGCTCAAAAATATTTACCAACAGCTCAGCTATAACTCTCCAACACTAACACGTGTTAGCATATCCGACATGGCGTATACGTAACTTCCGCTAGGGAACCTGCTTTGCTGTTTTTGTGCGTTTGTCTTATTTACTTTTATCACTTCCTGTTTGTTTTACGACACCAGTTTGCACTATTTAAGACAGCTTAAATCCCAATGATTTGTTATCACCCAATTTATTTGCTTTTGTTTTTGCCTTCTTCCCGGTTACATACAAGCATATTTCTAGGCAAATATGTGCTTTTCTCTACACACATAACATTATCAATTCTATTTGATCCAGTTTTCGTTGTTGTTGCACGAGGCTTTCTAATGTTCTTCGAAATATTCTGCAAATAAGCAATTTTCGCCAACATATGGTACTTTGGCCTCAAACCAATAATAAACAAAATAAGAAATAACAACAAAAAGCCCACTATACCGGTCGAATACACGAGTAACCTCGCGCTAGTTCGATGTGCATACGAACCATGCGTTGGCACAGAGCATTAGCTTTTGAGGGTGAAGTGAGGGTAGTTACGCCAGCAGTGCTGGCGGCAACGGTATTTGAGTGGATTTGTTTAGCATATTATTATTTTCATTTGCTTTTTTGTGTGAGAACGCACTTTCTTTGAGAGAAGAGTTGGGAAAACTTAGTGCGTATATATTCATTCTATATATCATTTTCATGACGATCTCAGTTGATTTAGCTATGTCCGTCTGTCCGAATATATGCGAATTAGTCTCTCAGTTTTTAAAATATCGGTCTCAAATTATATACAAGTCCTTTCCTCACTAAGAAGCTGCTCATTTGTCATATATGTATGTATGTAGCTACCATACAAACAAATCGATCCAGATCATGTTTTTGTATGGAAAACTTTTTTATATGACTAGATATTCGCACCAAATTTGGTACGGATTATTATCTTAGGTATCGCCATAATCTCGTAAGAAATTGTTTAGATCGGTTCACTATAACATATAGCTGCCATACAAAACTACCGATCCAGCTCAAGTCTTTGTATAGAAAACTTTTTTATTTGACCAGATATCTTAACAAAATTTGGTACGAATTATTTTCACAACCATGTCTACAATCTGTGAACATATTGGTCAGATCGGTCCATTATAGCATATAGCTTCAATATAAACTGTACAAAATAATACTATTTCTCTTAATTTTAAATATTTTTTTTGCTTTTCTACTGCACTTGACCTCAAACAGCTAATTTTAAATCAATAAATTACGCAAATTAATCGGAAATAAACGAGTTGCCAGCTGAGAAAAGAAAATCAAATAAAATCCCTTATGTACAAATAAATAAATTTTTATACATACCTAAACATGTGTAGATATGTGCAATTCGAATTGCAAAATAAAAATGGCAAAGCAAATTGCAATTGACTGTCTCCCGACTTTCGCAAATCAGCGTTCTACGTCGTCAAATGGCACAACAAATCGTTGAAAGAGCAACGAGAAATGCCTTAAAAACGGAAAAACCGAGCAAATGAGCAGAAAACATTGTTTGCTGTCAAAAGCAATTATAAAGACAGCGCAAAAGAGGCGTGAACGTGCTAATTAAGCTATATGTTGCGGCTACTACAAGTTGTCGGGCGGCGCACTCAGTAGCGTTAACTGTACTT
The DNA here is from genome assembly GCA_027475135.1 of Bactrocera correcta. Taxonomy (NCBI): domain Eukaryota; kingdom Metazoa; phylum Arthropoda; class Insecta; order Diptera; family Tephritidae; genus Bactrocera; species Bactrocera correcta. The sequence continues at coordinate 19,200,322 of CM050325.1, forward strand.
ATAATCGAAAAAAATGCACATTTGACAAGAAAGTGTTTGCAATTGCTTATTTTTGCTTTTTGGTGCTGGACTGCGTGATTTTTTAATAAATTGGTAACTAGTTTTTTGAGTAACTAGTTCGTAACTAGTTTGTTTTTTAACTACTAAGTTTTTCTACTTCATTCAAGTACTTAAGAACAATTGCAAGAATAATATAATTAAGCACTTTTCCACGTTTTTTTTTTTTTGTTGAAAGAAATTTTTTTGGAAAGTACTTGTGTACAAGTTTCACAAAAGGCTTTGTTAATTGTGTATCATTTTATTTTATTACTTATATATAGAAATTCAGCATTTCTTATCTCAGGAATGCATATTTTAATACATTACTTTGGCACTAGTTGCTGACTAGTTTTGAAACTAGTTCACTTTGTAATAAGTATTTTTTGTAACAAACTTTATTCTTTATATTTTATTTAAAAGTAAGAAAAACCGTAAACTTCAGTTGTTAGAAGCTAAAATATCTTTCACAAATGCATACAAAATTTTCCTTGAAAGAACTTGATCTTGATTTCAGTTTGTATGGCAGCTTATGCTATGATGGTTCGATCTGAAATTGTTTTTCGGATATCACATTTTTAACTTAGAAAATAGTGCATGCCAAATTTTGTGCAGATATCTCGTCAAATGAAAAAGTTTTCCATACAAGCACTTTATTTCGATCGTTCAGTTTGTATGACAGCTATACACAATACTCATCCGATCTCAACAATTTCTTCAGAAATTGCCCCCTTATTTCAGTCAATAATCCTTGATAAGTTTCGTGAAGATATCTCGTCTAATGAAAAAGTTTCCCATACAAGCACTATATTCCGATCGTTCAGTTTGTATGACAGCTATATGCTATAGTGGTTCGATGCAAGCGGTTCCAACAAATGAGCAGTTTCATGAAGAGAAAAAGATGGGTGTAAAATTTCTGAGCGATATCTCAAAAACTGAGGGACTAATTCGCCTATAATGTTCAAAATAGTGTTTTTTGAACTAGTTTGTAACTAGTGCGCAACTAGTTCGCACTAAAGCTATGTGTTAACAAATGTTTGTAAAAGTAGAAAACGTGAACTAATTGTGCTGCAGTGTGCATAAAGTGGATTTTGTTTGTAAAAGTAATTTAATTGTATTTTTCAATAAATACGAGTGAAAACCCCCACAATTCCGATTAAAATTTTTGTGTAAGTGGAAACATGTAATTCGAGAACCATATATGTATATAGATAGACTGCTCGACATCATCTTTCTTGAGAATCACTGAACAAATGCACTTCCTTGTAATTTTGAGGTTATGAACCGAACGCTGCATATATTTAGATCACGTGATGAGACTATTTAAAAATAAAATGTTATTTTTTCCGTTGAGCGTTGTTGTTATCACGTAAACCCTTTTCTAGTTCAAACATCAATTTCTACATAAACTACACACACGCATATTCTTATTTACATACCTACATCTGTCAAAGTAGCACACTGTCACATACGAAGTGGCACACTGTACGCACTTTGTCAACACTTTTCTGCGCCACTGTGTACACACCGGTGCCACGCATATTTGCTAAGCCAAGTTCGAAACAGTTAAATTGACGATTTATCCAGTAACGGTATTTATTTGACATTTAGATAAACAAACGTTGTCTTTGACCCACATACGGCCTCTTCACATTTGGCGTGAAATCATCGATTTTAATAACTGTTGTGGCACTCAGACAGCCAATTTGCTGATTATCAGCATTTCCGGTTCTGGAAAATTAGTACTAAACTAAAAATAATTATGTTAATATTAAAAAAGTGCCGTTACTAACATGATAGCATCGCGCATAACCCTTTTGTGCTTTGACGTCAACACAGTTAAATGTGAAACTAACGGTATATGCTATGTATGAAGTAGATCTTGATTAAAAAGGCAGACATGCTAACTTTAGAAATGGTGTACATTATGCCATGTTAATGGTTAATTCAAAATTAAAAAAAAAAAAAAATCGAATGGAAAGTTTTATTAAAAGAATTTTAAATATTCAGTTTCTATTTGTTGTGTTTACGACACTTTAATGAGACATTTTATTTCCAAAATTTAGTATTTTTTTCGAAATATGTATGTATGTATGTATATACTAATAATTATTTTTTAAACAAGAAAATAGATGATTCAAAAAACAAAAACAAATTGCTGGCATTTTTTTTATCAAAATTCCGGGAATTCCGAACTTTTTCAAAAATTTCGAAGTTTTTATTTTTGTATAAATTGCGTAATTTCTTTTTCACTTGTTATTTTACTACCGTCTTCGTAATTTGTACTTGTTTTAGTTTTCTATTTTTTTTGGTAGGTGGCAACTCTGTTTAAAAAAATTTAAAATATTTTCATAATAATAGATTTTAATTGCCAGCTTATATATTTTCAAATATTTTTTTATGTATTTCATTTTATACTAGTGGCAACTCTTTTTCAAAAAAAGCTTAAAACTGTAAACATTTTTGCAATAAATGTATTCATTGGCGAACACAAATGTACGTAAGTACATATTATTCTTTAATATATAAGTTTTAATTTTGTACAGATGGCAACACTGCTTCAAAAAAATCTTAAAATTCTAAATATTTTCGCAATAAATGTTTTCAATTACGTATACATATGGTTTGTAATATTTTTGTAGATTTAATTTTTTTGGCAGGTGGCAGCTCTGTTTAAAAAAATTTAAATTCAAAGTTTTATCGTAGTCTTCTAAATTGCAAGCACACACATTTTTTTAATTTACATAGTATTAGTTCTTAGTTGGCAACTCTGTTCCAAAATATGTACGTTCAAATTGAAGATTTTTCGCAGTAGATGTCTAAAAATTTATTTATTTTTAACATATTTTATATAGTTCTCAACAATTTCTGTTTTATTAAGCGTTGGCAACTCTTTTCTAAATTAAATTTTAAAACAATATGTTTCGAATACTTGCCAAATTTTTTTTAAATCTCACTTACATTTGTATAACTACATATTTTTCAGTATATATACATTTTAATTTTTTTGATATGAAGTGGCAACCCTGTTACACAATATGCACATATCATAACTGGAGACATTTCTAAATATTTTCTCCGACTGTATTCTTAAATTGCTTACGTTAGGTGCACATTTTTCCGAATTTTAATTTTATTAGCCGATGGCAACTCTATTCCAGCTATATATAATTTGTTTAAAATTATAAAGTAACTGCTTAATGATAGCGTTCGTTACCGTTTTCATCATTATTTTACTTTTAGCATAATTTTTAGCTTGATTTTATTGTTTAAAGGTGGCAACTCTGTCTAAAATGTGTTTAAATTATGTTTAATTGCAATTACCGTGTACTCTCTTATACTCCTCACGTTTATCGCACATTTTTATTTAAATTAATTTTAGTTTATTTCTGTATTTAGAATAAATGTGGCAACGCTTGTCAAACTAACATCTGGTGTAATGCGTAGCAAATATTTTTCATAAGATTTTTGTTTGTATACTTTTTTTGCAATTTTTTTGCAGTTGCAGGTGGCAACTCTGTTACAAATTACATCTTAAAGCGCTGAGCTGAAGAGCTTCCATTCTAGCCATTTGCCACCCATATTGTATGTGTTTTCTTTTCCTTACTTTCCAATGCATTCAATGCACCCACTTACTTGCAGTCACGTGCCCATGCACACCGGCCAAGACAGGGCATGCCAAGCGCAGCAGTTGCATTAGCCGTTGAATGCATGATATGGCCCAGCAATAGACTGCCCACCATCACCAACATCAACAGCAACAGCAACAACAACCGTCGGCCACCTACGCCTCTGCGACAACGTCTGCTCTGGGCCCTCTGGCCACACGGTAGCGCGCAAATAAGTCATTATACTTTCCCACCCCGCTGTCGCAACGCCTTCGAGCTGTGTGCGTCATGCGCGCCTACCTCGTAATTGCGTCTCCAAATGCAATTGACACATTTCACAGAATGAACTAAAACTAATTACACCTCGTTGGAGTGCGACGGCGACGTGACGGTGGGGGAGGCGAGCAATATAATGCATATACATACATACGTACAAGTTTATATGTATCTATTCATATGCATTTACATACAATATCAATGTATATAATGCACTTGCTTCGTTGTGCTCCAGTAAATTCGTAATGTTACTCATACGCCACCGCACACCCTCAGCCGTTGCCCACGCTCAACGCTTATTAGCTCTCGCTGAGCGTCACTCATTCAATTCAATTGTCGCCCGTATGTCCGCTCACTCATCTTTCCATCGCCTCATTTCGGTCGTGCATATTGTGTATTGTCTGTGGCATTAATTTCATTATGGGTCCGCAGAAGTCGCATGTCGCCCTTCTTCGCCGGTAAAGTACGTTGTAATGAAGAAAACCAATGAAAATTATTTTTTTTTTGTTTTTGCTTTTGGAACATATGCTCATAATAATGGAGAAGCTGTATTTTGTTGTTATTATTATTGTTGTTGTTACTGTTGAAATTATTATTGTTGTTGTTGCAGAGCCCAGCGGCAGCAGAGGCGTTGACTTGATTAGGCTACTAGATACATGCATACATACAGACAGTACTCGCACGCACGCACACACACACACATGAATATATGTATAACTCGCATTTACCCACTTGTCGCTGGCGAAATTGTTAAGTGTGTAAGATAATAGCCACACTGTCTACATAATTGAGGTAGGCGTGTTGTCTTCTTGTTATCGTTGTTGTTGTTTACCACACTTCTGTGCTTTAATTACCCACTGTGGCTTTAAGTGCGCATAGGCGCAAGTGTAATTGCCAATAATGATGTGCATACGTGCAAGATTGCAATGTCTGCAACCACAGTTGTCGGCCATTGAAATAGAAACACTAAAATTTGTAGAAATTGCATTTTTGCCTAACCTGTTAAAAACTTTTTATCGCAAAATTTTTCAATTGATTTGGAACATTTTTGTGGCACTGCAAAAAAAACCTTCCACCCAAGCTTTGACCCATCCGTAAAGCAGCTCACTGCCCCTCTCCTCTAAAGGCTTCTTCCCACCCTCGGTAGCTAGCTAGCTCATCGGTATATGGGTAGAGAAGGAGAAGCCAGAGTTCGGTTTGGCCACTCCATGATCTAAGTGATCCGTTATGAAGGCAAAGTGTGTGAGGATATCCGAGTATTCAAATAAGTGTTCTTTTAAGACCATGCACCTTCCGCCGATGTCTACGTGTCAATTCTTCGAAAAAGAGCTAAGTGCCATGTTTGAAGGGGATCTTGATACACCACACTTGCCCCCCGTTGAACGCTCTCGAGTTTCTTTGTAAGTATGGTCTTTTCTAGAGCCCTAAACTACATAAAGACTCCATAGAGTCTTGTTTGGATATGGCGTCATAGAGCTAGAGTACCACTTTCGATGAGAGTTCCACCTTTTGCCAATGGCTCTGTTTTTGCAATGTAAGACAAACGATGCCTTTTTAGCTCTAGCCTTAGATATTTCGCTGTATTCGCCGGTTTCAGCCGAATACCACCCATTTGGGTTTTACTTGGGTTGTTGGCGAGACCACTTACGACCGCCCAATTTGTTACGATGCAGAGATACCCCTGCGTCAACTTGTGCACGGTACTCACACACACGGTAGCCACGATCCTCAAGGTTTTTAAGCAGGGTTACCCTAATTCACATTTCGTCGCGTTTCATGTTGCCTTATTCCGTTTCAATCGTTCTGTCGCACAAAAGACTGAAAATGGAGTGTTTGAGATTTAATTCAACTCCAAGACCGTTCAGAGCATTTTTTTTTCAAAATTACGAAAATTTGTTAATTTTTGATATTTTTCAAAGCTCCTATGTCATTGCATAGAAGATATTTGTAAGTTTAATAAACCTTCTAATTTTTTTTTTGTTTAGCTACTCATTCGGCCGGAATCATGTCAGCGGTTGGGGCAATTTTTTTGGGGACTAAATCCTTTATTTTTCAAAATTAAAAAAAAAAAATCTTAAAATATAGCTGAAAATATACATTTTTACGTTAAAAGAAGTTCGAAACATTCAATTGAGTACTTTGTTTGAAAAAGATTCACGAAAATCGCCTAATTTTTCATGCTTTACACTGGTATAGCCCCGTAACTCGTTAACTCACAAAATAGAACTACACAACCATAAGTTCTCTATATTTATTCATGGATCCTACTTTTATACGTGCCTTACAGAATTGATCTCGACTATCAGAAAACTTATTTTTCACAGTTGTTGTTGCAATTTCGGTGGTACAAAAAGTTTTAAAATTAAATAAAAAATAGTTTATTCAAAAATTTCAAAAAATTATTCTGTGCAAAATTTAAAATTTCTTAAACTTTTTCTTGGTATAAAAATAAAATTTTTGATTTTAAACTTTTTTTAAATTTTATCTTTTTCGTTAAATTTTTTTTTATTATTCGTGGTTCTTTAGAGAATTTAAAATCCGTGTGGTATTTAGTTTTAAAATGTATAATTTAAAAATGTCGATCTTTTATAAGAGAGAAATTGAATTGAAGATATTTTAACAAACTTTTAGTTTATAAAAAAGTTTAATTTTTTTGTAAAAAAGTTGATTTTAATACATAAACTGTATAGAAAGTCAATAGATTGCGTAAAATGTTTTATTAATGTCTGGTTTTCAATCATTTTCATATCCACTCACTAAAATTTTCGAAATTTAAATACATTTTTTTGGCGAAATTTCAAAAAAATTTAATATTTTTAATTTTTAATATTTAAAATTTTTTTAATTAATTTTTTTAATGAAAAATTTAGAAATATTTTTGTATGCACCGTTGGTTCATAAGAAAAGTGAAAATTTGAAAAGCGCTAAAAGTAACTTTTGCTTTATGAAAAAAATTTTAAATGTAAAAATTCAATATTTTTTGAATAAAACGTTTAAGATTTGTTGTAACTAAAAATTTGCTTTTGACTTCTCACTCTTTGATTTTCTTCTATTTTTTATTTATTCAATAAGTTGCATAAAAAAGCAAAAGTTGATTTATAAAAAAAAATAAAATTAATAAATAAATTCAGATTTTTTAAACCTTTGGATTTTCTTAATCTTTTTTTCTATTTAATATATTTAAACAAATATTTGTTTATATTTAAATATAAAAGTATAAATTTCTCGAATATTTATTTTTTAATATTCATTGTCATACGTAAAATGTGTGAAATAAATATACATATTTATTTATTGTATTTTATTTAAAGTTTTCTAAACTGAAAACCATTTACTTTTCTTGTTTATAAATGTTGGCGCAACGAAGTAGTTTAGACTACCAATGTATATTTTAGATAATACTATTTATTGCAACCTTGAATTATTCCATTCCACGCATCTATGTATTTACAGTTTATGATATATTTCCATTTTCTACTCAGTTCAGTTCTTTGTAAGCAGTCCATAAGAAAACGTGAATTAAAGGACTTTATAATATAAAACTCCAAACTCCTCGTTTCATTTTAATAGGTTATGGGCCCAGACCCATCACAAAAGAGTTTTATATTATAGACAGCAATAAAAGTTTTTCGCGGCGTGAAAAGTCTGTCGGTTACACGCGTGGTATAAATTTCAAAAACAAATTTAAGCGAAAATTTTGAGTATGGCAGGAGTCGCACGTATCGAGCCGCTAAACGCGGAAAATTACGACACATGGAAGCTGCATATGCGCGCAGTTTTGGTAAAAAATGATTTATGGGCATACGCAAACGGTAAAATAGAATGTCCAATTGATGAAGCAGGCGCAAATTTGTGGAAAATAAACGACGAAAAGGCGTGTGCGGATATTATGCTTGCAATAAGTCCCACAGAATTAAATCAAATTTCTGAATGTACAACCTCGCAGAAAATGTGGCAAAAATTACAAACGACATACGAGTCGAAAGGCCCCGCTAGAAAAGCTACGTTGTTAAAGAGAGTGGCGCTGTCACGTATGAAAGAGTGTGATTTGGTTAGAAACCATTTAAATGATTTTTTTGACGCGGTCGCTAAGTTAAAGGAAATAGGGGTTGAAATCGGTGACGATTTGCTCGCAATCTTAACTATTATTATATAGCTTACCAGACTCATATGAAACATTTCGGTGTGCACTTGAAACACGCGATGATTTGCCAAAACCCGCAATGCTTCGTGTAAAAATATTAGAAGAGTGGGAATCGCGAAAAGCAAAAAATGAGCGTAGTGAGAGTGATGCTCTATATGCAAAAAATATGACAAAAGCAAATGTATTCAACAAAAGTAAAAACAATAACGATCGATCCAGTGGTGAAAAACAATCAGAAACGAAACGAAATTTTTGTTGCTATAAGTGTGGTAAAAACGGTCATTATGCAAAAAATTGTCGTTTGAATAACCGTAATAATCACAGTGCGAACAAAAGCGAAGAGAAAAATGCTTCTCTTAGAGCAACCGAATCTGTTTTTTTGTGTCCAAATGGAATTGACAACTGGTGTTTGGACAGTGGGTGCACTTCGCACATGAGTTCTAACAAAAATAATTTTCTTGAAGTTAAAGAATTGAATCAAGTGTTAAGTTTAGCCAATAACGATTCTACGAAAATCACTGGTGCAGGAGACATTAAAGTGAAAATAGACGAGAAAGGGTTCGAAAAGAATATAACATTAACAGGTGTGCTTTATGTGCCAGATTTACGTACTAATTTGTTGTCCGTGTCGAAAATGACGGACAAAGGGTATGAAGTACATTTTCGCAAAAACGATGCGATTGTTATTGATAAAAACGAAAAAGTGTTGTTTACTGCAGAACGAAATGGCAATTTATATTTTATGAAAGACAGTAAAAATAGTGCCTATTTAGCTCAAAATATAAGTGATATAAATCTATGGCACTGCCGAATGGGTCATCTTAACGAGCGAGATTTAAAAGAAATGGCCAAAAACGGCGATGTACATGGACTAAAAGTAAACACAAAAGAAAGTTTATCGGCATGTGAAATATGTTTGAGTGAGAAGCAAACTCGTACAGTTTTTCCCAAAAGCTCTAATAATCGTACCAATGATTTACTAGAAATAGTGCATAGTGATGTATGTGGTCCTATGCGGTGCAGCTCAAACGGTGGAAAAAATTATTTTGTTACATTTATTGATGACAAATCTCGATGGTGTGAAATTCACTTTATAAGGCAAAAGTCAGATGTGCTAGAAGCGTTCAAAAAGTTCAAAAGTGCGGCAGAGACATTCACGGGTAAAAAAATAAAAGCATTGCAATCTGACAATGGGCGCGAATATTGTAATCGTGAGTTTGATATATTTTTGCAAAAATACGGAATTAAACGACGTTTAACAACCCCGCATACTCCACAGCAAAACGGAGTTGCTGAACGAAAGAACAGGACGCTGGTGGAAATGGCTAGGTGCTTGATGAAGCAAGCTGGTGTTCCTCCTTCGTTCTGGGCTGAAGCAATAAACACTTCATGCTATATAAGAAATCGGTGTATTACAAAATCTACGGGAGAAGTCCCACATAAAACATGGACTGGTAAAATTCCAACAGTTACTCATATGAAAGTGTTTGGCTCAAAAGCCTATGTGTTAAACAAACAACAATCGAAAGGTAAATTCGAGTCTCGATCTGAACAGTGTGTGTTTGTCGGATATTCGTCCGAATCGAAAGCTTATCGCTTATGGTCCAAAAATAAACGAGACATTATCATTAGTCGTGACGTTAAATTTATAGACGAATTCGGTTTCAAAAACGAATATAAAGAAATAATCGAAATGCAAAATAATACTATTGAATTAGAAACAAAGACGCTTGAAAAATCAGTATCAATGCAAGACTGTGATGAAACAGCAAGTGAGTTTGAAACGTGTAACAGTGACCAAAATGAAACAGAAGTTAAACGTGGTAAAGGTCGTCCGAAAAAGCTTAAGACTGGTTTGCGCGGAAGACCGAAAAAGGTTTATCACCATTCAAAAGAAAATAATTGCGAAACTCAAAATAAAGACGAAGAGTCTGAAATAAGTGAATTGGCGTGTATTGGTATACACGAAACTCCGTCAAGTTGGTTCGAAGAAGATACCAGTAATTATTCATTAGAATGGAAGAAGGCTATTGAAGATGAGTATTTGGCAATAATTTCAAACGAAACATGGGACATAATCAATCAACCTAAAAACAGTAAAATTATTGGCAGCCGTTTAGTACTGCGAACGAAAGAAAATGGTCAGAAGAAAGCACGTCTCGTTGCGAAAGGATATGCTCAACGTCAAGGGGAGGATTTCCACGATACTTACTCGCCAGTGGCACGGTATACATCAATCCGTCTGCTTGCAGCAATGGCAGCTAAAATGGACTTAGAAATCCATCAAATGGATGTCGTTACTGCGTATCTCAATGGAGAACTAGAAGAAGTCGTATACTTGCAAGTCCCAGAAATGTTAATTGAAGTTTTGAACAAAATAAAATCAGGTGAGCCTACAGGTAGTCAGGGTATAACAAAGCATAGTAAAAATGTCGAAGAGACTGCAGAAAAGTGGCTTACAGCGATGAAAAACCGTAATCCCGTATGCTTACTGAAAAAGGCCCTATATGGACTACGACAATCCGGTTTGATGTGGTACAATCGATTGACAACTAAATTGAAACAGCTTGGTTTGGAAGCATCTACACAAGATCCATGTCTTTTTATCAAACAAAAGGGTAAACAAATTTTAATACTAACAATATACGTAGACGATTTGTTACTAGCGTCAAACGATAATATGTTACTAAAAAGTATCAAGAAGGCATTAAGCGAATCATTTGAAATGAAGGATATTGGTCCAGTAAAGCGTTGCGTTGGCATTGACTTTAAGCAGAATTTAAACTCACATCAAGTATTTTTATCGCAACCAGCTTATACTGAAACTATTTTACAACGATTCAATATGGCTAACTGCAAACCAGCAAAAACACCTCTAGAAATGAACTTCCAAATTGAAAAACCAATTAAAGTCGATGAAGAAGCTATGAAGAGTTATCCGTATCAAAGACTTATAGGAACACTCATGTACTTAGCAGTTACAACAAGGCCAGACATAGCTTTCGCAGTAAATTATATGAGCCAGTTTAATACGAACTACAACGAGCAGCACTGGAAAGCCGCAAAACGAATTCTACGTTACTTAAATGGTACCAGAAATTATGGTCTCCTCTATTCGCAAAACGACAATAGCCTATATGGTGTGGTAGATGCAGATTGGGGTGCAAATATAATAGACAGGCGATCCTATAGTGGATATGCGTTCATAGTGTCTGGCGCAGCAGTAAGTTGGGAGGCGCGTAAACAACGCACCGTTGCGCTCTCCAGTACCGAAGCCGAATATATGGCAATTACAGAAGCGACGAAAGAAGCTATATATCTCCAAGGCATTTTTAAAGATTTCGGCATATCGTATGAGAACACTACATTATTCAACGACAGCCAAAGCGCTCAAAAACTAATTCAGTGCTTAGGCTACAGCTCGCGTACAAAGCATATCGACGTGCGCCATCATTTCATCAAACAATGTCACCAAAGCGGAAGAATCACGTTAACATATATGCCCACCGAAGATATGCCAGCAGACGTCTTAACGAAAAGCTTGAGCAGCGTCAAACATTGCAAATGTTCAGCAGCGTTAGGCATGACAAGTAGCCTCACTACTTCGAGGGGAGGTGTTGGCGCAACGAAGTAGTTTAGACTACCAATGTATATTTTAGATAATACTATTTATTGCAACCTTGAATTATTCCATTCCACGCATCTATGTATTTACAGTTTATGATATATTTCCATTTTCTACTCAGTTCAGTTCTTTGTAAGCAGTCCATAAGAAAACGTGAATTAAAGGACTTTATAATATAAAACTCCAAACTCCTCGTTTCATTTTAATAATAAATAACTTGTTGCAAACGCTAAAAATAGCTTTGCCACTTCCTTATCGCCTGAAAACGTGTTGGCAGCACACCACTCTACATTACTCCATTATAATGTTGATTTCTTACCACTAATTAACGGTATAGTATTACTACTACCTCTGCTTGCTGATAACTTTATCAATGGAATGCATAACGGTGCTTACAAATTTACATAATTATCGAAAACCTGGCAACTTTGTTTCTGTAGAAAATTTTCTGGTTGACAGAAACGCTTTTTCAGTATCAAAAAAACAAAAAAAAACAAAGTAATACAAAATAAAAGTTGTACAAATAGAAAAAACAAGCAATTCGTTACTTAATTCAGTCGAATTCGGTTAATATACTAGTTATATACTATATACATACATATGTTTGCCTGCAAGTCAAGTTAACCTAAATTTCCACGCACACAATTGACTCTTACAAATTCTCCCGAAAACAAAACACGACCTTTTGATACACTTTATCAGTTGTTTTTGTCGTATGGTATGTGTGTGTGTAAACAGGTGGCGAAGAAAATTACAACAATAAAATAAACAAATTGTGTGTTTTTTACATATATTTTTTCTTCGAATACAAACAAACGGTTTATTTATTTTAAACATTTTGCTTGGCCCCCTTTTGACTTCAAAGCGATTAAATAAATTATAAGTCGCTCGGGTGCAATTTGAGTGGCGTATTTATAGCCACTGTCGGTTCTGCCCCCACTTTCATACGTTTAAATGCTATTGATTTTATGCACATACATACTTTGTGACTAAAAAGTACCCGAAACTTTTAAATAAAAGTAAGTTTAATTATTTACCAATATGCATTTTGTCGACTTCAAGGTAATGTCCACCAGATATAATGCACTAATGCCAACGATTTTTCCAGTTCTCGAAACACTTTACATAAGCACTCTTTGGGATAGCCTTCAGCTCCTTCAGCGAATTTTGGTATATCTGAAAACGGATTCCACTGAGCGGCTTTTCAGTTTGGCGAACAAGAAAAAATCAAACGGAGCCAAATCTGGTGAATACAATGGTTGATCGACGGTATTCGTTGCGTTTTTGGTTTTAAATTAGGTCACAATCGTCGCTCGATGCAATGGTGCTTTATCATCGTGTAAAATCCATGAATGGTTCTAACACAATTCTGACCGTTTTCGACGGATGTTTTCACTTAAAAGTCTCAATATCTCCAAATAGAACACCTTCTTAACGATCTGTCCTTCTCGAATAAATTCATGATGCACCAAACCACGAATGTCGAAAAAAGAGCAACACATTGACTTTTGAGCGGCTCTGATCGACAATTCTCTTCGTCCCCAACGATTTTCGACCTTCCAGGTGACTTTATACCGCATATATCGGCAAATATCTAAGTTATCTCAATAAAGTTGAAAGACCGAGCTTTTCTAATAACGATCCATAAATGTGCCTCAATTCGATAAAATCGGGCGAAAACTTGCCCAAGCCTTAATCCTTAATGGCAAAAAGGGTAAGACTTTGTTCATAATTGTAAAATTATTAATTTTCAAAATTTATGTCGTCCTCCTAAAAGTAAACCCCCTTGGCTACAATACACTTGTGCCAACGTTTTTTGCAATCCTCGAAACAGTTGTTTTAATTTAAATTTCCGGATTAGCTAATAATATAAAATCAATATGGAAAGCGAATCACGTTTAATGCTTTCAATTGACTCTAAATGGTTTCGGTCAGGTATCCGGTGAGGTCGCTTGAGTTTGCTGGAAAGCCAGAAGTCACACGGAGCTAAATCAGGCGAATATGGTGTTTGCGGCTTCGATATTGGTTCGACATTTAACAAAAAACTTATGAAGAATCAATGCAGTATTCGACGGTGTATTGTCGTGGTGCAAAAATGAAGAGATGTTCGGTCATTTTGACTTGATTTTTTCGGCTTCGGCTCACCTTTGCCACGATATTCGATCGATTGCTCGCATATTTCCGGGTCGTAAGCATAGATCCAGGACTTATTGCCAGTAATAATATATTTCATGGAATCCTGGCAGTCGGAAAGCATTGTTTCAGAGACGTTAACGCGACGCTGTTTTTCGAAAAAAATTAGTAATTTTGGAACCAATCGTGCTTACACTTTTTTGTTTTAGAACCAAATAATCTTTCAAAATGGTTTTCATTGATCCTTCCGATATTCCAACGATGCCAGTAAGATCTCTGACTGCTAGTCGTCGATTCTTAAGTACCAAACGCTTTATTTTATTGACGTGTTGATCATCAGTGGATATTGATGACCGTTGTGGACGTGGTTCGTCGTTAACGCGTTCTCGATCCGATCCTCTCTGAATAATTTCTAGCAATCAAAAACCCTAGCTCGCTACAAAAAATTATCATCGAAGGCGTTTTCCACCATTTTGAATGTTTCGGCACCAGAAATTTTATTCCGCGCAAAAAATTTTATGGAACTATTTAATTTTATTATTTACACTATTTTTATCAATTTGTTTCTTATTTTGCAATTTTTTTTATTAAAATATTTTTATTATTATTTTGAGTTATTTTTTCAGCACTGCAATTGTTTTGCACATTTATATTTTTTTTTTCTATTTTTCGTATTTTATTTTGTCCAACGCAAGCGATTTCTGTCAATCCTTCACCTTTTTGCGACAACGACGCAATTATTGGCCAGCGCTGCGCCAAAACACCAATCAACAAAAAACCAATAACAAACAAAAAGAAAAACATCACACAAAAAAAGCATACAAAAACAACAGTAATAAATGATACAATATTTTCATGTGCTTTGCGCAACCTTCTGCATTGACGGCTTGCATTCGCGCGTACCGCGTACAGCGGCATGAAGAATTCATGGCGATAGTTACTTCCACTTCCTCCTTCGCGTTTGCCTTTTGCGGCCAACATTGTTTACATACCACCACACACACACACACACACACACACACATGCATGCATGCATATTGATCTATAAGCGAACACATTTATCTATTAATCTGTGATGTGCCGATGTGCATGCCAATGTGCTCGTGTGCTCCAGTGCATAAATGAATGTATGTAAGTATATGTGAGTATGAGCATGAGCATGTGTTTGTATGAGCATGTGTATATATGAGTATATGTATGTATGAGCATATGTGTGCGTGCGGTTTGATGCGACGTGCCGAAGCGCGTTCATGCAATGTCGAAGGTCAATGCTGCATTACGACCCTCAAGCGCATTTTTATGCCTTTACACACACACGCGCACACATACGCTGGCTCTAATAGCCTCATGTTGCATATTGTACACCTATAAAATACAACAATAGCAACAGTGGTCAAGCAGTTATAATCAATATATGGCAGCGTGGTATGCAATGAAAGCGCGGGAGTTGATAGCTTTTGGTTTTGTTATAATTTTTTGTTTGGATTTTAAATTTTATTTTATTTTTTTAATTTTTGATCTTAAATATACTATAATTATTGTTTTGAGTTGCTTTAAAAAGTTTTTATTTTATTTTTGAAATGTAATATTATATAAAGGTAACGCGTCAGGCTTGAATGTGAAGTAAATAATTTTGATAATGAAGAATAGTAACAGGACAAATGAAAAGTGCTCGGCCTGCCACAGTAAAAATACATTTTGTCGACAAAACTCTTTTTTTTATTCAACAAAGTTGCTCTCCAGGCTGATACACTGATTACAATATAAGAACCCTCCAATTTTTCGTTTCCATTTCTGTTGTACAATTTGTCCTTTGCTTGAAAAGAAATCTCATGAGGCCCTATATGATTGGTTTTACACCTTAAAGTATTTCCCCGGCTGTGATTTGTGCAAATTGCAAGAGTATAAAATGTTTGGCTGTACCCGAACTTAACCCTTTCTTACTTGTTTTGTTTTAAGTTTTTTTATATAGCTTTTTTTATTTTGTTAATATTTATAATTTTTTTTGTATAATTTTTCTTTTATTTAATATTTGTAATCAAATTTATTATAATTTATTTATTTTTTAATTTTACTAACTTAATTTAATTTATATTTTTGTTTTTATTTTTATCAATTTATTTTAATTTTATTAATTTATTTTTTTTTTAATTCTATTAATTTAATTAATTTTTTTTTAATTTAGGCTTATTTTTTATTAATTTAATTTGTTTTTCTTTTTTTTTTATTAATTATTAATTTTATTTATTTAATTCCATTTTTAGTTTTATTGGTTTCATTTAGTTTAATTTTTATTTAATTTAATAATTTTAATTTGATTTATTTAGTTTAAGTTATTTTTTTTTTTAATTTTACAAATTTAATTTTATTGGTTTTTAATTTTTCTTTTATTTAATATTTGTAATCATATGTAACATAATTTATTTATTTCTTAACTTTACTAACTTAATTTAATTTATTTTTTGTTTTAATTTTATCAATTTATTTTAATTTTATTAATTTTATTTTTTTTAATTCTGTTAATTTAATTTTATTTATTTAATTTCATTTTTAATTTTATTGGTTTCATTTAGATTAATTTTTTATTTTAATTTAATTTAGTAATTTTAATTTGATTAATTTAGTTTAAGTTATATTTTGTTTACTAATTTAATTTAATTGTTTTTAATTTTATTAATTTAATTTTAGTTATTTAATTTTATTGGTTTTTAATTTTTCTTTTATTTAATATTTGTAATCATATTTAATATAATTTATTTATTTCTTAACTTTACTAACTTAATTTAATTTATTTTTTGTTTTAATTTTATCAATTTATTTTAATTTAAATTTTTTTAACTCTATTAAATTAATTATTATTTTTTTAATTTAAGTTAATTTTTTTAAATTGATTTGATCTGTTTTTCTTTTTTTATTTGTATTAATTTAATTTTATTTATTTAATTTCTTTTTTAAGTTTACTGGTTTAATGTAGTTTAAGTTAAATTTTCGGTTAATTTTACTAATTTAATTTAATTGTTTTTCTTTTTATTAATTGAATTTTAGTTCTTTAATTTTATTGGTTTTTAATTTTTCTTTTATTTAATATTTGTAATCATATTTAATATAATTTATTTATTTCTTAACTTTACTAACTTAATTTAATTTATTTTTTGCTTTAATTTAATCAATTTATTTTAATTTTATTAATTTTATTTTTTTTTATTCTATTTTTTTAATTTTTTTGTTTTTAGTTTAAGTTAATTTTTTTAATTTTATTAATTTTATTTAATTTAATTGTTTCTCTAATTTTACTAATTTAATTTAATTGTTTTTATTTTTATTAATTTAATTTTTATTTATATAATATTTTATATATAAATATTTTTAGTATTATTTTTACATTTATAACTTATTTTTTATTTAATTTTGCTGTATTTTATTATACATAATTTTATTTAATTTAATTTTATTTTTTCTAGTCGCTCTTTATTCACTATTTTCGTGCTGCAACTGCAGCCAGAGCCTTTGTACTCAACGCTTTATTGTTGTTGTGCATATCAAATTCATTCCAATGCTAATCAAATATTAAATTCCACTTACTGACCGCTTCAGTTCCCATTGTTATTTATTTAGTGCTACTAAAACAATAACAATAACAACATAAAAATAAACAAAAACAAGTGTTATGTGCATATCAACGCTGTTGTCAACATACTTATGTAGCGCAGTGTTATTTCAGACACTTTTGTGTTATGCGGCGCATACATATTTACAACAAACACATTTACATATACTATATTTATATGCACACTTGTATGTATGTTGCTGCTTATTTACATAGCGTTCACTGATAATAAAGTTGTTGCCAATGTTGTTTGGTCGCTGGCGCACTAACTGACTGCCACATTGACTTACTAACTGAGTGCCTTACATTTGTACATATGTACGGGCACATACATATGCATATATGAGCATACATGTATGTATATATAAATTTACATGCTCATTATGCATATAGATTATTGTAAACTGAATAATTGTTGGCTGCTTAGTGGGCGTGTTGATTATTTGCCACTTTATATGTACATACATAATCAAGTACCTTTGTGTGTTTGTTTGTGTGCGTGTGTTTTTGTTTGTTTATGTGTGTATGCTGCGTGTGTTTGCATGTGCAGTTACCTGCCTATTGCTGTTGTTTGTCGATTGGCAGCAGCTAACATTCTCGCACTATTTATTGGTATGCATTCAAAACAACAATGCACACATGCTAACATACAAATATATATGTATATATACATATGTAGATATATCTTGCATGTGCCACAGCACGCCCGCCGTTGTAACTAGTCCGAGGCAGTCGCAATCAAGGTTCTCAAGCTTTGTTTATTGGCACTGAAAATGCGACATTCATGGAATTGTTGCTTTGTTGTTGTTATTGCTGTTGTTGTGCCAGACGATTTATGCAAAAGGGCAATTCACTTGCATTTTCAATGTTTAGTTTTTTTCTTATTTTATGGAAAAGTGTCCGTGGTATTTTAAGGGCAGCGTCAAACCACTTTCTGATTTTTTTAGGTTAGGTTTCCATTGTAGTAAGGTCCTGTATGCGTTTTCTTTAAGATCGAAATATTCTCCGGATATTCTCCAACATAGTTCTTCGTGGCTGTTTAGTCAGCATACATCCAAGACTCATCGCCTGTAATAAAACATTTCATGACTTCTTGGTAGTCGGAATCATTGTTTCACAGACGTTAACGCGACGCTGTTTTTCTAAAAAATTTAGTGATTTTGGAAGCAATCGTGATTTAATTTTTTTGTAGGTCCAAATGATCTGTCAAAATGGTTTTCACTGATCTTTTCGATATTGCAATGATGGTTTCTGACTTTTAATCGTCGATTCTCAAGCACCAATTCCTTTATTTTATTGACATGTTGATCATTAGTTGATGTTGATGGCCGCCCTGGACGTAGCCGATCGTCAAGGCTTTCACGACCCTCTTTGAATAATTTTTACCAATCAAAAACACTTGCTCGCGACAGACAATTGTCACCGAAGACCTTTTCCAACATTCTGAACGTTTCGATACAAGAAATTTGATTTCGCACACAAAATGTAATGGAACTTCTTTTTGGAATAATTTCTCTCATCGTAAAAATCTGAATGCACTTTATGTACTTCAGAAGCCCAAGCGTATACTAAACCCTAATTCAGTTTTAAAGACTTTAAAATCTGCTGGTTAAATTTTGCAGAAACTAATGACCCTCAGTATTTTAACAGCCTCTCTTCCACGTGGACGAGAATTAATTATGAAATTTTGCTCAAGGTAAGGAGACTGAAGTGGCCAATTTTATGAAATCGGTCCAATTAAGTATTTTTCACGACGCGCCAACTTAGAACTTTATAAACTTTCTATCCAAAATCATAAGTAAATTCTAAAAGAAATACTAGAAGTTGGACTTTGAGTTCCAGGTATGTGAAGAAGCCCAAAGAAGAAGTTCAGCAATTATTTTTGTTTTAGGCGGCATACATTTTATCTACTTTATTAGAAACTTAGGCTACTTGTCGCATTACACAAGAAGCAGTTATATAAAATGGACCTAGCTTCTGGGGCAAATCGCCGGTTCTATCGCAGGGAGCCTGAAACTCCAGAACACCTTCTAATTGACTGCATATCAGTCTGCAGACTCAAAATAAAGGCCCTTGGATCCATGTTTCCAAATATGAAAGCACAGTAGACTTAAGATCGCAATGCAATCCTCATCTATTGGTTTATCTTTTCTTATATACATGGACGATCTGAGTCGATTTAGCCATGTCCGGCTGTCTAACAGTCTATCCGACCGCCTCTATACCATATATAATAACTAATTTTTCAGTTTTTGAGATATCGTTCCGAGATTTTCTTTCATCTGTCCTTTTCCCGCCAAGAAGCGCTGATTCGTCGGAACCGCCGATATCGAACCACTATAGCATTTAGCTGTCAAACAAACAGAACTATTAAAATCAAATCCTTATGAGGAATGGTTTTTTATTTTACGAGATATCTTCACGAAATATAAGACAACACCATATAGTCAGAAGAAATTTTCCAGATCGTGCCACTATACGATATAGCTGTCATACAAACTGAACAATCAAAATCAAGTTTTTCTGTGGAAACTGCAGTATTTGAACTTTAAGCTTTCAAGCAAGCCGCTGAAGTCAATAAAATAACAAGAAATATCGACTTTTAGAGTTTAGATATGCAATAACTTTCAAGTCAGTCTTCTGCACTCTAATTAAAATACCAAATATGTGCGGCCAATATCCGTGTCGTTGAAAAAAAGCCGCTACATTTGAGTTGTTGTTATAATAAGCAGCATTGTGATTACTGTTATTGCGGCTATTGGCGCTGCTGTTGCTGCTGCCACGGCTGATGATGATGATGATGGCTGTGTTGACTATGATGGCTTTGGTGGCTTTGGCGGTGATGGCGATGGTGGTGCGCAAACGCAATTCTAGGTCATTGCTGAGCGCTACGAATTTATTATATGCATTTAATGCGGCTAACATTAATGCGCGCGCGCACACAAATACGCATGCATATATGTATATATGTATGTAAGAGTATATACATACATTTACACTCATGTGCGTCGATGTATGTGCAGCTTATTGACCGCCAAAGCAGCGGTTGATTCAACGGCAAGCGCTTCATGCATAGAAACACAGCAACTCGACTATATACTTGCTATACATATGTATGTATATATATGTATATATTATATATTTAAGTATGCGTATACATATGTAATTACCAGCGGCTTTACCGCCGCTGCGTTCAATTCAGAAATGTAGGCCTTGAAATAGCATTAATCAACTTGTTAATGCATCGTTTATTCGAAATGTTTTTCGGAATTGGACAACTGGTTTCATTAGCGAATTCTCTTGTAGACGTGCCACTCGGTTAATCACTACATATTTTTATATATATTTATATATATATATATATATATATATTTATATATATATATATATAAATGTGTGTTTATAATGCGACATGCAGCTGAAGACACTCTGTCGATCATTCTTTACGGACAGTAATCTCTATTAATTTGTTGTCAATTTTGATATACAACTTCGTACAAAATGGACCATACAAGTTATGGAACATAGTCTTAAAGAGTTAGAAGGGCACCGTTCGTCTTCGAAGAATCTCTAATTTCAAAAGATTTGTAATTAGTCCATAAATACGCGGTTTAGTCCCACATTTTTTGAGATATCGATCGGAAATTTTGCACATGTTCTTTTCTTCCCAAGATGCTGCTAACTTTTAGGAATCGACTATGTCGGATCACTATAGCATATAGCTGCCATACAAACTGACCGATCAAAATCAAGTTCCTGTATGGAAAATTTTCTTATTTGAAGAGATATCTGAATGAAATTTGGCATGGGTAGTTATCGGAAGCATTGCTATAGTCTCCAAAGAAATTGTGCATATCGAACGACTATAACATATAGCTGCAATACAATTTGAACGACCAAAATACAATCCTTGTATGGAAAATTTCTTCATTTGTCGAGATATCATCACGAAATTCGACGCACATTATTATCCATAACAGCGCTACAATATTCAGATAAAAATATTCAGATCGAACGACTATAACATATAGCTGCCATACAAACTGAACGATCAAAATCAAGTTCCTGTATGGAAAATTTTCTCATTTGACGAGATATCTTCATGAAATTTGTCGTAGATTATTATCGGAAGCCCCTCTATAATCTCCAAAAAAATTATGCATATCTGACAACTATAACATATAGCTGCCATACAAACTGAACGATCAAAATCAAATTCTTCTATTGAAATTTTTTATTTTTTTGTGTAGTGTATAAAAGTTTTGGTGCAGCCGAAGCTGAAATATTTTTCATATGTTTTATTTGTGTTAAATTTTATTTTATTATATATCTTTTGTAACAATATTTTTTAGTCTCGCTTCTAAAACCCATTACAAGCAATTTTGCCTTTAAATAAATCAAAAAGTCTGGTTGAATGACCTAAAAAAGCAAAAACTTAATTGATGACACGAGTTGAAATTTTAAGTATGTCAATAATATTGGTATGCACATAAAAATATAAAACACATAAAGTATATACATACATGTATGTATGCACAACTGCTTGTAAAGCGAAAACCTATAAGGCATAACCCGAATATATTAAGCTGACAGCGTTAAAAATACCACAAAAACACAAATTGAACAAGTCAAAGTCCCACCTATAAAGTTTAGCCCAAAAAAAAAAAATACAAAAAAATGCAAAATTTACAAAAAAAAAAAACAAAATTTTTTTCCTGCCGAAAATTTCGTTATTATTTAATTAATTTTGTTCAATGATGAAAAAATTGTTCGTGGCGCATGCGAGTAAGCCAAAAATGTAAGTAATGCTAGTGCATGTAAATTAAAAAATATTAACTGCAAAACGACAAATATATATTTACATGTGTATGTATGTATACACATTTGTAATGTAGTCATGTGTGTGTGCGCAAAAAGCAAAAAAAAAAATATTTGCCTAAAATGCACCTTCATCGCTTATGCATATGCTGCCGCTTATTTAAATCTAATTACGTAAATTAATAATATTTGTGCCAGCAGCAACAACAAAAACAAACGATCGCAACAATATCGACAACAACAGCGGCACCTTGCATACAAGTCTGTGAGTGTCGCATGCACTTTCCGTTGTGTTTATGCGTTTATCACTTTTTTTAATGTCTACTTGTTTTTGCCTTTATTTTTTGTTGTTGTTATGCGTTATATGTTGATTTTTTGTATCTTTCGCCGACAAATGTCAGTCAGCTTTTTGTGTTATTTGCGCATAGCACAGTAGCTGGTGTTGTTGTTGTTGGTGGTTTGTTTTTGTTTTTGTATTTTTTTCGCTGACATTTATCGCCACTTGTTTTTACACAATCACTTGTCAATTTGTTGTACTTTTGTTGTAGTTTTTGTTGTAATTTTTATTGTATTTATTTGGGTTTTGTATTAAATTTATGTTTTTAAGCTCTTAAATTTTTGTTGTTGTACTTCTTTTCACTTTGTTGTATTTTTAGTTTTAGTTGTAATTTTACTTGTTTTTGTTGTAATATTTTAGAGTGGTTTTTTAAATTTTTGTTGTAATGTGTTTGTTTTTTTTTTAATTTTTTAATTTTTTTATAACCTTTTTTTTAATTTTTGTTGTATTTTTTTAGTTTTGTTTTAATTTTTATTGTAAATTTATATTTTCTTAAGTTTTGATAGTAAATTTTTGCTGTTCTACTTTTTTAAATTTTTTTTTAAATAATTTTTTTTTTAATTTTTTTTTTTGTTTTTGTAGTAATTTTTTATTGTATTTTTCGTTTTTGATGTAATTTTTTGTTTTTTTTTAACTTTTTTCTAGTAATTTTAAAATTTTTGTTGTAAATTTTTATTTTTGCATTTTTTTAATTTTTATTGTAAATTTATATTTTTTAAGTTTTGGTTATAAATTTTTGTTGTGGTACTCTTATTCTCTTAATTATTTTTATATAATTTTTTTTTTAATTTTTTATTGTTTTTTTTTTAGTTTTTGTTGTAATTTTTTTTATTGAAGTTTTCCGTTTTTGTTGCAATTTTTTTATGTACTTCGTTTTTTGTCTGGTATAATTATTGCGTTCACCGTTTTGTCGTCGTGTTCGTCTTCGTTGCCTAATTACCCTTACATGTAATGCACTGATTGGCCTATCGGAAGTGAAAAGTGCATGAAAAATGTACAAATATTTAGCGTAACGTTGACACATATACACCGACATACACACTCACACACACATGCACGCTTGTTGTTTACATTTGATATGCCATATGATTTTTAATTTCAAAAATTGCATTTGTAATCAAATTTTTCTAACATACACCCTATCAAATAGGATCGGAAATTCTTCATTTCCCTCTGTCATCTCCTGCTTATATGGAAGACAGCTAAATCTTTTTCCTGGATTGGTACAGCTGTCCTTAATTATGACGCCAAAAATTAGCACGATCTGTCAGCCAGTGTGTTTACAGCAGTTGTTTATGTCAGTCGATCCCTATACTATTCTACGAGTCATTTTTTACCATGCAGAGTTAGACAAAGGGTGAAAGCACCTGAAAACTGAAGAACCGAAATTTATGCACAGCTGAAAGTTCGTAAGCTCTTGGAAGCTAAAGATCCTATCTGTAGACAGTTAGGAATGTTTGAAAGCTCTTGGAAGTCAAATTGCGGATAAGCTACCGCTGAATCAATAAGATCAAAACTGTGGATCTAATTGTTAGTCTTGTGTGATCTCTCAGAATTGGAGTTTCTATATTCTCTAATATCTATTGCGTTTATTTCTTAAACATTCCTCCGATTATCTGTTGAGAAGAAAACGAGAATCTTCAGAGGTGAAACTCGCAGTGCTATAATGCCTTTTAAAAATCAGGGGAATTGGCTAGAATCGATGTTTGACGTTATTAGGATTAGGCGGTTCGCAAAGAGCATGATGGTCAATTGATTTGTTCCAGAACTGCTTTTTATGTAACAAACACTAAATCATAAATGATCGGTGTTTCAATAGTTCAAATGGGATTCTCGTGACATCTGTTGGGGGATCATACGATTATACGTATAACACAACCTGTTTCACCAATAAATTAATTATGACCTCTATGTTCCTACGTTTTTTATAAAATCCCTGAAACTAATGATCAGATCATAAAACAGTTTATGAAGACAGTTTTAAGGAAGTTCGAACGGTCAATTTGGTCTCATAATTTATTAGTATATAAAATAGTCAATATCTTCGAATCTACTCTTTCGATGAAATGTGTCTTCAAAACCGGCCGATTTTTCGTTTTTACAATTGGAATTCTATATTTGTGGGTTAAGTTCAAGACATGAACCACAACTATGGTGCGAAACTCGACTAAGCGGTAAGCAATTAATTATCTTGAATTTTGTTTATACCCTGAACAGGGTTTATAAAGTTTACTAGGATGTTTGTAAAATGTAGAATAAAATGTCGGATAGTCTCCAAAAAGTATATAGTATATATATATATATATGATCGGAACGGCAAACCGAGATGATTTAGCTATGTCAGTTTGTCTGTTTATAAATAGGCGCACTAGTGCCTCACTTTTTGAGATATCGATCTGAAATTTTGCACACAATCTTCTCTCCTCAAGAACCTGCTTAGCTGTCGGAACTGCCGATATGGGTCCACTATAGCATATAGCTGTCATACAAACTGACCGACCAAACTCAAGTCCTTGTATGGAAAACTTTGTTGTTTAGCAACATATCTTCACGAAATTTGACGGGGATTATTTCCTATTGCAACACTACAACATATGAAAAACGTTTCGAGATCGGGCCACTATAGCATATGGCTGCCATACAAACTGACCGACTAAACTCAAGTCCTTATAAGGAAAACTTTTTTGTTTAACGACATATCTTCACGAAATTTGACAGGAAATATTTCCTAGGGTAACACTACATTATCTGAAGAAATTTTCGAGATCGCGCCACTATAGCATATAGCTGTCATACAAACTGAGCGATCAAACTCAAATCCTTGTATGGAAAACTTGTTTGTTTAACGTCAAATCTTCACGAAATTTGACAAGAATTATTTCCTAAGGCAACACTACAACATCTGAAGAAAGTTTCGAGATCGGTCCACTATAGCATATAGCTGCCATACAAAGTAACCGATCGAATTCAAGCCCTTGTATGGAGAACTCTCTTATTTGACGAGATATTTGTACGAAATTTGACAGGAATTATTTTCTAGGGCACCACTACAACATCTGAAGAAATTTTCGAGATCGGGCCACTATAGCATGTAGCTGCCATATAAACTGACCGACCAAACTCTAGTCCTTGTATGGAAAACTTTTTTGTTTAACGACATATCTTAACGAAATTTGATAAGGCTTATTCCTCATAGCAGTGCCATAATATCTGGAGAAATTGTGGAGATCGGACCACGATAGCATATAGCTGCCATACAAACGGTTCGTTCAAAATCAATCAAAATCAAATCTTTATACTCTTTTGTGCTTTAAAAAATGCACCTGCGAAGGGTATATAGCTGCGGTACCAACGAGCCGACATTTTTCCTTATTTTTTTTTTTTTGTGTTTTTTTTTTGCCTACACAAGTTTTTGTCTGCTATTTTAATGTATTGATGGTCACTGCTGCAACGAAGTCCGCTTGTTGCCAACGCTAAAATGAGGAAAACACAAAATCTCACATTTTCTCTTATTTTCCGCACTTTCGTTTATTTATTTCCTACACTTTCCTCGCAAATTACAAATGCAATAAATTTATTTCATTTTTGTTTTTTTCTCTTCTCTCTTTGCAGGTAAATGGGCTATAAAGATATGTTACAAATACAAGTGAACTGATTTTTGTGTCTGAGGGCAATAAGGAAACATTGTATGTATATGAATTTACACCAATACACAAATACATACATACTTGTATAGCCACTCACTAGCAACGTCACGTTTGCACATTTGAAGGTAAATATTTATTTATTGTATTTGGAAGCGAATATTTTGTTCAGAGTGCCAAATTGGGCGGTCTAACTGTCGAGGCGGGAAATTTAATATTCATATATACAAATGTATGTATATAATACACTATAGTATATATTTACATATAAACACATGAATAAATAACTGAAAAAATATCTGAAAAATTATCTGTTATGAAAATATAAGTGTGTGTGTGTATGTCCGAAGACAAACGCGTATAAACGACTGCGCTGCTTCGGCCGCTGTCTCTGCCGCTGCTGCGTCTACTTCTGCGCCTGTGAAGCGCATCAATGGGAGCAGCAGCACACTTTTGCTTGGCACACATTTGTTTGTTGTTATTGTATTGGCTTCTAGTTTGCAAAGTTGCCGTAGTAATTGTTGTTGCTTTGTTTTTGTTATTTTTCCACCAGCTCATTTTCTCATTTATCATTATTTTCCAATTGCAATTTTAAGCTGGATTCACCGTGCATTTGCTATTAGCTGACAGTCCGTCTGACTAACTGTCCGTCTATTTGCCTTTTTGTCTGTCTGATTGTTCGAGTGTCTATCTCTCAGTGGCTGCCAGCAACAGGTTGCCTTATACTGTTGCTTGCTGTGGAAGAGGATTCCTCGTAATCAGCTATAATACTACAGCCGCAGCTTTAGCAACAGCAACAACAACAACAACAACTTATTGTTGATTCGCACAAAGTGTTTACTTTCACTAAACAAAGTAGGCTTTTGCACTCACACACCTGCATTTGATAGTCAAGCCACCGACTAAACGGTAAATCACAAAATGTTGCTTTGACATGCAACAACAACAACTACTTAATATTTTTGTGTCATGAAAATGATGTCTAGAAAATGTTTGTGAGTTCAGTGCGCTTAGAGTTGTGACAACAAAAAATTATATAAAAAATATTTTTTATAATGATAAAAAAAATTATAAAAAAAAACTTATATAAAAAAAAAAATTAAAAAATAAAATATTAAAAAAAAAGTTTAAAAATAAAATAGATAAAAAAAAATGAAAAAAACATTTAAAAATAAAATAGATAAATAAAAATGAAAAAAAACATCTAAAAAATTTAAAAAATAAAATTAATAATTAATAATAAAAATTAAAAAAAAAACATAAAATGAAAAATATTATGAAAAACTTAAAACAATTAAATAAATTAAAAACATTAAAAAAATTAAAAACATTAAAAAATTAAAAAAAATTAATTAAAAACAAAAAAAAAAAAAAACAAATAAATAATACAAGATACAAAATTATAACTTTATTCAAAGCACAAATTATAATATTTATTTTCTGAAATTTTAAAAATTATCCCATTGAGGAAGTCGTTTGGCTGAGTGTTTGTTACATAATAAGCAATTATCGATAATTTTAGGTTTGGAGATTTTGATATTTCTCGTGACTAAATTTTATTTTGTTTAGAGTAGCAGCAAAAACAACTACAACAACAAATAAAATTATAGAGAAAGGAAAGATATGCCTCCAAATGTATTAACGTAAATATAGAGTAGAGAGATATGTAATGCGACATGCGACAAATAGACGAACAAATTTGGGACGATAGATGAAATGAGGTAGGTAGGCTTTAAATATACCGGAAAAAGTGTAACGGTGTGATATCACACGATCTTGGTTGCTAATCGATCGTCCCAAAGCGGGAAATTATCTGGTCCTCAAAGTGTTCTCTCCGATGTGTGGGATGGCGCCGTCTTGTTGAAACCAAATGTCGATCAAAGATCACCAACTTCAATTTCAAGCACCAAATAGTCGTTTATAATGGCGCATTTACGGTCGGCATTGACAATTACGTTCTCATCGGCAGCGTTTTTGAGGAAATATGGACTGATGATTGCAACGGTCCTCAAACCACACCAAACTATTATATTTTCTGAATAAAACGGCTCTTGAATTTCTTCGGGTTTCTTTTCATCCCAAATGCGTCAAGTTTACTTGTTTACATAGCCATTGAGCAAGAAATGAACCTCATCGCTGAACAAAATTTGGCTCGAAAACGTGAGATCTTCTTGGAACTTTTCAAGAAACCATTGAGCGAGCAGTAGGTCGACCAGCTTCAGTTCTTGCACAATCTGTATTTTGTACGCTTTCAATTTAAGATCTCGTGCACACTCTCAACTACGGTTTCTTTATTTTCTTCACTGCATGCTGGACGTGGTCTATTCGGTCGAATATTATCCAATGATGAATGCTGGGCTTCAGGATGGGACCTCAGTATGGGCGATGGTTTTAATTTTAGATGGATTTAATTTTTGTTGATTTCATAAAATTTTAGCAAATTTAGGGAATTTGTAAAAACTTTTTCTTGATAAAATTGGCAAAGTGAGAACGGAGCCTAATCCTGGGCTGACGAGTTTCTTCATAAGCGACCTTTATTACATATTTTCGGAAATGTTCATTAATACTTTATAAATATTGTATCGTTTAATTTATTTTTATTGCTTTTCTGCTGCTTGTTCAAGCTTGTTAACCAGCTGGACAATGTCTACTCGGCCTTTTATAATCTCTGGACACTTGTTGTTAGCAACATGTCGCAGCAATGTGGTTTTCCTCGGCGCTACACAACGCTGGGGAGTCAAAATCAGTAGTCAACACCTTTTTGGTTGTTGTTGTTAGAAATTGTTAGCAGTTGTTGCTATTTTGTGTTCGCTAATGTTGCTGCGAAGATTTTTTGTTGATGTTGTTTTTTGTGTGTTGACACAGTGTTGGCCCCTCAGGCTATTGTTGTTTTTATGTACACAACGTTGGTGTTGTTGTTGTTGCTTAGGTGTACATGTCTCCATTGCGTAGCAATTGTTGTGTTTGTTGTTGTCATTGTCGATGAATGCGATGCTATGCGGCTAAAAAAGTAAACTTTTAACGCAACAACAACAACGCCAACAACAACAACATGTAATGCATTAGCTAAACTGTCAACAGCTGGTTAATGTATGTTGTTTGCAGCCGCAACAGCAACGATTGCATTACATGTGCTCACCACTTTGATCGAAAACATAGATATTTTGATTTGTAAAAAAAATTATTTAAAAAAAAATAGTTTATAAAAAAAATAATAAAAAAATACTTTATAATAAAAGATTTTACAAAACCAAAAATTATTAAAAAAAAAATTAATTAAAAAAATTATTTCATAAAAAAAAATTTAGATATTTTGCTTTTGTAGCAAAAACTAAAAAAAATATTGTAAAAAAAAAAAATTATTTATAAAAGAACTAAAAAAAAATTGTAGAAAAATATCTTATAAGAAACCAATATAATAATAAAATATTAAAAAACAAATTATTTAAAAAAACGTTTTATAAAAAAATTATAAAAAAAAAAAAATATTTTATAAAAAATATATAAAAAAAAAATATTTTATAAAAAAATATATTAAAAAAAACTTATTTTATAACAAAATTGTTTTATAAACAAAATTTATTAATTTTGGTTTTGTAAAAAAATATAATATAACAATATTTTATGAAAGAAAACAAAAATATATTAAAAAAAAAAAATTTTAATAAAAAATTTATTTTGTGAAACAAAAATTATCAAAAAATACATTCAAAAAAAATACTATAGAAACGTAAACAAAAAAGAAATTATGAAAAAACAATTATTTTATAAAAAAAGTTATTCAAAAAAATCTCAGCCAATTTCTCGTTTGCTTTTGGCCATTTATCAGATGTCTGAACAAATGTGCGGACAAGCCAACAACCAAATCAGACATGTGTAGTTATGTAAATATATGTGTGTATGTCTGTCTCGCTTGTGCAATGTGTCGCCTGTGGCGGGGAGCCGGGTGGCCTAACTGTAATTACATACATGCATCACATCAATGTTGCAGGAAGACACCAAAATGTTAGACAATTGTTGCGTGTCTGCACTTTTTCGATGACAATTGCAAATTGTCTGCAACACACAACAACAATAATATGCAAAATACGAAAATTAACTAGACACTTTTTTGCAGCGAATTTTGCATAAATTTACTTAGTGCAATGATAGCGTCTAATGTCTCATCTGCTCACCTGCCTGTCGGCCAAAGTGCGAGTGCATGGCGTTGAAAAATATACAGTAGTGTGTGAGGAAATAGCACCAATTTCATATAATATTTAATATAAAGGGTATTATTTTTTTTTATATTTTCATAAAAATTTTGAAATTTTTTTATAGGTGGCAACTCTTTTCTAGAATTTGTGCAAATTAAATGCTATCAATATACTTTCCTTTTCTTAAGCAGCCAACGTTAGAGCTGCATTTTATGGTGGTTCGCTGTGTCACTTTTTCGATAGGTGGCAACTCTGCTTCCAAAAATTAAGGAAATCGTTTATTTTTTTGTGGAGTTTTGACTTCAGCAACGGAGGCAGAAATTTTTTCTATAAATTAATCATAAAAAGAGATTTTACTTCTTATTAACTTCGAAAAAAATCGATAACTTTTGAAAATTCAATTTTGTTATTTAAACCAAAATAAAAGTTTGTTTAAGTGTTCAGCATTAATCGAAAGTTTCGATCGATTAATCGTTACAAGCAAATCAGTAATCGATTATTTTTGAAATCTCAATGATTTTATCGAAAAACTAATTTAAAAATAAAAATTTTTGTTTTTTAAATCTACAGAAAAGTCTGTTTAAGTTTTTCGGCATTAATCGAAATTATCGAGTAATCGTTACAAACATTTTTTTTATTGATTATTTTGAAATCTGAATAATTGTATCCAAATCTTATGACTGAATTTTGTTACTTAAATCAACAGAAAAGTCTATTTAAGACTTTTTACTGAAATAATCGAAAATTTCGGCTAATCGATAAAATTATATAAACAATAAACAAATCGATAACAATTTGATAGAAACTATTTTTAGTTAGATAAATATAAGTACGTAGAATAGAATATTTGTATAAATGTGTGTAAAAGTAACAAATGCATTAACAGAAAATATAAATTAATAATCGGTTATTTAAGTATGATTTTTTGACTTAGACTTCAGTAATATTTTTTAAAAAATAATTTAAACAAAAAATTCTGTCTAAATTTCTCTGAGGAAATCAACCAAAAATACTTTCGACATATTTGAAACATAAAAAATAGCATTTATCGAAAATTTCGATTAATCGATTAATAGCTAAGATATACTTTAGACCGAATTCCGCTAGAGAAACCAGGAAAAATGCTTTCAAAATATTTGAGATACAAAAAAAATTTTGAGAAAATTTCGATAAATCGATTAATAGCTAAGATATAATTTAGACCGAATTCCGCTAAAGAAACCAAAAAAACATACTTTCAAAATATTTGAGACACAAAAAATAGCATTTATCGAAAATTTCGATAAATCGATTAATAACTAACATATCTAATAAATTAATAAATCTTTTTCAGTTGCTATTAATAATGTTTTCATTAATGTGTTTGTTAAATTTGAGTTTTATTTTCGTTCAAAGTGTTGCTTTTATATACCACGCAACTGTATGCCAACATTTGAGTGTATTTAAATGTATCTGTTCATTGGAGTATAAATATAATTACATAATAGTGCGTTTTGCTAACTCAGTGCTGAGATATTAATACTATTTCTGTCACTTATTCGTTTTAATTTTAGTTTTTTTTTTAATTTTCACAGTGTGTCAGCTCCTACATTGGCTTTGTTGTTGTTAAATTTTTAGCAGTGCTGTTTGTTTGTAAAATATTGCTAATTTTTAGCAATAAACAAACGGCTACCATAAAATGTTATTTTGTATTTTTTTTTTATAGTATTTGTTGTTGGTGTTTTTTATTATTGTTGTTGTTGGTAATTTTTTCCTTAACTTCTTGTTCATTAGACAATTTGCCCGTTTAAGCCATAATCACATAATCAATTTCATATGCAAAATAGTTGCCATTCACCCAGCCAACACGCACACACACATACACACGCACGCCCCGGCTCGGCGCCTTGTCTTTATAAGCAGTTAAGACTTCGTTATTTGGCTGGCTTCCTCAGTTTTACAATGCGATGACGGAGTAATTGTTTTCGTTTGGATTTTTCGCAACTGTCTTTTTATTGCTATTGTATTTAGTTTTTTTCTCTTGTTGTTGTTATCGATGACGCGCTTAATTTTGTCAGCTATGCGGGTATACGTACGTACGTACATCGGCGCTTGCAGGAAGAAATATTTTAGCGTGCTGATTTCAACACGTACAAATTCGCATTAACGACTGTTGTTGTTGTTGTTTTTAGCCATGTCAAAAAAATGTTAATTGACCAAAGTGATGCCGGGCTAATTAAGTATATTTAAGAGGAAGCATGAAGACGATGGTGTAATTTGTTATAAGGGTGGTTTAGATAGTACGATTAGTGGTCCTGTCACTTATTAACATATTCAAATGTGCGTACAATATAAATTTTTCCCGATAATTTCGGGATCCCGTTATAACTGCATAAAAATCCCGAAATCCCGAAATAATTTCTTACTTAATGTAATATTTCACGTATAATTTCGGGTCCCGACACAATTGCATAATGATCCCGAAATCCCGAAATCCCGAAACTCTGTTGTAACCCGATAGTGAATGCCTTATGGAATGCTTACAATGCGCAATTTTCAGGATAATTCGGAATCCCGTTATAACTGTATAAAAATACCGAAATCCCGAAAAGAATTCTGTTGTGACACGATGTTGAACACCTTATGATATACTTATCGTAACATTTCCCAGAGAATTTTCAGGATAATTTCGGAATCCCGTTATAACTGCATAAAAATACCGAAAATCAGAAATGGTATTTGTTTTGACCAGATATTGAATGCCTTATTGCATACATGTTGTAACATTTCCTGGATAATTTCGGGATCCCGTCATTATTGCATAATAATCCCGAAATCCCGAAAAATCTCTGTTGTGACCCAATTTTTAATGCCTTATGAAATGTTACAATATGCAATTTTCAGGATAATTTTGGGATCCCGATATAATTGCATAAAAATACCGTAATCCCGAAAAGAATTCTGTTGTGACACGATATTGAACGCCTTATGGTATACTTATCGTAACATTTCCAAAAGAATTTCGGGATCCCGAAATAATTGCATACAAATCCCGTAATCACGAAAAGAATTCTGTTGTGAACCAATATTGAATGACTTATAGCATGTACGTAGTTTTCCAGGATAATTTCGGTATCCCGATATAATGGCATACAAATCCCGAAATGCCGAAATTATTTCTGTTGTCATTCGATTTGAACGCCTTATGGAATACAAATTTCCGGGATTGCTTCGGGATCCCGAAATCCCGATATCGTATATATTGTGTTCCGTTATGGAAAATCTTAAAGCATCCGTTTATTATATACAAAGATATTTTTATATTGTGTTCTTATTACTACATTTGATGGCTCTTCCGTCACCTTTAAGTTCCGAGAGGCTGAGTGGAACAACTTTTAAAAAAATTTTCATATGAGTTTAACTTGACTCAAAACTGTTAGAGACTCGTATTAGTCCAATACAAATATGAATCTTAACACACTTCGCCAACAAACAAGTTGACTATTTGCCAAATTAAATACTTTAATCCCTCATTAAATCATAAACTTTTTGCTAACTTTTTCGCCTTGAATGAAAACGACACATTTTGAAATGCGCTAGTAAAAGGCGGATGCTTATTTTTTGTTTCAATATTTAACAGTTTACCTTTCGGTGAATGATGTATTGTAGCACAAGTTGTATATGATGTCACTTATGTGCAATTTTAGTCAGAAATTGAGCATTTAAAATGTCATACAGGCCATTGAACTTATAGTTTTAGAAGTTAATATGTATGTTTGTGAGTAGTTGTCATCACCACGTGACAGTTGAGAGATGAGAACGTGATTTTATATTTGTGTGACCGATGAGGTTATATATATTAAGCTAATGACAGCATTTGATTTAAATAACTAAGTTATGAGATATTTAATTTGAACCAGGTTGGGCATCATGGCGTATACGTAACTTTGAAGGGAACAAATAAATGAACTAAACATAATTAAAATTGAAATTTTTAAATAAAATATTGTGTGAAATAAAACTACTAGCAACACTATTTGATTATATTTTTTCTTAAAAACTAAAGCCACTGAGCCAAGCCATTCACTCAACAGCATATTTAGCTATAGTTTTGAATATAGCTGGCGTTAAAATTATAGATTGCACTTAAAAAGCGAACAATTGTTGCTAATTCAAATTCCGTTTTATGTTCATTGTTTATATAATTTTTTTTTATATTTTTTTATTAATATCTACTTTTAATCAGGAATTTGTGCTGAGTGGCGTATACGTAATTTTTCAATGGTTAATATAAGGAACTTACATATTTCAATTTAGATTACATTTACTTGAACTTAAATAAATACTTCGATTACACCGAAGCTATAATACCGTTCACGAGTGGTTTTTATAACATAAAAGGGTATATAAAATTGTTATATTGATATTGAATGAGCAGTTTATATGGCAGTTATATGCTATAGTGGTTCGATCTGAACCATGTATTCGGAAATTGTAACATTGCCATAGATAATAGTCCACGCCGAATTTCAGGAAGATATCTCGTCGAATGAGAACGTTTTCCATACAAGCACTACCTTTCGATTGCTCAGTTTATATGACAGCTGTTTGATATAGTAGCGCGATTTGAAAAATTTCTTCGGAGCTTTCAGCGATGCCTTGGCTAATAATCTATGCCGAAATTCATGGCGATAACTCGTTAAATTAATGGTTTTCCGTACAAGCACTGCATTCCGGTTGCTCAGTTTGTATGGCAGCTACTCGTATGTGATATAGTGTTTCAATATAAGCGGTTCCACTAAATTAAAAGTTTCTTGGTGAGCAAAGTACGTGTGAAAGATATCAGACTGATATTTGATTTTTCTATAAATAAACGGACAGACAGACATACTACTTGAAATGATCTCCATCCTTACCTTTTGGGTGTTACAAACATCGTGGCAAATTTAATATACCGACAAGAAAAAATACTGGCACCCTTGCTATTGTGTAAATTTCTTGCTCAGTTTATGGGCGTGGCGTATACGTAACTTCAATATGATATAAAAAAGAAATATTTCTTTGATGTTGGAAAAATATATTAATTTCAATAAACTGAAAATGCGTTGAACTTTGCAAATTTGGTAATAATATTGTGATTATTAAAATTAAAATTAATTAAATAAAAATTCAAATAAATTATAATAATTAAATAAAAATTTATTTTACTTAAACGTTTATGTTAATGATGCCAAAATCAAATATTCTCAAAATAAATAAAAGAATAATTTTGAAAATTAAAATTTTATTTTAAAAATTTTGAAATATGTACTCAAATTATTTTGAATTCAAATGTGAAAAATATACCTTCTATTTTTTGTTTTTTTTTTCATTTTTTTAAATTAACAAGGTGGCAACTCTGTTTCAAAAAAAAAATATTTAATGTGATTAAACTTCATTGTTCTATATAAAAATTTAAAAAAAATGTTAAAAAAAAAAATTTTTAAATTTATAATTTTTTTTTTATTTTATTAAATTTAAAATAATTTTTTATAAAAGAAATTTTTTATAAAAAACTAAAAAAAAAATTTACAAAAATTAAAACCGAAAAAGGCAAATCTGTTTCAATTAGACATTGTATTTAACCTTGCTAAATTTCGTTATCTTATAATAAGTTTTTGTCAAAAAAATTTTTTTAATTAAAAACTGTGCAGTTGCAGAGACTTTCAAGAGTTTACAGTTGGTTGATATAAAAACTATAGTTTTTTGTAAAAAAGGGTAGTTTTTTTAATTTAAAACTGCAGTCAAAAATCTAGAAGGTTCGATGTTTACTTGTGAATATTAGCTAATTTTAGAATTTTTTTCAGAAATATTGAAAGAAAGCAATCTTTTTCCAGAAAAAACTTTTGTTGTTGCTACTTATATTAATTATCAATAACTTTTTTTTAAAGCAAAATTTTTTTTTTTTAATTATTTATTTCTGAAATATTCTCAAGGTGGCAACACTTTTTCAGAAACAAATATACGTGGTTGCCACGCATTTAAATTATCGAAAACAAATTTTTTTTATCAAAAACATAAAAGATTTTATACATGTATGCTTGTAAATGGCAGCTAATAATAATTAATTCTTTTAGAAATATTTTCAAGGTGGCAACCTCTTAACAGAAACAAATTTCTGTCATTGCCACTTACTTAAATTTTATATTAACTTGAACATGTTTCTAAACATCTTAAAGCTATTTCTCAAGATACTATGGACTAGCGATCTCGTTCCTAAACCCTTTACAACACAAAAAAGTTGTATTATCTCTCATAAGCCGCTCGTGAAATACAACAGGTTACGTCAACCCTCCCTAGATGTGCAGAAATTTTGTTTCGCAGCACACTGTAACAGCTCATTAAGCTAAATAGTCACACTATTTTACTGCGCATATTATTAAAATATTTACATACATATTACTAAATACCGTTATTTTAATTGCAACATGAAAATTCAAATGGAAGTGCAGTTCAGACTGGTATATTTACATATTAAAATAATTTAGTAGCTTTAACTGTACATTTGTCTTACTGTGTACATTCTAAACTTGTCTGCCTGCATATGACCTTGCCACATTGCAGTATATTTACACAAACAAACGTGGTGATCTGCATATGCAGATTTTTATATTAACCTGCTTGCTTTCGATTTCAAACCCTTCATTGGCAATCTGCATACAATCAACCTCCAACACCACAAACTTCGTCGCTGAGCTCAGAGACTGAGTTGATTCTTTTTCTATTTCGATTTTAATTAATTTTTATACTTCGTTTACATCACAGTTTTCATTTCATATTTATACATATTAAACATAAATAAGTATCAGTGCTAGTCTTTTTAGTTGTGTACTTTTATTTTTCATTGTAACTGTAACTAATTTTCACGTGTCCGTCATAAAATTGTAGTAAATGTTAGTTGCAAAGGCGGGTCCATGATAATTATGGGCTAGGACGTTCATTCATTTCGTTTTACAGCGCTGTTTTATACTCGCTTCTAAAGGTGATATGTATTTCTGTATACAGTGACGGGACAAAATATTCGGAAGTTATTTTAATGACTTATTTAAAAAAAAATTATATATAAAAATGTGGTGAATTAAAATACAATTTCCCTCTATTGGTAGTTCGTAGAAATTCGGATCTTTTTTTGTTTTTTTTTTTTAATATGTTTTTTTTTGTAAGAAAAACTATTCGTTCCAAAAGTTCATATTTATTATTTCAGTGAATTGCTTCTTTTTGACCATCTACGTGCTTTTAAGGACCCATATTATTTTTGATGTATTTGTTGTTAACATTTTCCAAGAAATTCTGTAATAATTTTTTGCTTTTTCGAAGAAAAATTTCCCGTTCCAAAAGTTCATATTTTTTACTTCAGCGAATTGTTGCTTGAAATTTTAATTAAAAAAGATATCTTTTGAGTTAGTGCATAAAACTGAGAATTTTGCAGTTTGATTCCAAATTTTAAGTTTATTTCAGATCATTATAGTCCCTAAGAATATCAACCAAAGCCTTTCAGAACTTACAAAAATCGTCGTGCGTCTTTTCTGTACTAAGTTTTGGACTTGGAACATTTCTCCTGAGAATTATTTATGAGAAGATTACTTGAGCTGGAACACCTAGGACTAAATGTTAGAATTTTAACAATTGTCTTTATAGTTTCCCGCGGAAAGTTTTGGAGTCCGACAGTGTATTGTCTAAATCCGGGCCTCATATTAACTTGAAGTGCGAAAGGGTTTGCGAATACTGTTCTGGCGACCATTTTGACCGATGAAAATAATTGCGAGGCATTATTCTATTCAAGCATGTTTTGTTGCCGTATATAACAGTAGTTGAAGAAAATCTGGTTCTTCCATGAAGCCTCTACAAGTATTACCTCAACGGCAAAGAAAATACTTAACTAAGAAACAAGGCACAGAGAGATTTTATGCCATAAAAAAAGGGGCATTTGTTTCAACTGGGATCAAATTATTGCTGAATGATCCAATCTTAGCGTCTGTGATTCTGCCTCTGAATCGAATTGTTGACCTTGTTTTTAGGCAACTCCACGTAATTCTGGAGCATTAATTCATTTGATGATTTGAATGTACATATGTCTATTCTTCTTCGACCTTAATACTTATATAACTTAAGTTGGTACATGTGAGTCAGTGAACTTTGGTATAGGGATCTTTAAGATCCCTTGTCTTTTTGATTTTTGTACAAGCCAAAATTAATCTCTGGATTATTAGCGCTTTTTGTATATATCGATTTTCCTTTTTCGGGTTTTTAGCCCCGGAATTGTAATCCTTGTGATTATCAAGCGCCTGATGAAATTTGTCGAACAATTTTTATAATAAACAGCTGATTTCTACTCAGCCCTTATATAAATGGAAAAATACCGTTAGCTTGAATAAAAAAGTGTGATTTTCAAGAGAACCTGACGAAATCTGTCGAACAATTTTTCTAATAAACAGCTGATTTCTACCGAACCGTTAAATAAATGGAAAGTTACCGTTAGTTGTAATAAAAAAGTGTGATTTTTATGAGGACCTGACAAAATCTGTCGAACAATTTTTCTAATAAACAGCTGTTTTGTACTCAACCGTTAAATAAATGGAAAATTATCGTTAGGTTGTAATAAAAAGATTAATTTGTATGAGGACCTGACAAAATCTGTCGAACAATTTTTATAATAAACAGCTGATTTATACTCAACCGTTAAATAAATGGAAAAATACCGTTAGGTTGTAATAAAAAGTTTGATTTGTATGAGGACCTGACAAAATCTGCCGAACAATTTTTATAATAAACAGCTGATTTCTACTCAACCCTTATGTAAATGGAAAAATTCCTTTAGCTTGAATAAAAAGTGTGATTTTTATGAGGACCTGACGAAATCTGTCGAACAATTTTTCTAATACAGAGCTGTTTTGTACTCAACCGTTAAATAAATGGAGAATTACCGTTAGTTTTAATAAAAAAAGGGTTGCCATTCGTCTTTACTTGCAGTCTCAGTAATTATGAAGAGGACTTGACGAAATCTGTCGAACAATTTTTCTAATAAACAGCTGATTTCTACTCAACCGTTAAATAAATCGAAAATTACCGTTAGTTTTAATAAAAAAAGGGTTGCCATCCGTCTTTAATTGAAGTCTCGATGAATATCAACACAACCTGACGAAACCTGTCGAGCAATATTTTTAATAAACAACTGATTTCCATTCCACGGTTAGGCAAATGACAAAGTACCGTTATTTGTAATAATAAAGTGTTGTCATCTGTCATTAAATTTAGAAATATCACACCACATTTTCAATTCCGTGAAATTGACTGCCTTCATGAGTATTTTTATACGTCACTGTATGCACATGTACAATGTATGTATGTATGTACAAGTATACCAAATAAGCATGCAAGCGCGAATAGAATTTTGTTGCTCGTGCACAAATTGCCAAGCTATTAACTGATTCGCTGGCTCACATGGCGCAGTTGCACATTCTAACAACTCGCACACACACATATACTTGTGCATAGCGAACATTGCAACCCGAATGGCACATAGCAAACATTCACCAACACAAACACCATTCTCGCGCGCACACGCACACACTTAGACGCGCGCGATTTCGATCACTGGCTGCAACATTTCATTAAATTGCAATTATTTTGCAATAATTTGTTTGTTGTAGCATGGTGTTTTTGTTGTTGCGGCCGCGCAAATTCTGTGCTACCAGCGAACGGCGCAGCAATGCAACGCGCAAACAAACAAAAAGTGAGCGAAAACAAAAACAAAAAAAAAGTAAATTGCGAAGATAAAAAACTCGCCTCGGCGGCAAAGCTCCACAAACTCCTTTCACTTTTGCGAGCTGCAGGCAGCACAAACAATCCAAGCTGGCTGGGCAACTGGCAAGCAGCAACAACAAGCCCGTCTACGACGTGGTTAAGCCAACTCACCAGCCTGAGTTGTGTGTGACCGCAGCTGCTGCTGCGCGGAGTTTCAAATGCGCAGGCTTGCAATAACTGCACCGCGCACACACATGCACATGTATTCAAGTATACATATAAGTATGTATATGTGTATGTGTGTGGGTATGATAAAAGCAATTGCTGGCAGAGTTCGAGCGTTTGAATAAAATGTGATAAAACTTGAGAAAAACAAAATTTTTAAAAAGTATTTTCTCATTTATTAAATTATTTTAACTCTTATATGCTTGCATTCATTAAATAAACTTTTTTTTTGTTTAATAATAAATAATCAAAAAAGGTTTCAATACAAGAACTTGATTTTGAACGATCAGTTTATATGGCAGCTATATGCTATAGTCGTCCGATCTGAAAAGTTTCTACGGATTTTATAGCAATGTCATCGATAATAATCTGTGCCAAATTTCGTGGTGATATCTTGTCAAATAGAGAAGCTTTCCATACAAGAACTTGATTTTGAACGATCAGTTTATATGGCAGCTATATGCTATAGTCGTCCGATCTGAAAAATTTCTACGGATTTTATAGAAATGTCATCGCTAATAATCTGTGCTAAATTTCGTGATGATACATTGCCAAATAAAGAAGCTTCCCGTACTAAAACTTGATTTTGAACGATCAGTTTGTATGGCAACTGTATGCTATAGTGGTCCGATCTGAACAATTTCTTCAGAGTTTATAGCAAAGTCATCGATAATAATGTGTGCTAAATTTCGTAATGATACATTGTCAAATAAAGAAGCTTCCCATACAAGAACATGATTTTGAACGATCAGTTTGTATGGCAACTGTATGCTATAGTGGTCCGATCTGAACAATTTCTTCAGAGTTTATAGCAATGTCATCGGTAATAATGTGTGCTAAATTTCGTGATGATACATTGCCAAATAAAGAAGCTTCCCGTACTAAAACTTGATTTTGAACGATCAGTTTGTATGGCAACTGTATGCTATAGTGGTCCGATCTGAACAATTTCTTCAGAGTTTATAGCAAAGTCATCGATAATAATGTGTGCTAAATTTCGTAATGATACATTGTCAAATAAAGAAGCTTCCCATACAAGAACTTGTTTTTGAACGGTCAATTTGTATGGTAGCTATATGCTATAGTAGTCCGATATCGTTGGTTCCATCATACATGACTACTTTTAGGGAAAAAAGTACGTTTGCAAATTTGCAGATCGATATCTCAAAAACTGAGGGCCTACTTGGCGTACAAACAGGCGAACTGGCATGCGGATATAGCTAAATCTTAAATTCCTATAGAATGTAATCTCTAGATCAAAAGTTTCATTGTGCCACTTCAAACTCCGCGCTGGGTAACCGATTTGCATATCATTATCAACACATTCGCTTATTGCAATTGACTTTTCGCCGCCGGTGAATGGTGAGTGGGGTCACATCGAAATCGCTTTTGACAGCGCAGAAGACACAGTAGACAGGAATTATATTTATTATGGCAGCCAACAACATTGCTGTGCGGCGTTTGTGCACCTCGGCTCCAACGAAGACGACAGCGACAACGTCGCTCCACAGCAAAGCCAGTCGGTTGCCATTCAGCGGCTGCGCAGGCGCATACCAATGTGGCGAATTGTGTAACCAGAAGTGAAAAAGACTTGCATTAACGGGCAAACACACATACTTCCATACAGCCAGTCGGTAGTCGGCCAGAGAGTCAGTGTGACACTGTGAAAGAGGCACCCGGCGCAAAACAGGCATTTATTTTTTGCTGCTTTTTTGCGCATTGTTTTCGTGGATTTCTTAGTAAGCCATTAGATAGCGAATGAACCGAGTAACAACAACAACAGCAAGAAAGTGTTGAAAATAATCGCTGCAGCAGCCACAGTAGCAGCAACATGTTGTACGCTGTGTATTTACTGAGTTAAACTATATGTATGTACATATGTATGTGTGTGTGTGTGTGTGTTTGTTTGTGTTTTTGTAATTGCGCTTCTCCACAAATCCAGCGCAGTTGGCCGCGTTCATTGCCTCCAGCAAATACCAAAAACGCTGATGTCGCCACAATAGTCCTAAGAACCTGTTGTTGTTGCTGTTGTTGCATGTACATAGATATCGATAGCTCACTGGCTACTTACCTTTGCGCTGACCAGCTCATATTGCATGCTTTATAGTTTTGTTTTTGTTTTTATAATTTTTCGTGTAATTTTTTCTTGTGGCAACACTGGTCAAACATCAGCTGTTGTGAGCATTTTTGGAAAGAAAGTGAAAGACGCTGCGCGCACGTCGGCTACGTATGGCGTGTGGCTGTTGACAGTTGCACGTACCATATGAGCAGTGAGTACATTTGTATGTATGTATGTATGTGTGTATGTCTGCGCATGCGCGCATGTGACTTGCAACACCGTAAATAACACATGAAACGAAGAAGTATTTAGTGCGTTTACCAATGCTGCTATTGTTGTTGTTGTTGTTTTGACGCGTTTGCAATTTTGTTCTTGTTGTTTTAGCGCATTTACTAACTTTTTGTTGTTGTTGGTGTTGTTTTTATCCATTCGCTTGTAATGAATTTTTATCACTTTTATCTTTTTTCGACATTTTTCTTATTTATAATTTACCGTTAGTTAATTTAGTATATGTGTATGTATGTATGTAATTAGATAGTTATCTGCATTTTTCGACTCAATTAAACTTTCAAATATCAATTTCTTATGCAATAGTCTCGCCGAATATTATCGCATGCATTGCAATTGAGAAATACTGGGAATAAATACTTGAGGCTATTAAAAGTAAAAGTAAAAAATTCGCAACGCTTATTTAATTTTTTATTATTTTTTTTTTAATACGGCAACACTCACATAAAAAAATTCAAATGGGTTAATACGATCAATCTACATTTTTTATCAGTTTTTTTAATTTTAATATTTTTGTTGTAAAAAAGATGGCAACTCTTATCTAAAAAATATTTTTTTATAATTATTTTTTAAGCGGCATTACTCATCTAACAACATGAAATCGTTTACTATGTTGAAACCGCATTTTTTTATCATTTTTTATTGTTCACATTTTCTATTAAAAATATAGCAATTCTTATCTAATTGTTTTTTTTAATATGGCAACACTCACATAAAAAATTAAAATCGGTTAATACGATCAATCAACATTTTTTATCACGTCTTTTTGTAATATTAATTTTTTTGTTATTTTTGTTAAGATGGCAACTCTTATCTAAAAAATATTTTTTTTTATTAATCTTTTGAGTGGCAACACTCATATAAAAAAATTGAAATCGGTTATTATGATGAACCTGCATTTTTTATCATTTTTTATTGTTAAGATTTTCTATTAAAAATATGGCAATTCTTATCTATTTTTTTTTTTTTAATACGGCAACACTCATATAAAAAAATTATAATTTATTAAAACGGCAATCAATATTTTTTATCACGTTTTTTTAAATATTAATATTTTTGTTGTGAAAAAGATGGCAACTCTTTTATAAAAAATAATTTTTTTATGTTTATTCTTTAAGCGGCAACACTCATATAAAAAACTTGGAATTGGTCATTATGTTGAATCTGCATTTTCTATAATTTTTTTTTTACATTTTCTATTAAAAATATGGCAACTCTTATCTAAAAAAAACTGCGTTTTAATATGCCAGCTCCCATAAAAAAATTAAAAACAGTCTGATCGTATACCGAATTTCGTTATCAAGTTTTATTTTCTAATATTTTTTGCCATAAAAAAGATGGTAACTCTTGCATGAAAAAATATTTTTATAATATGGCAACTCTAATATAAAAATAATTAAAATCGGTAAACTTAAAATGAAATTTCTATCCAAACTTTTCCATAATACTCGTAAAATCAGTCGATACATATCTACATACTTATGTATGTACATAGTTTGATGCCAACCCGAATTGTTGTTGTAGCTGAAATATGGGAAAAAATTTTATTGCGATTTTATTTTTTATTAATTTGAATATATAAAAAAAATAAATCGAACCGTAAATAAGATTTTTATCTTTTCCTGGTACCTTTACATCACATGCACATTTATTACGGTGGCAACCCTAAGCTCGTGCTGTTCAAATATTGAAAAAAAAATTATTTGCTCGTTATACAAGAAGAAAGTGCTGAGTATTTAAATTTTATATCATATTTTTTGTTAAAAAATTTTTTTATATAAAATATGGCAACTCTTACTTAAAAAAACATTAAATATGCCAATTTTCATATAAAATAAATTAAAACTGATCA
This sequence comes from Bactrocera correcta, assembly GCA_027475135.1. Lineage (NCBI taxonomy): Eukaryota > Metazoa > Arthropoda > Insecta > Diptera > Tephritidae > Bactrocera > Bactrocera correcta. The sequence goes on from CM050325.1 coordinate 19,244,932, forward strand.
ATGCGTTTGGACTTTACCATAGTCCTCGTCTAATCAAACTACTCTTAAAGTGATGGCAACCCTAATTTAATAAAGTTGAAAATTTAATGTAAATTTTTAATTTTTTTCATAATATTTTTTATGAAAAAAAATTAAATCGGTCAATAGTTTTACCAATCTTTTGTTCAACCCATTTCTTCGTACTTCGACATCTTATTCACACTCGGGGGCAATCCTGTTGTTGCTTTTCAAATAGTGAAAAAATATTCGTTCATATATTACAAGAAGAAAGTGCTGAGAAACTGCATTTTGTATCATATTTTTTGTTGAAAAAGTATTTTTATGAAAAATATGGCAACTCTAATTTAAAAAATAATTAGATATAAATCGAACAATTTAATTTGATAAAAATACCTTCCTGTCTTTACATAAAAGAAATATATGTTTTCAAAGTAATTTTAATTTTGCAGTTATTTGGCAACTCTGCAATTTACCGGCGTGCGTGCTCCTACGCCGGCCCTAAAGCTATCTTGAAGTTTTAATTTATAACCGCTATTTGTAACTTTATTTAATACACATATAATTTTAATACCTGCTGCTAGGTTTTGGCTTTTCAAAAAGGTGGCAACATTGTTTAAAATTCTTTTTTAAATTAAAATTACTTGTGCTTAAAAAACTAGTTCAAAAGACTTTTACTTATTAGCTTGGTTTTGTTTGATAACATATTTAAGTGAAATTTTTTTGAAACAGCTGGCAACTCTTTCAAATAAAAACATTTCATTTCAGCACTTGCATACAGTTAAATATTAGTTTAAAGGTTTTTTTCTATATTTAATTGTACTTTTTTTGGTTGTTTTTCTTTTTTTGAATGTTGCCATATTTTTTAAATTAATATTTATTCTATAATTTATTATTTATTTTTATAACATATTTTTTTGTCTACCATCATTCACATGCGTACATACGTACATATAAAAACTACACACCTCCATACTTGATGACGACACAGTTACAAAACGAAAAAGAAAACTCAAAAGAAACTACAACAACAACACCAAAAAATTCACTATCCATCACTGCATGCCGCATAGTTAAGCAAATATTCGCACTGCTAACACGCACACACATACGCGTGCGCCTCCTCTTCTACACTTTTTTACGGACTTGTAGCCCAGTTGTTCATATTAACGGAACGGCAACACCATAACCGCATTTTTGGACGCCACACCGCTCACTTTGTGCGCGCTGCAGACGTCAATGGCCAAATATGAAACCCGCTTTGTTGGCTAAAACTAAAACTAATACAAATACTACGTACTTCGTTGTCGTTGTTGTTGTTTTATGCGCTAAGAATAAACGTTGGCATGTGGTTGTTGTTGCCGTGCGCTGCCACAGTTGAGTTGTGCAGAATTTTGTGCCGCGTTCTTTTTGCCTTTCCTGTCACCACATACAAGTACATACCTGCTTAATGTTGTTATTGTTGTTATTTTTATCTCCGCATTTAATTTTTTAAATTGGCTAATGAAAGTTGTTTGCCATTTTGCCATATGCTAATGACCAACCAACGGCTTATGGAAAAGAGTTGTGGTTCTTTCGCAATTGGAATTTCTGTTATCAAACTCGTTTGTGATTGTCGCTGGACTTGAGCGAGTTAGTACTCGTAATGGTAGCTGCAGAAACTGAGCACGTACATAACTCATTACGTACATATCTAGCTGCAGAACATACATACGTATATATAGTGTATGTATAGTAAATGAGAACCAGAAATTTCTAAGTCTAACTAAAGTTCCATTAAACTCAGTTATCTCGAAGACACTTTGAAATAAGAGTTTTGTAGAGCATAGCTAAATCTGCCCAGCTTCATCATTATTATATTTTACAGAGTCTTCGATGTTTCCTTCTGAAAGTTGAAAGTAGAGGCCAGGATATCGAGTCCACGTCGGAGTTTTAGAAGTAACAGCTCTCTTCCTTAATGAAAGCCATTATCGGAAGATCTCTCTGTAATACAAGGAAAGCTGCACTTAAGTCAATGATATCGATAGCCTCTTTTCTTCAGAATTTTTCTTGTAAAATCTAAATTGAGCTTTCGTGATAGACAGATAGAAAAATTAAGGGTTTGCACTGCGACCTATGGTCTATTATGGCATTTCCTATATCACATATGGTCACAAAGATCCAGCATTCTGAATAATTCCAGAAGCTTGCTGGGCGCGACTGAGGTGATGTGATCCCTGTCCACGTATGTATATGGAACCTGAGCCCTTAAGCCTGCTTCTACTATTTACTGGACAATCTAGAATCAGGTGTTCTGGAATTCCTGTTCCATGTCGTAAAACCAGCAGTTTGCGCACGAGACTGTGCCCTTGTTGGACAAGTGCTTCCTGAGCCTGCAGTCCCTGATCAATTGTACATGGGTCAGCCTTGCTATTCACTCCTCCTCTGATTTGACTCCATAAGGTTATATCGTCTTTATGGCCACTTGACTATCGTAAATTAAAACGATACGTTGGTTGCGATAGTTGCGGTGAAGATTAATTTCTGCACACCGACTTATAGCAAATACTTCTGCTTGAAAGATGTTCGGAAAACGTCCCAAAACGTCGAGCCGTCAGTGTACTACTGGATAGTGCTGCCCCTCAGTAGTAGGTCGGAAGGTCGGAGGAAATCTTTGTAAAGTTTACCCTCTTCGTAACGCCGTCCCTTGGAGGAAGGGTCAGTGGTGCGTCTTCCTCTAGGGCTTTCATTTGCTGATACGACATTATCTTCCCTTTGCCAAAACTATCTGCTGCCATGAACATCATGATACGCTTCGCTGCCTGTTTGATCACTAGATGCAGCGGTGTGAGCTTTACCATGACTTCAAGTGCTGCGTTTGGGCAAGTGCGCATTGCCCCTGAAACGCAGACATAGGCGAGTCTATGCAACTTCGATAGTTGAAGGCCTATCCCACTAAAGACCTAGATGCTCAACCAACTGTTGTAACAACAGATCCTATAATCATGGTATATAGCCATCTGATGATATTGGCTTGCAACACCAGGATCTGCCGGCTAGGCGTCTACATATAATAAGTGCCTTCGTGGCTTTCGAGAATGTTAATTTCAGGAGCCGATTCCATCTTAAGGCTGAGTCTAATGAATTAAGGCTAAGGAATTTGATCTCTTTAGACACCTCCAACTCCCTTCCACCGAGTGTAAGGGGCCTCAAATCCGGAAGCGATCTTCGCTTTGTAAAGGGGACAATGGTCCGTGATATTATAGAAAATTTATTTCATTTAATTATTAGTAAATAGCTGAAATCGGTATCTTTTTATCTAGTAATATTATATTAACTTGGGAGGGCTATATTGATTTGATACTGGTCTGAGTGTATATGCTGTTGAGCTGACTCTTAAAGTCAACCTTCCCAAGTTCTCTCCATCGATCGTATAAACACAAAACTGAGTTTAAACTTACTCCATGGGCTGCCTAAATCTAAAAAAGGTTGGAGTAAGATTTCAAGAACTAAATTAATCAAACATCTCAGTTAAAATTGACTGAAATTAGTGCATAGAATTATTAATTTCTTTCTTTCTGAATCTTTTTTTTAGTTGAGAATTATAGTATTTTCTAGCGTTAATTCACACGATGGGCAAAGGCATGGCGCCTGCGTCATATGCTGAATACATTTAAATGTAAATCATCCATGTATGTATGTGTACATGTGCATGCTCTATTCAGTTGGCGCCAAGTATCTAGATTTCTTCAACCTTTTACAATCACTTTACTAACTCTTAGCATAAACTTAAGAATTTTCTACACTTGAGGCAAATTAAAAACGATTAAACAATTAATAACACTTGAGGGCACACACGACCAATCATACGTATTTACATACAAACAAATATTCAGTCATAAGTGTCTGCAAACATTTGCGCGCAAATCCAAAAATTTTTAAAAATAAATGCAAAAACAGTGATTTCAAATATTCGCCGCTTAAAACCCTCAAATATCAACTCAAAATATATACAAACATCTGCATAAATATACAACGGATATTTAAATCTACTTCTGAGCTAAGCAGTTTTTAATTCAGTACCTTACAGCAGCAACAACAATAAATAAAAATCATTTTACGCAAATACCCGATCAAAATCGACGCTTCGAAGCACTTACATACATGCAAACATACATATTTACACACCATTTTTTATGTATGTGTATGTGGTGCTTTGTGACGCTCGTAAATGTTTAGAATTTCGCTACGCTCCGCACAGATCCGGTTGAACAAGCTCAATAAAAATTCTAAAGCAACTGATAATCGAGATAAAATATTTAGCTGATATTTCAATGTTTCTTTGGCTTGCCACAAATCCTATTAATCTGGCAAGTGGACAATCGGACGATCGGATATGTGCAAAAATAGTAAGCTATGAATATAATACTTAGCTATAAAAGTAAAAGCAACAAGTGACAAGTGACAACAACATTTATGTATATATTTTATCTCGATGTGACGCGCTTTCCAAAAGTATGCGAAATTGCTTGGAAAAATGTATGTAAATTTATTAAATTAAATTAAATATTTAAAATAAAATGAAAGTAATACAATTAAAAAAATATGAAAAACTGGTATCGACTAAATTAAACAGAAAAAATTATTCATAATATTTATATATAAAAACTAGTACGAAAAAAATTTAAAAAGTACAGAAAAATTTGATTGAATAAAAAAAAAATTAAAATGAAATGTAATAAAATTAACTTAAAAATACGAACGTAAAAAAATATTAGAACATTAACAAAATTAAAATTAAAAATAATTTCTTGAAAATTTTAAATTTAATTACCAAAATAATTAAAATTAAAGTGAAAACAAAATGAATAAAAAATTAAAGTAAATTTAAATGTAAAAACAAGTTGCTTTTTAAATTTTTTTCAAGTTAATAATTAAAAAAAAACTTAAACATAATTTAAGTAAATAGAAATCCTATATTAAATAAAATTTAGGATTACAATTAAAATAAAAACAAAGTCAAATAAAAATCTTTTAAATTAAACATTATAATTTAAATCAAAATAAAATATGAAATTAAAAATTTAAATTAAGTTTAAAAACTAATAATACATTCAGATAAAATAGATACAAAATCAAATAAAAAAACTAAATTAAATTAAAAATGAAAAATACTTATTTGAATTCAATATAAAAACAAATTTAAATGAAAAATTTTAATTTCAAAATTATTTAAATAAAACTAAAAAACATATAAAAAATTAAACCATAAAATAAAATAATAAAAAAAAATTAAAAATAAAATAAGAATAAATTAAACAAAGAAATTAAAACGTCATAAAAAAATGACTACAAAATTAAGTTAAAAAAATATGTAATTAAATAATAATAAAATTTAAAATAAAATAAAAACAAATTATATAAAAAATTATATTTAAGAAACAAATAACAACTTACAATAAAAATAAAACAAAATAAAATTAGAAAAATTATTTCATTAAAAATAATAATAACTGAAATTAAGATAAGAAAAAAATTAGATAAAAAAATAAATTAAATGAAACTCTGGCATTAAATAAAATAAAAAAAAAACAAAATCAATTGAAAATTGAAAATTTTTATTTAAATTTAAAATTAATTTTAATTAAATCTAAAAAATTGATATGATAATTAAAAAAAATTATTTTAAAAATAAAGTTATATGAAATTTTTAAATTACATTTGAAAAATAATTAACTTAAATATAAAACTAAGCACAATTAAGTTAAAAAAAAATATATATTCAAATAAAAACATAATTTCATAAAAAATGTAATTTAATTAAAAATAACAATAATTTAAATGAATATAAGAAGAAAATTAAATAAAGAAATAAAAAATTTAATTAAACGAAAAATTCAAAATAAATTAAATGAAATTTTTAAATTAAATTAAAAAAATAATTAAAACTAAATTAAAAAAAATAAAAGTAAATTAAAAAAAATTAAATTACAACAAAATTAAGTTAAAAAAAATATTATTAATTCAAATAAAAACAAAATTTAACAAAAAACTTCATTCTCCTATAGTCTGTAAGAATTAATGTTCATAGACTTAACTAAATAAATAAATAAATAAAAAATTTAATTTAATTAAAAATAAAAATAATTTAAATTAATATAAGAAAATAATTAAATAAAGAAATAAAAAAAGTAAAATAAAGTGAAAAAATTAAAATAAACAAAAAATTCGAACTAAATTAAATGAAAATTTAAATTAAGTTTAAATAAAATTTTTAAATTGAACTAAAAAAATAATTAGAAATAAAATAAAAATAAATTAAAAAAAAAAAATAAAGTTAAATTAAAAAAAATTAATAAAAATAAATTAAGCAAAAAATAAAATTACAACAAAATTAAGTTAAAAAACTAATTTTAATTTAAATAAAAACATAATTTCATACAAAATTTAATTCAATTAAAAATATCAATAATTTAAATTAATATAAGAAAATAATTAAATAAAGAAATAAAAATTTAAATTAAAGTGAAAAAAATTAAATTAAACAAAAAATTCGAACTAAATTAAATGAAAAATTTAAATAAAATTTAATCGAATCGTAAGCAATGAAAAACTCATTTTCGCCTTTTTTGATGACACGTTGTTTTTCATTTAGGGTAACGATATGTACAAATAACGGCCTGAGTCGATTTAGCTATGTATGCCTATCTCACTGTTTATACGGGAACTAGTCCGTCAGTTTTTGAGATATCGATCTGAAATTTTTCACACGACTTTTTTTTTAGCAGAAAGCTGCTAATTTCTCGGAACTGTCTATATTAGACCACTGTGGCATATAGCTGCCATACAAACTGAACGATCTAAATCTAGTGCTTGTATGGAAAATTTTTTCATTTGAAGAGATATCTTCAAGAAATTTGGCATGAGTCAATATTTAAGGCAGTGCTAAAATCTCTGAAGAAATTGTTGAGATTGAGTTACTATAGCATATACTGCCATACAAACTCATCGCACAAAATCAAGGCACCTCGTGGTGTTGCTAACAGCACATACTTGCGTCTCAAATATAATATAATATAAGTATTTTTCTTATGTGTGTGTGTGTATGTGTGACTGTCTATACTTTGATATGCAGATTTCCTAACTGAAAGTATGTTACTCGCATTACTTTTACAATTACCGGCTTTGAGAAATTTCAATTTCATTCATGGAGTCACGGGCTTGTGTAAGCGCACAACATTTTTGGCAAACGCGTGTACCGAACGCTACATGCATTCGCATGTGTGTATGTAAGATGCAGACAGAAGTAAAAAAAAAACGACTTGGAGATAGAGGAAGTTATATGAATGGCTGCTACAATTACGTAGCGTCTGCATTGGCATGCACTATTTGCGGTACTTAAGGCAGCTACCGTGTACCCAGCACACTTGTTGTTGTTATTGTTGTTTCTATTCGACTTTATTGTTGTCGAATTGTTTTTGTTGTTGTTGTCCATACCTACAAGTACACAACTATTTATGTATAATAATTTAATATTCATGATTTCACTTTTTATGCGGATATAAAATCGACAGCGCCAAACAACAACAACAAGACCAACAGCAATAGCAAAAACAAATGTGTGACGCAAATGAAAAATAAAGGCAAGAAAACCTAAACACGTCGCTTCCTCACTTCTTCACTTGAACTTTTTATTTGGCTTTCTTTGATTTGGTCGCTTGTGCATGCAATTGTACTCACACGTGTGTATATGTGTATATGTGTGTGTGTACTTACTTTTTGGTAACATTTGCACAAGCTGGTTGTTGTTGTTGCTTTGGTAGTTTTTGCCGCTCGTCAATTCAAATCAAAAAGTGGAATTAAGTGAAGTAGGCTACATACAAACACACTTCATATAAAGACATACATATATATAAGCCTGTATATAAGTATGTATGTGTGTGTGTTGTACTTAAGCACGCGTTAGCGGCAACTTGGCAACTCGCCGTGGTCATACATATTTATTATGTATGGAAATATGTGCTCTTCAATCACAGCAACAACAACAAAAACATGCGTGTACATACACATGTGTGTATGTACATGTTAAGTGCGGAACTTATGTAATTCGGCGTTCAGTCGTAATGTTGTGCGTACTCGTGTGAAATGCTTAAAAAGCCGGGTAATTGGCTCTTGTAGAAACTCTTTTTTTCCGTCGCACGTTTTTAATTCAAATGCTTACAGTTTTACAGACAAATAGCTGTACGTATGTTTGTTTGTTATGTACATATGTATATATGGTGGTTGTGCTGTTAAAAGTTAATATGAAATGATATTTTCTTGTATGCCAAAATATTTGTGCTATTTTTGATCAATCAAAAATTTTTGTCCGCACACCAACACATGCAAAGACATATTTTATATGTACATATATGTCTGTAGACATATAGACATAGCTAACATTGCAGCTTTTGACAGAAATTTTTCCTTAATTTCATTTACAAATAAATGTCATAAAAGCTGCTTGTGGAAAATATTAAATTTCAGATAAAATCAGTCCATCAATTTTTTTTTCTTTCAAAGGTGGATTTTTCATAGATAGCGTCAGCCCTAGACGTCATGTGCGATTCATACTGCATGCTGAGGGACAACGCCTAGTATGGATTATCATACCATGCTGAATTTGCGTAACAGTACACCTACATATGTACCCGCAGAATGATCATTTTGTTCCCTTATCGTGACTGTATTTGTCGGAAGCATTCGTGTCCGGTCAGGAATTGCGTCAGGTAGTAATCAGTCGCGTCGTGCTTTCTCTCCACCCATGTATGCACCTTTCTGATTAGTTTCTACTTCCTTCTCTTTTTTTGTACCATGTTCCAGCGCCTCTGCTATTCAGATATACTTTTCTACCTTCCTTCGTTTCGCTTTACCGTTGTAAGATGTCTTCCAGTCCCGTTGGATTTTTCGCAAGCTCTTTTGAGCTGTAATGCCATTATGTCCTGCAGCATGATACTCACTTTAACTCCAAATGCCTCGTGCTCGAGCATTTAGCCGCGTCAGAGTTTTTGCCTTCTTGATGTATGCCTTACTCTGCATTGCTGATCCCCATAATGGGCGTACATAAGCCCGACGGACTGACTTAGGCAAAAGTACTCGCTTGCCCTGACTCTTACCTGCAATATTAGCCATCATGCTCGATAGGGCCACTGTTATTGGTGTCACTTTTTCAGATGCTTTCTGAATGTGCGTATTATAGTTGAGCCGCGTGTCTATTGTAACGCCTAGGCAATTTGAACGACTCTTGCATAGTTATATTATAGCCGTCGATACTAAGTGTAGTATTTTCTACTTTTTTCCCGCTATTAATTAGCACTGCTTTCGTTTTTTGAGCTATTAACTTGAGCTTTTCCGCCGTGAGCCTGCTCTTTATCCTGAAAGCGGTGTCTTCACCTATGCTTTCTACCTTTCTTATTTTCTTTCCTACCACAGTTACCACAATATCATCAGCGTACCCGTGAATTTGCTCTTTAAGTACCTCGTCAGTCTCATAAAGTAAACATCTATTCAACAGGTATTTGCAGATAATTCTTAACAAGTAAGCTGGTGTTCCTTTGTATTCGAGTATATGGCCAATAAGCGAATATCGACCAGAAATTGTATGCATTTGCTCCATAGGAAGCTGCTCATTTGTCGGAACCGTCGATATCAGACCACTATAGTTTATAGACGGCATACAAACTGAACGATCAAAAAAAGGTCCTTCAAATTGTTTACATCGCACCACTATAGCATAAAGTTGCCTTACAAAATGATCGGTCAAATAAAATCTTGTATAGAAAAATTTTTATTTGAGAAGATATGTATTTTCGCGAAACTTGGCAGTGCATATTCTTCAAGGCAACGTTATAAATTCTGTAGAAATTTTCGAGATCGACCACTATATCATATAGCTGTCATGCAAAGTGATCCATAACAAGTAAGCTAAATTCGTGAGCAAGCGAACATTTTATACTCTTGCAATTTGCAAGAATCAAAGCCAGGGAAATACTATAAGGTGTAAAACCAATCATATAGAGAAAGTCAGCCGATTGTTCGAAAATCCTGAACATTGTTGTTATATAGGGACTAGGCCAAGCTTTCGCTCAAATTTATCTATTTTAGACACAATGATGCACTGTTATGAGTAAACCACGCTCTCTTATTTTCATTGGGATAAACCACATATTGCCCGATATATGCGGTACAATGTCACTTGGAAGTTCGAAAATTTTTATATTGGGTATATGGGGACTAAGGGAAGTATTGGCCTTATTCTGCCCCTTTTTTTACATACAGGCATACCATTATAAAGGGGTATTCTGGTCTAGAAGCATGAATTTCAGGTAATTTTAAAAGTGTCGTAAAAAAAGGCAATTAATATTTTTATTATCTATTTTTTTATTAGTTATTTGTTAATTTTAGAAGAGTACAGAAAAAAATTAAAAACAAAAAAAAAGGAAAAAATTTAAAAATTATGAGCTGACGAAGTGGGGAGTCTCATACCCATGATTTCAACCCTCATAGTTATCTGAAACCAAAAAGAAAAAAAGATTATTAACCTAGAATAATGTCGCAATGGCCGGCACTACGGAAAGGGGGAAAATTTTTTTTCACAAAATGGCGACTGCCTGAAAAAAGAGTTTTTTGGATAACTTTTTACGACTATTTCGAAGTTTTTAAAAATAATAAAAATAAAAATTTGGGGATGGGGCTAGTTTCAACCATAGACAAGCCTATAAAGAAGACACTATAAAAGGTCCCGTAAAACCTGAGAAATCGTGGGTATCGTTCCGAAAAAGTCAGTTTCGAGAAAAACGCGTTTAAAGTTTAGGAGACAATTCTAGTGAACACGGACGCCACGTCAAAAAATCAGCTGTATCTCCGAAAATAAGTCGAATTTTAAAAAATCCCTCCAAGATCATATTTTTGAAAGTCTAAACTTTAAATATATGCAAAAAAATCAATTTTTTCAAAATCCTAGACCAGAATACCCCTATAAGAGGGGAATTATACCTTAATTTCAATTATATATCTCACACATTGACAGACATTTTCGATCAAAAGTCAACTATAGGTACCGGGGTCTAAATACTCGATACCTGGCGGATTGAACAGTTTTTATTGGATTTAAACTTAAAATATTTGTGCTCAGCAAATTTGGTTGTTAAACTTATTATAGCGCGAGGCCACACCCACTTTTCCAAAAAAAAATTCCCACAAGTGCCCCTTGCTACAGCGATCCTCTATACATTACAGCTTTATATCTTTAAATTAGTGCATAGTTACTGCAATTTATATATTTTCGGTTAATGGCGATTTGTGGTCGTGGCAGTGTTCGAATTACGCCCATCCACGAACTCAAACTTTTTTGTGCTAAGAAACCCACATACCAAGTTTCATCGAAATATCTAAATTTTTACTCCAGTTACCGCTTGCACGGACAGACGGGCGGACGGACAGACAGACAGACATTCAACCAACCGGATTACGAATTTCTTCTCATCCTACTAATATAACCTTATATCTATCCTATCCTATCCTATTATATATGTACAAGGTCTGTCGCAAAAGAACCAGGACTGTTAAAAAAGAACAAAAAATTAATATTTTTCAAAAGTTATATTTTTTTATTCAAAGTAGTTTTCTTGTGCTTCGATACAGCGTTTAGCCCGGTCAATTAGCATTTCAAATGAGTGTTTAAGGTAATTTTTCGGAATGCTCTTGGGAATATCGGTTGTCGCCTTTTGGATAGCTGAAATGTCCTGAAACCAGTGTTCTTTAATGGGCAAATGAAGTTTTCCAAATAGGTAAAAATCACAGCGTACCAGATCAGGTGAGTGATTAATGGTTAATATTGAGTTTTTTTTGTCAAAAAATCAGACACAATCGTCGGCCGACGACACGGCATATTATCGTGCAACAGGTGCCAGGACCCTGCCTCACGGTATTGTGGTCGAGCACGAGGAATGCGTGACAAAAGACGCTTCATAACAACAAGGTAAAACACAGCATTAATCGTTTGCCCAGATGGGACGAACTCTCGGTGTACAATACCCCCGGAATCGTAGAAACAAATCAGGATTGTCTTTATTTTTGACTTCTGAAGACGACTTTTTTTTGGCCCGACTTCTGATCGTCACAGAGGTCCTCCAGACCTTCTCATGCACATTACTACGAGATCACTATAAACTTTTTTCATCATTTGAAATGTTTCAGTAAACGTTTTCCCAAGTTTAAAACAAAATTTAATATTTGCTCTTTGCTCAAAATGCATTTTATGACCGATGACCAAAAGCTGCTGTCTCGTTTTGATCGATAACATCGATCGTAGTTATCCAATTGTCTTAAAATTTTTACGAAGTGCCAAGAAGAGATCAAACTTTTTATTTCATATACCCACCAATAGGTGGCGCCACCAGAAACAGTTATATTTAAAAAGTTCTGATTCTTTTGCGACAGACCTTGTATATACCTATCTTGCTTAGTTTTAGGTGATACATACAACCGTTACGTGAAAAAAAAACTATTGTATTCTGTGGCAACGTGTTGTAAGAGTATAAAAATCAAGGCCTTGTCTGAAAATTATTATTTTAAATTTATTAAATTTAATTTAAATGTTATTATTATTACGTTATAATATTATATATTGTTAGAATTATTTTAAATGTAAAAAATTTTTGGAATTTATTTTTATTCTGCATAAACATGTGTATGTACTTGCGATTTGAGCGGTTTTCCGTAGCAGCCGATTAGGAAGGTACATAGTATGTATGTTTGCATGTATGCAGCTCGCATGGCCTGTGAGCGCGCTCATTATTTCATTTTTTTTGACATAACAAGCAAGTGTTCTTCGTCCCTGTAATGACGTCTATTTAGCTAATATTGACTCGTAGATATATTTGTATGTACATACATACACACATACATATATCTACTTTTAGTTGAGACACTAACAATCAGCTTTCAGCATGTCTAGCCGGCTACAACTAGTCAGTCCTGCCTAAAATTAAATATAAATAAATCTTTCGATATTCTTGAGGTGTTTCTGAGGTGTGCGCCGTGGGCTATACTACATATATGTATAACACATATACAAATGTGTGCGTGTGTGTGTGTGTGAGTGTTTGTGCATGCAAAACAGAAAGTGAGCCGCAAACGTGACCAAATATGGGCGACGGCAATAACAATTGCTAAATAAATATGAAATAAATCGGGCGAATTTGTAACAATTTTTTGCTTTTGCGCGCGCGTGTGTGTGTGTTTGTGTAAGAGAGACGTATATGAGTGTGTATATGTCTATGGCATACGTAAATTATAATTTACGGCTGTGATTAATGCGCCAGCGTATATCGATCGCATACCGATAAGGGCGCTTACACCGACATTGTTGTTGTTGCTGCTGTTGTCTGTTAGTGGGACACAGACGCTTTGAGTTTTGCATACAAGACAAGTTACATATATGGACATTTGTATGCGTGTGTGTGTATTTTTTATATGCAATTATTTTAGTAAATGCCGCGAATTTCAATTTATAAGCGTCTGCAGTCTGCCGACACCAATCGCCAATCGCCAATAAATATGAAAAAAAACAACGGTAAAAAAGTGCAAACCTGAAAGTGAAGCAATGAACTCACTGGCAAGCAACTACCTGCGCCTAAACACAGTCACACATACATATTTGTAGATATGTATGTATGTGTATTCATATATGATCAACAATTAAATAACACCCATTGCGGTGCCCGTTGGTGACAACAACACATTTGTTGTAATATTTATTTGCTTTTGATTAGTTTTAATTCTCAACAGTTTATTCTTGTTATTAAAAGCGCTTTTCATTGGCAAAATTATTGCAAAAACAATTGACAATAACAATATTTATGCGCACGCAGCGTTCGGGAGCGCTTTGTCAGCGGTCGAAAAACTGCGTGGGCAGCTGGAAACAGCGGGCGAAATGCGTTTTTATGCACACCTGCATACATATACTCATATACATATATACCATATATATATGTATATGTATTTACAATATATTTGGCCGGTGTATGTATGTCCCAGCCTGTTGCAATCGACGAATTGGTAATAAAAAGGCTTGCAGTTTATTGACCGCATAAGCTGACCGCGACAGAATTTGGCTCAAATTAAATCATGGTATTCATTATACCATCAACAGGGTATGTTAGGCTTGGAACAAGGATTGTAATGCCCAAAAATAAAAATTGGAGACCCTATAACGTGTATAAATAAGTGATCAGCATGACAAGCGAGTAGATTTAGACATTTCAAGCTGTCTTTATATAGGGTTTAAGTTTTTGAGTTACCGAACTGAAATTTTGCACATGTACTTTTTCTCTCCAAAAAGCTACTCACTTGTTGGAAATGGCGATATCGAACCACTAGAACATATAGCTGTCATACAAACTGAACCATCGAAATCAAGTCCTTGTATGGAGCACTTTTTTATTTGAGAAGCTACCGTCACGAAATTTTGCAAAAGTCATCGCTATATTCTCCGAAGAAATGGTTCAGATCGAAGAACTATACCATATAGCTGCCATATAAACTGAACGACCAAAGGAAAGTTCTTGTATGGAAACTTGTTTAATTGTGAAGGGTATCATAGCTTCGGTGCAACCGTAGTAAACTTTTCTTCTTGTTTTATCATTATTTATTATTTATTCAGTTGTACATAGAATTATAAATATATATTAAAAATATATACGTCAGCATAGTGCCGGTTAACCAAAGTGGTGAAGTGGCTTTATTAAAAAACAAAGAATATTTGAAACTTTTTTATTCAAAAAAAAAAATTAAATAAAGTTTAGAAATGCCGTCTGTTTGAGTTCTTTCAACAAATAAACGCGGAAAATTTACGGAAATTACATAACCATAGATGATATTAATATTTAACATCTAAATACTCTAATATGTTCTAAATTTGCAAAATACTTGCGTTAACGAGGTTATAACAATAGTATAAGTTTTTTCATTCAATGTCCGAACAAATTTGATGGCCACAATTTCGCACAACTAGTGCAAAACAAACTAGTTACCAACTAGTTACTATTAGAACCCTTATAACTATTAATTTATCTACAAGAAACTGTTATCCATAAATTTTTAATGCTAGCTAAGGTGTAGCTAGCACATTAAACACAAATTTTAAAACACTTTTTATGAAACTAACTAGTCTACGACTAGTTATCTCATGCTCTAAAATAAATTGACTTACTAAGTGGTGTTTATATTCTCTAAGTTTTTTCATTCAATGCCTGAATAAATTTGATGGCAACAATTTTGCACAACTAGTGCAAAACAAACTAGTTACGGACTAGTTAATTTTGGAGCACTTTGTCAATTTTTAAAAGGAAATTGTTATCTAGTAAAAGTTTTAAGGCTATTTAAGCTGTAGCTCTTAATTGATTTTAAAACACTTCTTGTGAAACTAACTAGTCTACGACTAGTTATCTTATGCTTTAAAATAAATTGAGTTACTAAGTGGTGTTTATATTCTCTAAGTTTTCTTCATTCAATGCCTGAATAAACAAATAGCAACAATATTGCACAACTGGTTCAAAACAAACTAGTTACGGACTAGTTAATTTTGGAGCACTTTGTAAATTTTTAAAAAGAAACTTTTATCTAGTAAAAGGGTTAACACTATTTAAGCTGTGGCTCTTAATTGATTTTAAAACACTTTTTATGAAACTAACTAGTCTACGACTGGTTATCTTATGCTCTAACTACTTCCTGAGTGTTTTTTGTCTTCTCTAAACTCAATATATAGTACTTTCTGAGTATGATGATAGCCATTGATACACAACTTGTCTTACTGCAACTACAATTTAAGCCAAACTAGTTACCGACCAAGTTTATTTGGTATAAACAACAGTTTTTATGCCTTTCCAAGGCATACGTTGCGACTTAAGCTTACTTCGAGCAACTTAAAGAATGCAATTTAATAAACTTCTTTTGTTGCTTATTTCTATAAACTGATTTTTGAAGACCAGAAAAGGAAAATATTTAGCTCAGAAAAGTTTTTATTTAAAAATTTAGAATTTTTTTTGAAAATTTTTACTCAGAATGTTTGAATTCCCCACGAAATTCCGTAGATCAACTCGAAGACTTTGTCGATTTCTTTTTGCTATATGGTTTATAATGCTCTTCTTGTAGGAACTATTTCTTTCTTTGTGAGCTGCGCACAGAAAAACTAATGAAATGAGATTTGGCCTAAGTGTATCTATTACATAAAGCAAATAACTGGTCGAAATGTGGTGTTAAACAGTAGACAGATGGTCAGATGCTCAATTTTACTAAGATGACTTCTATTACTAGCCCTAAAATTAATGGTACTTGGTTTAAATCTGATCTGGCCTCTTAATATTCTACTCAATATATTCAATATTGCTTGGAAATGTTACGAATATCGAATGTTCTTTGGAGACGGGATTCAAATCTTGATGCTGTTCTGAAATCTAATGGAAAATCTTAATGATTTATTAAAAGAAAGCTTTCACTATGCTCTCTGGTAGAATAAGGAAAGCAAGCGGCTACAAAATGTTGCCTTAATATCTTTTTTCTCCCATCAATCAGTTTTGCATTCAGCGATTCTCAACGGGTTAATAATAATCGCTTTGCAGCACCTCCCTCCTAAACTTTAAAATGGTCGATATATTTTTGTTTTAAAATTATAAATATTAAACACCTTGGAAACTACAAGCGCAAGTTTATATATTTCTCATTTTCAAAATTTGTTTTTCTTTTTCCCTTCTTGAGAGAAAAACGAAACGAAATTCCCGATTCAATGAATCACACGCCGGCAGTGAAGAAGAACAACAAAGTTAGCACATGGCTTTGGATTTACACAAAAGTATAATCAAAATTTCGCACACCTACATCCTATGTACATCCATATAACCTGTACTATAACCAAACAAAAATGCCATTTCGAATACAAACAACAATCGGTGAACAATCAATGTCGGCTGAAAAGCTGCTATTTTTAGACAAATACGCAAAATTGAAGAATTCTTGCACGGCGTTTACGAGAGAACTCGTATTTATGGTTGAGTGTTTGGAATTTTCGGCTCGTTTATTTTTGGCCACAAATATGAGTAAATGTGTAATTATATGTGTTGATAGGCATATGTACATATGTATGTATGCATGGATTGCTATGACTTGGTACACCTGCCCAGCTGTTGAATTGGGGACACGAAAGAGAGGCACATTTTTCTGTTGTTTTTATACTTTTACAACTGTCGGCAACTACATACATACAGACATACATATTCGAATTAAATTTTTCAAAATATATTTTTGAGTTTGTGCTTTTGAAACAATTTTAAAATTTTCATTTATGAATCGCTTAATTTGCTGTTGATTGTCGTCTTGATGATGTTAAAAAAATGAAAAAAAAAATGTGGGAAGAAAGTTAATTTTGAAATCATCGATTTGTGTTATTTAGAATTCCCTAAGTCTCTTCCACACTATTTCTAATTACAAAAGGAGGCTTGGCAGCTAAAAATCTATCTAGAGTCGAACGGCGCTTTGATTTTACATTTGCGAACCTCAGGAGACATTTAAGCCGCCACGAACAGCCACAGGAAGCTTTAATAAATTTAACAAATGGTAGCTGAGAATTAAAAAGCAAAAAAAAAAACTTGAAAACAACATCTTAACATCGTTCAAAATCTGTGATTACTGCTTTTTGTCTACCAAATAGTTTGATTTCATTCTCCAATATTGTGTGTACTTACAGTATATTGACTAAATTAAGGTACTGTCTGAGATTATTACTAATTGAGTCAATAATTGAATCAAGTCTTAGCAATAAAAGCAATTTAATAAGGTACTGTCTGTAGTGACAAGGTAATGTGGTGTTAGTTGAGTCAATTAATTAAATGAGTCTTAGTAATTGAGTAATTTAATTAACTGATTCTTATCAGTGTATGCAATTTACTATCTACGTAAGATCAGTTTTTAAGATACCGTTCTGAAATTTTGCCCACGTCCTCTCCTCGCCAAAAAGCTGTTCATCTGTCCGAATCGTAGATATCAAGTCACAATAGCATATATGTAGCTGTCTTACAAACTGAACGATCAGAATCAATTGTTATACGGAAAACGGGTTTATTTGATGAGGTATCTGTATGAAATTTGACATACATTGTCCGAGCCAACGGTACAATCTACGAAGTAATTGTTTAGATCACACATTTATAGCAAATATGTAGCTGTCGTACCAACTGAACCAAGTTTTTGTATGAAAAAGTTGTTTAGTTAACGAGATATCTACTCGAAATTTGGCACAGACTATTATCTGAGACAACGGTACAATCTATGAAGAAATTGTTCAGATTGGTTTTATATCACATACAGCTGCCATACAAACTGAACGATCGTTACCAAGTTCTTGTATGAAAATGTTTTTTAGTTGACGAGATATCTTCACCAAATTCGGCATTCGGTTATTACCCGAAGCATCGCTACAATACCCGAATAAATGTTTGAGATCGGACTATTATAGCACATAGCTGTCATATAAATTAAGCGATCAAAATCAAGATAAATAATTTTTATACCTCTTTATGCTATAAAAAATGCTCCTATGAAGGGTATTTATATTGATTTTTTTTAATTTTATTTAATTTCGTTAAATTTAATTTAATTTAAATTTATTTCATTTCATTTCATTTCATTTCATTTTATTTTATTTTATTTTATTTTATTTCATTTCATTTAATTTAATTTAGTTTAATTTAATTTAATTTAATTTTATTTTATTTAATTCTATTTTGTTTTATTTTATTTTATTTTATTTTATTTTATTTCATTTTATTTTAATTCATTTTATTTTATTTTATTTTATTTTGTTTTATTTTATTTTATTTTATTTTATTTTATTTTATTTTATTTTATTTTATTTTATTTTATTTTATTTTTTTTTTATTTTATTTTATTTTATTTTATTTTATTTTATTTTATTTTAATTCATTTTATTTTATTTTATTTTGTTTTATTTTATTTCATTTTATTTCATTTAATTTAATTTTATTTTATTTTAACTTATTTAATTTAATTTAATTTTAATTTATTTTTTTAATTGTAGTTTTATTTGCTATACACCACTCTTTTTTTACACTTGGTAAATATTTTTGAATTCAGTTGCTTGCAGAGTTTGCAAACAAAAGCTCTTTCGAAAAATATTTGCTCCAAGAATTGTTTCTTCATATCTCAATCCAACTGTTATAATAAGTTCTTTTTATGTACTGTTAAATACGCAGTTTCCATTTCAATGGTTCTTGTCATTAAAAATGGTTGACGCGTACACATATGAACTAGTTACTTGCAATATTAAAAACAACAATAAAAAAACAATAAAATAAATAAAAAAATAATAATTTGAATAAAAATAGAAAACGGAATACGGAAAGAAAATAAAAATATCCAAAAGAAAGAAGAAATAGTAGACACAGCTGCAAGCCAACACGCTTCAGGCAAAACAAACAAACAACTGAACTAAAAAAAAAATAAATAACATTAAATAAATAAAAAACTATTATGCTCTGTAGTAAGTGGAAAAAAATAAAACAAAAAACTATGTCAATGCACTTTAGTAGCTCCTTAGTTCCAATTAAGTTCAAGTAAAATTTTTTTTTAATAAAAAAAAATAGTTTTACAACTAAAATATTTTCGAAGCAGTTTTGTTCACTGAAATTCCGCTTCATTAGATATCGCTGAAAAAAACAGCCTATAAATTTTGGCTAAATTATTTATTTATTTATATATGTATTTATAACAGCAGAATATTTGCAAAGGCACCACAAAAAAAAAAAAAATTTGTTACTAAATTTAATTTCAGTTTCTAAGGTTAAAACATTATCAATTCATTAACACTTGGCATGCAAAACACGTCTGGTGAAGCGTTTCAATAAAAGCGTCTACAATGTGAATGACTAGCATACAAGCTAAAATATATGTATGTATGCATTTTTTATTGATATGCTATATACATATGTAAATACATGATGTTTTTGTACTAAAAAATTCGCAATGACGACTTTTTCCGTGATTTTTGAACTTCTCAAAAAATGTTTTAGTAGCTTTTGCTTCCTCATAGTCTTTTCAGACAGCTGCAGCAATTCAGACAATTGGTGATTTTCTATCTTTCTTTCAATCCTAATTTAACTATTGTAAAAGGTGATCGATTTCGAGGCTCCCTACCTTTTTTAAAGAAACTTCAACTTTAATAAGAAATGTTCATTATCATTCGAAAGAACATTCTTTGGCAGTTATTTTTTGAAGATTATCTCTTTCAAATGATGGCCCCGGCTATGCCTCATATGGTCTATCGGTTGAGTCCAATTTTCGATGACTCGTTCAGGCATTTCGATTGGTAACACGCGTAATGTTTTACTCAAAGTCCTGAATCGAAGCAGTATGGTCCGCTTAACCTTTAGACTTTATATATTCCCACAGGAAAAAGTCTAACGGTGTGATAATACACATCTTTGTGGCCAATCGACCAGCCCAAAACGTCAAATTATCTGCTCACCGAAGGGTTTTCTCAATAAATCCATTGATTGATGCGTTGTGTGGAAGCGGTTTTCTAAATATTTCTATTTTTATTATTAGATATTTTTTTAATCTTATGCTTAAACTATGTGTAAACATACATTTCGAATATTTGAAAAAAAAACAAACTATGTTGAATTTAGATTTGGAATAAAAAAAATTACTAAAGCAAAAAAAAAAAATAATTTTAAAATTTTTACTAAATTTTTATTTTTTATAAAACGTTTTTAATTATATATTTTTATTTTTCTTATTTTTTAACATTTTCTTTATTTTTATTAATTACAATTTTATTATATCTTTTTTTAATATTTTCTTTATTTATTAGTATTTATTTTTTATAAAACGTTTTTTATTATATATTTTTATTTTTCTTATTTTTTAACATTTTCTTTATTTTTATTAATTATAATTTTATTATATCTTTTTTTAATATTTTCTTTATTTATTATTAACTATTATTTTTTATTTTTACTGACATATTTTTTTTGTATATATTTAATTTTTTTATATTTTAGATTTTTTAGGGTTTTTATTTATTTGCGGTCTTACTCTAACTTTTTTAGTATGTCTTTTTTTATTGTTGTATCACTTTTTTTTTAATTATTGGCGTGTCGTTTAGCTCTTTTTGTACGTTTTAGTACATGCAATTTTATAAAATAATTTGACAAAACAGATTTTTTTTAAATTTTTTTGTATTTATTTTTTAGGGACGTAATTCGTAATTTTGTTATATTTTAGTTTTTTTATTTACTTTATCTCTTATTTTTTCTAAATTTTTTTTGTTATAGTTTTACTATAATTAATTTTTTTGACTGTATTTCTTAATTTGTTTTTAATTTTAATTTTTTTTTTTAATTTTTTTTTTATTTATTAAAGACAATTTTTAATTTTTCTATATTTTATTTACATTATTTCTTAACTTTTTAAATTTTTTTGTTTCAATTTTAAGTTTCCTTAGCTATGCATATTTCTTCAGTTTTTATTTTATATTTTGGTTTTTGTTTTTAGTTTTGGTTTTTTAATTATTGCTCAGATATTGTTTAATTTTAATTTTTGTGCCATATTTTTTGTTATTAATTTTATAGACATAATTTTTTGAAATTTTTTAGTTTTATTTTTTAATTTTGTTTTATGTTTTTTAGCTTTGTTCTAAATTTTTTTTATTGTTTTTGTTGTATTGTTTATGTATTTTTATGTACTAATTTTTATTGTGCTTTTTGTTATTTCATATTTTTACTTTTATTTGTTAAATTTTCATTTTTAGCATTTTTTAATTATTTAATTTTTTATTTTTTTATTTATGTATCTTTATTTATATGTTATATTATATATTTAATTTTTCTCTGTTTTTTTTATTTATTCGATTTTTTCGTATTATTTATTTCTTAATGGAACCGTTTTTTAATTTTTATTTTTTAATAAATTTTTTTAATTTAATATTATTAATTTTGTTTGTGTGGCTTACGTTTTTGCATACACATATATATTCCATTTTTTTAATTTTATGTTTTTTATATATATGGCTATTCTTTATTTTTCATCCTTTACTATTATTATTTTAATTTTTTTTTAGTATTTATCGACCACTATGAAAAAATATTATTTAAATATTTCGAAAATTTTTAAATTCATAATTTTGTTTTTTTTTCATATATTTTCCATGCCTACTATAAACATGACTCCAGGATTTATATATATTCATTTACATATACGAGTATAGTAATATCTATATGCAGTTACATTACTCTCTCCAGTTCCATTACTTTCTTGCGTGACTTCTGCGAATAAGTTTGTGTTGGCATCGACTGGCTAACGGTCACGCCGCCTGATTATTTTTATCGTCTGATAAAATTGGCTACTCATTGCGTTGGGGCTGCCACTTAGTTGCCACCGCAGCCTGTCTGCCTTGTTAGCTAAATAACTAGTTAGCGTGTGCAAATTGTGTTGCTATTTTTTTTGTCCGATTTCTACAAATTCAATTGAATTGTATTGAAATAAATTTTTATTACAAATATAATGAGTGTTTTCATAAAGCCGCAACGACAAAAAAAATAAAAAAAAATAAAAAAAAAACAAAAAAAAAGAACATCAAAAAAGGCAGATAAATAATAAATAGTACGAAAACATATAATTAAATGTGTTTATAGTACTTTACGTGCAATTTGAAGTGATATTGTTGTTGTTGGTGATTTTTGTAAATATATTTACTAATTTTCACATGCTACTTGGTTGCACATAGGCAGTTGTCATTGAGTGTGACGAGCTTATAGACCGTATGTAAGTATATATATATACATACATGTATTATATATATATTTATATAATTAATAATAATTTATATATACCATGTGTATATAGATATTATATATTTTTATTTATTTCATTGCTAATGACTTTATATAAAGCAAAAGGCTGTCTATATTCATGTCTAAATACATACGTATGTGCATACATATACACATACACATATACATATGTGTTTATCGCTGGAAATTTATGGAAAAACCAGCGAGGTTATTAATCATTCTCATAGCAAATGAACGGCTTAGCTGAACAGATTAATTTTGTATGAAAACCGTCTAAAAGGTAACAACAAAATAACTAGACATAAAAAAACAAAAACAACAAAATTTTAATCATATAATTCCATACAAATGTAAACACTCTAAAAACCTCTAAATAAAAAGACAATAGCACAGCCTTTACTTAAAAAAAACAACAACAAGCAAATTACGGTATTATTTAAAAACGTGATTTCCATTCACCCAGCCAATCTATTTTGGTTAGCGGAAATTGATGGGAGATTTTCAGCGAAAACCACTTAATTGTACTTATTAGTTTAATAAATTACTTTATGAAATGTAATGAATGAATAGAATGCAAGCAGCAAATTAATCGCGAAACTGAGAAAAAATTATATAAAATATATTAAAATAATTATTCCATTAATTAAAAACATTTTTTTTATTTAATAAAACCTAGAATTACGTTAATTTGTCAGAGATTTATCAGCAGCGATCTCTTGCTTTGAGCCAGCGGCTCGATAATCTACGAGTACTCACCAAATGTAGAGAAAGTTGCTCGCAAATTAAGATATTTAGATTTACAATATAGCAAGAAGTGCCCGCAAAATATTTAATTATTCATCATCATTAATTTTGTCACTTTAATGATGGTGCATTTTCATCGTGTAAAATCCATGAATTGTTCTTCCACAATTCCGGCCGTTTTCGTTGGATCTTCTCACGCGAACGCTTCAATACGCCCAAATATAACTCTTTATTGACCGTTTGTTCCACTGAAATAAATTCAGGTTGCGCCAAACCACGAATATGGAAAAAAATAATGAGCATCACCTTTATTTTTGAGCGACCTTGGCCTGGTTTGTTTGGTTTCGGCTCGTTTTCCGAGCTCTCTTGCCATCTCTCTAACACCTGCCTGACAATTTCCAACACCATATTCTTCACTTTTTTAATGTAATATGTTCATTAGTTGAAGAGGTTGAAAGTTGTCCAGAACGAGGCATGTTTTCAACGATCTCACGACTGTCTTGGACAATGATATCCATCAACCAATCCTCGAAAACAACTCAGACTCACTAAGGCTAATTTTGGGATCGTACTTTATGTATTGCAGAACTTATCTGAAAATACATTGACGATATATGCTGCCTTAGCTTTCCAAAAAAGTACACTATTTCAGTGCATGACATCATCAAATCATACGAAGCAGTAACTCTGTAAGATCGCAAAATATTGGTACATGAAGAAAAATCTATATAAGTATGTTCAAGACGTCTTATATCTTTCAAATACATCTATTTTAAGATACTACTTAGCTAAGTCATTGTACTTTCGACTCGTTTTAGTTGGAACACTTTTGTAGTAACATACCTTTTAGTCCTACACGGTAACCTCAACATTGACTACTTCCACTGAGAGGTGTTAAAAAAAAGAAGAATTATTGGTTTCTGCTGAAAATATATCAACTTTAATTGGTATCAATGATAAGTTAGGCAATCCGGCAGAGTTTTCGTGCAACTGATTAACATATTTGGTCCGATTGTAGCAGTGCAAGGTCGACTTAACCAAGCTTTTTTCAGTTCTCATTTTAGTTTAACAAATATCGGGTCCACAACATCTACTAAACTAAAATGAGAACTGAAAAAACTTTGGTTAAGTTGAGCTTGCATTGCTCTCTCAATCTAAGTTTAAGGGTAAACAGATCTTCTTAAATCTTTGAACTAAGCAACTTTAAAAATTGTATCTAATTCGGCGCAGTTCTTTCTATGTATTATGAAGAAGTCAAGGAAACTCTACCGATTTAACAGCTTGTCAGAGCATCAATTACTATTTTATTACGATAGCTTTTGTGGTGCATCATTAGATGAAACACTTTCGGAGGTTCCTATACGTACATATGACTGTTTTCTGATACTTTTGCGACTGAGTTTGAAAGCTTCTGTCAGTGAAGTAGTAGTACTCTCTCGTTTTCTCTCAAATCCTATATATATTTACAAACCCTGAAATCGCCAAGAAGTTTGTAACACTTCGAAGTAACGTTTTCAAGATATCGATCTGAAATTTTGCACAAGTCCTTTTCTTTTCAAGAAGCTGCTTAATTGTCGAAACGGTCGATATCGGACCACTATACCATATAGCTGCCTTACAAACTGAACGACCAGAAGCAAGTTCTGTTATGGAAGACGCTTTTATTTAACGAGATATTTTCATGAAGTTTGGCCCAGTTTATTATCCAAAGCAACGGTAATAACTCCGAGAAAACTGTTCAGATCGGATCACTATAGCATATAGCTGTCATACAAACTGAACGACATGAATGAAGTTCTTGTTTGAAAATCTTTTTTATTTGATTTTGATACGATATCCCTAACGAAATTCGGCTCAGACTATTATTCAAAGCAATGGTAATATTTCCAAAAAAAAAACTATTCAGATCGGGTCCATACAAACTGAACGACATGAATGAAGTTCTTTTATGAATAACTTTTTTATTTGACGGGATATCTTAACGAAATTCGGCTCCGACTATTATCCAAAGCAAGGATATAATCTCGGAAGAAATTGCTCAGATCGGCTCATTATACGATATCGTTGCCAAACAAGCTTTGAGGGGTCAGCTCAAGTACTTGTATGAAGACTTTTTTATTTGTGTATAGTAACCGAATTTAGCAATTTTCTTCTTTTTAACACTTTGGTTAGTCTCCCAACCTAAATACTTTTTATTTACTTCAATGGGAAGTTCGTAACCTAGTACTTAACCGGACAGCAACCGTTAAAGAACTTCCGCCCCATATTAAGTGAATTTATACCCGATAAAGGTTTTTGCAAGCCGTACCCAATCACTCAAATAATTTTTCGCCAATTTTGAAGGAAAAAAATTTATTTATTAAAAAACAAAAAAAATTACCGTTAGATGCATACATACACATATATTTGTTGCCTTGGCTACGCGCATATATTGCACAAACACGTGTGAACACAGCCATATGTATGTATATATTTATATATGCATATATAACCAAGTGCTTGCCATTTTTTCGCCACTTATTATTTGCCACATTAAATTTTATCTTCACTTCTACACTTTTCTAAATTTTATATTTTTAAACAATTTTTTTTTGCACTTCAAATTTTTGTCTTGCTTCTTCTTCGCCGTTTTCTTGTGTTGTTTATTATTATTTTAACATTGTACATAATCGGCTATAAAAATTATTGAACACACTTTTGAAAATGTGTTTACTTAAGTTTTTAAGTGGCAGCCTGAATAGTCGAATTGCTATTTAATACATTAGCTACTTACAAACATACTTATGTACAACCGATGACGGCGAGGCGGTTTTTATGGTGCTTAAGAGAGCGCAAAATCTAACAAAAAGAAACACTTATTTATTGAAATAAAAATATAATATCTTTCAAGCGTGGCTAAAGTGTGCAAAAATTAACGAAAAATAAAATGAAATTGGCGATAAATATATTAAAAAAGACTCTCTTTTATATATGTACTGTATATTGTATATGTATGTTTATTTTGCGAAGAGAGCTGTTTAAGCACGTGGCGGTGGTTTTTTCCTGGCATTGGTTAAAAAATAAATACGACATAAAAATAATAAAAATAATGAAAATTATACTTGTTTTTTTTTATCCCCCTCTTCAGTACTTGAGGTTAGAACTCATTTCATACGGCATTTTTGCTTAATTATATGAAGACACGAGTTTTAAGTGGACTTTGAGACTTAAATGTACAAAAAAAAAAAATTGGTGAGTGACAAAGTCTTCACTAAAATTTCATTGAAGCATGTAAAATCTCTATTGCGTCTTCTTCTTTATTGACTTAAACACGGCCAATTGGAGATCGGAGTGTAGCCAGGTCCTTCTCCAACTGGTGCTTTTAACGAAGTAGATTTCTTGTCCTTGCTTTGCTTTTTCCGCCGGGCGCCGAATAGTCTCAGAGCTGGAGTGTTTTCATCCATTCGGCCGTCATGACGTAGCCAGCGTGGAGGATGAAGTCATGTGTAGAAGTTCGCTTAAGTGAGGAAAGTTCTCTGAGCGCCATTCACTGGGGGTTGGTCAGAAACGATTCTTTTACATATAAGTAGCTCAAGCAACTCACGACTTATGGTCTTAGACCAAGTAACATCTGGGTACCCAAAAACATTCGTTTGAAACATCCTTCCCGAGGGTTGAGCGCTGGGTTTGGGAAAAAAAAAAACACCCTCATTGAAAGGAAGAAAACAGCATCCGATTATAGAACCCCCTTTTTGATGACGACCACTACAAACGCATTAAAGATTACGATGAGCGGCTTTTTGGTGAGAAAAGGTTGTGTGCAAAATTTCAGAACGATGTCTCAAAAATTGAGAGACCAGTTCGCATATACACAGGCGGATAGACGTACAGATGGATAGGATATAGCTAAATCGATTCAGCTCGCCACGCTAATCATTTATATATTTATATATGTATAGTATGCCCTTTACCAAACCATGAAAAGTTATTGCTCTAAAAAACTCATCATGATAACAATTGTGAGCTAAGACCCATAAAAAAGCTTCCTTCAAAAACATCTAGTCTAAGTTTTTGTTCTTTTCAGTAGAACAGTGGGTACCAGAATATTTTTAGTTGCTGTTCTGATACTCGTAGTTGCAGAAAGTATACCGTTGGAGAGTCTAGTTGAGTTGATATCAAATCCGTGTCTGTTCTGATTTTTAATAATCTCTCTCTTTCTTTATCTCTCTCTCTCTTTCTTTATCTCTTTATCTCTTTCTCCCATTTCTCACTCTCTCTTTCTCCCATTTCTCTCTCTCTCTTTCACTCTTTCTCTCTCTTTCACTCTTTCTCTCTCTTTCACTCTCTCTCTTTCACTCTTTCTCTCTCTATTTCACTCTCTTTCTCTCTCTCTCTCTCTCGTTGATAGCCTGTTGTCTAACAAAATTGTTGGTGCATAAAAAAGAGCTACTTTGACGGTTAAAGTTTTGGTTTCTCAAATAATAAGAGACGATCAATTTTCCAGTCAATTTATTATGTACAAGTATCTCTATACTCCTTCGAATATTTTCAGTTCTCCACGGAAATTTCCTAACCTACCTAACGAATTCACGAATTCAATAAAGTGTTCGTCAACTTAAGAACTTTAACCCGTTGAGTTATCAATATTGTATATTTTCAAATAACTAATAATTTATGCCATTATTCTACTGTGTACTTAATGAGTCTCCCGTCCCAGCTATTCACTGCTTCTCTTCTTCTTCTCGATCTTATTTGCATTATTACTTGAATCATTTGTTTGTGTGCTCGTCATTTACATTTCGCCCATCCTAACTACGAAATGCCGAATCATGCCCATTAACGATTCATATCCCCTCCTCCCATCGGCGCGCTCTATGCCTTATGGTGACAATTAAAATTGTGTTTGCGAGTACTTTAAACTTTTCACTCACAATTCGTGTGATTTCGGTTTTTTGTTGGCTCGCTTTTGTTTTTGCATTTCAAATCGCTTGCATAACCTGTATTTACCGCTAGTCCAATATTTACTTAACATTATAATTCATAGATTTTATTTACACATTATTTCAAAGCGCATTACGTGAAGTGTGAAATCACAGTGTGACTTAAAAGTATGCACATGTGTGGTACAAGCAAATGTTTGATTGGAACCCTCGCTGAAAAGTTAGAAATTGCTTCAGGTACCAGTCTATTCCACAGAAAGTTCAACATTTATCAAAGAATCCCGAAAAACTGACTGCTTCGTGGCAGTTGGGGTGAGTCAAAGCGTACTTATTTTGTGACAGGCTTGTGAAATATTCACTAATTAATTTTTTCCATCGTAAAAATCGCCAGGCAAAATCTTCGTGTCGTAAACAAACGCACTGTAATTTATATATGAAGATCAGACTTCACGCGAACGTAAAAAAAAAGTTGTACCCATCTAGGAAACAATTTTTTATCGATTATGTTTGCCTGCACAATTTAAATGGACCAGTCTGGGTCAAATTTGATCAGATAGATGAAGTAAACTCACCCTACTTACTATAAAACTCTTATAATACCTAGTCAAATTTATTAAGAGAGGCGAGATACGAACGCTATGAAACTCTTATGATAATTTTCAAATAGTCCGGGTCAAATTTGATCATAAACATGAGGTAAGATCACCCTACTTACTCTCTGTGAAACTCTGATGAAAATTTTAAACAGTGGCCGAGCGGTTTTTGACAACAAATGCATATGTCACATACTCAGATGAGCCTGGAAAGTGGGTTTCGGAACCGGGACTTATCTAAAAGTAGTTAAACTCTAAAAACAACAAAAAGGAGAATAAAAGTGGTTGTTTAAAATGCAATTTATCGCGTTAAATTTCGTCAATTCGTTAAGGAATCTTCGGAAGAAGTCAGTGATACGGGTTTCGTATCTCGTTTTGTCATAGTTTCTAGATCGTAATGACAGATTGTTGACCGGAAAAAATATTTCATTTAACATCTTAATTATTAACTGTCAAAATAACTACAACACTGCAATTTTTAGACCTCTGTTTATGATTATAATCAGTCGATTGGCCACCAAGGTCGTGTGATATCACACCGTTAGGCTTTTTCCCGTGGGGATATGTGAAGTCTTAAGTCTATGCAGATAACCTGCTTCAATTAAGGGCTTGGAGCAAAACATCACGCGTGTTATGCGCCAGTTACCAGTCGAAATGTCATCGAAAATTGAACTCAACGATGGACCCTCCAAAAAGCAAAAGACTGTTCTTTCGATGGATAACAAACATTTCCGATTAAATTTGAAATTTCAATGGTTTTTCTTAATAAAAAAACAGAGAACTTCAAATTGGATCACCCTTTAATACCAAGTAAATGCAAATTTTCGGCATTCTGGTATTTATAAATTTTAATACTTAAAAATTTATAACTGTAAAAAATTGAAACGTGTTGTTAAGCTGACGTAAAAATGAAATCGAAATAAATATACATATCTACATAACATTCGTTTAGTAGTAGTTATATACGTGGGTATGTCTAAACGAAATGAAAGCAGACAGCTCGATTATTATCAAAAAGATAAAAAGCAAGAAATGCGCTTAATTGTCGCAGATAAATAAAATTGCTATTAAATAAATATATTTTTACTTCGGTACATATTGCTATATATCAATTGTGTTTAAAAATGGAATGCTGTTGCTATGGTCAATAAGCAGAGTTTGTTATTTTGTTTTTTGTATTTTTTAAAGGTGAATATATTGTTTCGGTTTTTTTTTTTTTTTGTTTTTTTGCGTTTTGAAAACAAAAATACCTCAAAAAAGTAAGCACCGGCTAAGTACGCGTGTCACCGAACATATTATGCCCTCGCAACTTGCATGTATCAAAGCCGGGGAAATACCTTCTGTCATCTCCAATACTTTATATCAAAAACTGTTGCCAAAGAATTCAACATGCAATATTCGATGAAATCCTGCATGGATTACAAAAATATTTGATATTTTATTCAGTTAAATTATTTTCATAAATCCACTTACTTTTATTACCATAGATAACATCTCGTCAGCTAAAATCATAATAAAATCATCTCGTAGTGTAAAAATCTGTGAAATAAACTTAAGGGGTTAGGGGTAGTCAGAATTTTCAAAAAAAATTATTATTTTTTTTTTGCATTTTCGTTACATTGGTTGTCACCGCAAGTACTTTTTTTGGAACTGGGTCAACACAAACACCTATAACTTTGGAAATTAATTTTTTTTTTTTAAATTTTCGTGACTTCAAGTCAACACATTCTATAAAAATGTCGTATTACTACTTTTGTAAAATAACACGATTTAATAGCAAAAAAAAAAAATTATACTGAAAACTCTCATTTTTTTGTGCTTCTGACTACCCCTAAACCCTTAACTCAAAGAGAAAATTTAATATATTGAGTTGATGTGGGAAAAGTCAAACAGAAGATCGAAATTCTTTATATTAGAGATGGGAGGCTTAGACCAAAGTACAACTCCATTCAAATTCAGCGCGAAACTACTTGATTTTTAAAATCACATATTTTCGGCACTAAACTATAGTGCAACCAGTATTATACGGTCAGTTAATTTTGCTAAGGTAACTTACGTATTGACCGATATATACGGTATAAAGCCGAACGGAAGTTGAAATTATGAAAATATTATATTAGGTATGTAAGAGATATATTTTTGCCGTTACTACATATTATTAATAGAAACAAATTATCTCTGAGTTTCATTAACGGGTTACATGGGTTTCCTTGGGTAAAAAACAGCCTTGTTTCAACAAGTTTTTTCTTTCAAATAAAAAAAATATAAAACGTTTTATTAGAATTTTTTACTGTTACAAACATACACTATTAACAAAGAAATTCTGAAACTTTTGGAAAAAAAACATATTTAAAACGCAGCCATGGCGGCCTTAAGGCGGTATTCTGGTCTAGAAGCATGAATTTCAGGTAGTTTTTAAAGTGTCTTAAAAAAAGCAATTAATATTTTTACCATCCATTTTTTTATTAGTTATTTGTTAATTTTAGTAAAGTAGAGAAAAAAATTAAAAAGTGAAAAAAGTAAAAAATTTCAAAAATTATGAGCTGACAAAGTGGGGGGTCTCTAAAAACTTCCACGTGACCATACTCATAATTTCAACCCTCCTAGTTATCTGAAACCAAAAAGAGAAAATGATTATTAATCTAGAATAATGTGGCAATGACCGGAACTACGGAAAAGTGGGAAAAAAAATTTGCCAAATGGCGGCTGCCTAAAAAAAGGTTTTTTGGGGATCACCTTTTCTGATTATTTCGAATTTTTTAAAAATAAAAAAATAAAAATTTGGGGATGGGACTAGTTCCAGCCATAGACAAGCCTACAAAGAAGTCTCTATAAAAATTTCAAGTAAATCGGTCTAGTAGAACCTGAGAAATCGTGGGTATCGTTCCGAAAAAATCAGTTTTGAGAAAAACGCGTTTAAAATTTCGCGTTCTGGCCGAACCAGTTTGGATGCCGGGTCTGAAAAATGCCTATATCTCCGAAAATAATTGAATTTTGAAAAATCCTCTTGTACACATATTCTTGAATAGTTAAACTTTGAAAATATATAAAAAACAACAAATTATTTCAATTTTTTTAAATTTCTAGACTAGAATACCCCCTTAAGAATTGTATCTCAAAGACCTGTGTAAAATTTCTTGAAGATCGGTTGAATAGTTCGGGAGAAATCTTGCCAACCGACTTAAAAAACACAGTTTCGAGAAAAACGCGTTTACATATGTCTGAAAATGCTAAGTTAGGGCAAGTTTTCACCCGACCAATCGACACGAGCCTGTTTTTGAGCGACGTAGAGAAATTTTCTTTACAATCAAATATTCATATTATTGAATATTTGCTAATTCCACAAGTGCCTCTAGTTGTCTCAATCTCACGATAAGTCACATGACGATCTTGTAACATCATTTTGCGCACAGAATCAATAGTTTCCGCAACCACTGATTTCGGACGACCTTCATGAAATTCGTCATGAAGTGATTTACAATCTTAATTGAGTTCACCACACCAGCGATAAATACTGGTCCTTGGTATAGATGCGTCTTTTGGCAAAGAGGAATATTTTAAGTTACTGTAAACTTTCTGAGTTATTCCACGTCGAAATGTAAAAAAGAATCACATGAAAATGTTCGCGATTTGATTCCATTTTTTGGCTGAGATGAATATTTTCAGTTACTGTAAGCAACACAAATGACGCTCGTATGTACAAATGTGCTTTGTATTTACATATGTACATATGTATGTATACTATCAAAAATGTCAAGCTTTACGAAAAAGTTGTGGGTTACCAGATTACAACGTTAGTAGAATTTGTTATAAAATTAACTTTTCAAAACTCGAAGATCGAGTCTCGATTACAGCCATCATTTATAATAAGACTTCATAAATTTTGGTTTAAAAATAATTCCTGCAAGAAATAATGGTAGAAGATACATTGTATACGAAACAATTAAAATTGAAAGAAAACAATTGAACTGTGCATAAATATGTATGTATGTATGTACATATTTGTTTAGAAAAATGTTAAATAACAAGAAATTAGTGTCGTTTATTTGTTCGAATCGCTTAAATAATTTGTGGTAGTTTAAGCACAAGATTTTTGTTTACCTTTTCAGCATTTTGTATGCCAACATACCTATGCAAATATATACATATATATACATACATACGTACATATATTCTTATATGTATACATGTGTGTGTGTGTGTATTTTGTTTACGCTTTGCTTCGAAACTTATTTTTAGCAATGAATTTCACTGTAAACAACTCAGCCAAGCGCGACAAAGATGATGAAAAAGAATCGCAAATAATAGTTGAAAACAAACATGCGGAAATTTTCGATTTTCAGATTAACAAGCAAAACCAAAAGCACAGCGCTTTTTTATTTTTAAACACGAAAAAACAAGGAATTCATTCGTGTATTCACGCACGATATGCGATTATGGCCAGAGAAAATGCAAACCAAAAACAATAAAATACAAAAAAAAAATATAATAATTTTAATTAAAAAACAAAAAAATAAAATAATTTAATTTGCTTTCAACAATGTTGCTAACGGAATTCAACTTATATGTGATTAAGCAAATCATAAAAAAAATCAAAAAAATTAGAATTAAAATTTTTTCCGCGTTTCTTAAAATTAAAATAAATATGTATATGGGACCTGGTCTACGAAAAGGGGGCTTAGGTGTCAAAAAAAAAAAATAAATAAAAAAAAAAATAAAAATAAAAAAAAAAATTTAAAAAAAAAAAAATGATTTTTTGACACCTAAGCCCCCTTTTCGTAGACCAGTTCACATATATGTATAGTATATACATATATATAAAATGACAAAATTAGTACCTAGACCAGGTTAGATAATTTTTGAAAACAAAATAATTCCCCTCGGAATATCGGATCGATCGGATCGGATAGTTAAAGTAACAAACATTAATGGAAAAATAATTTACAGACGATCTGAGGCCGGGAAAAGGAACCAAATTTCTTGAAAGAAAAAAAAAAATTACAGAAACGTGCTTATTTGAATTTTTTTTACATAAATTTTGAGGTTATGCAAACAAAGACTGTAAACAAAAGTTATAGACCTTTTCATTACCTTCAATACGGGTATTGGCCTATAATTTTTTTCCCTAGAACTCGCAGTTTCGCCGGAAACCTAGATAGCCCATCCTTAGGTCTTTGAAATGCAACCACCTTCCTTGTCTCGACCTCAGATCGTTTATAATATTTCCCATATTTGCTATTTTATCTTTCGTTTCCGATGAGTTTTATCCAACTACAAAATTCATTTTCAAAGGCACTAGTCTAATCACCTTTCTTTCAATAACATTCAAGCGTTTTTTATTTAAGCCGCACATCAAACCTCGACCTTGGCCTCGAAAATGTTTAATGTTTGCTATTTACACAACTGACAAGTCTGAAATTCACGTTTCAATATTTTATTGACTCCCTTGTCGAACAACTGTTTATTGCACATACCGTTAAATATTAAAAATTTACGTCACAAATATCTTTGCAAATTAATTCAGAATAAATACTGTCCGAATTCAATGCTAAAAAGTTAAAACACTTAACTCAGCTGCCTAAAGAAATTAAAAAAAAAATATCTAGGTTATTTCAAAATTGGAAATGCATTTATTTATAGAAAATATGTGAAATATTTTTTTTCAATGCAGAAGGGCACAATAACACTTGCTTATATATAGCCTTTTCGCACAGCCAAATTAATTTACCAAATTTAGATTATAATTACGGAACTATGTAGTTTTTGCCCTTCACACAGCCGCCTACTCCATTAAGGATCAACCAAATTTACAGCTAGAACAACAACCCAAACAATTGCGTTCCAGTTTCAACTCCTTTTGTATTCAATTAAATTCTAGTTTCAACTCGTTTTGTATTCGATTAAGGATTAATGTAGTAAATTAAGATTTTAACATTTTGTATGGTAAATTGCTCTAAATTAGTGTTTTAATCGAGCAAAGGCCGGCCAATTGATCAATTAAAAAAATATAATCTCCACGACTGCAATGATGCCCTTTTTCTGCAACCTAAAAACATCTGACCCAAAGATGTTGTCCGCATGAACAACGAAAATCAAAAACTCAATCTTCTCCATCTCTACCCTACACCACCTGAGTTTTCACACTTTAGTGACACTTAGTAACTGTTTGAATTCGTCAGAACTAGGAAAGTGGCGGAACGAACAAACAATTGGTATAAATACAAGAGACTGGTATAAAGGTAAGTAACCAAACGAACAAACAATTGGTATAAATACAAGAGACTGGTATAAATTCGACTAATCCAACGAACAAGCAGTTAGTATAAATACAAGAGACTGGTATAAATGTAACCAATCAAACGATTAAACAATTGGTATAAATACAAGACACTGGTATAAATGTAAGTAACCAAACGAACAAACAATTGGTATAAATACAAGAAACTGGTATAAATGTAACTGACCAAACGAACAAACAATTGGTATAAATACAAGAGACTGGTATAAATGTAACTAACCAAACGAACAAACAATTGGTATAAATACAAGAGACTGGTATAAATGTGACTAACGAAATAAAGAAAAAATTACAAGCGTTTAACTCTTTTGTACGGCTTCAATTTGATCACTTTTGTCTTTTTTTCTAAAACAACAAAATTAAATGATAGCGACCAGAGAAGTAGTAAATTGTCAGAGTGCTTATATTTCCTTGAATTTTAGTTGGAAGACATTACACCTGTTGTGGGTTTTCAATCACAGACATATATTTTTTTTTGGTCCATGTGCTACAACCGTTATATGTGCTACAACCGTTATACTATTTACATCCATGCATTCTATGGATACATCACATACATTCTATAGATACATATGTATGTTTGTAGGAATATGATTATCGTAAATTGGGTTAAAGGCGGCGGCACACTCGTAAAGTTAACGAGTTCTGAAAAGACTGACTATACGAGCAATTGTTTAATTCCTGGAAATTATTAGTTTTTATTTACTTGTTTACATATGTACATATAGTATTTACAGTTCATTTGCGCATACTATAGAGATTTCTACGCTGAAAATTCACAAATTGTATGGATGAACTCATCATGAGTCTGCAAATATGGACATTACTTATAGTACATACATATGTACGTCCACAAGTGATGCATAAGTATGTATATATGTGTGAGCTTGTAAATATGTAAACAAATATATATATATATATTTCATACATTTATTTGTGTATATATATGTACATATGTATATTAGTACTATATTCTTATTATAGTTAAAATTTTATGCAAATTATATTCAGTCATCATTTAATTTAGTTTTACAGCTGTAAGTTCACAATTATTTAAATTAATTTTCTCGGCTTATTTTTTGTTTTTGATTATTCTAATAATACCACACTGAACTTATGAATCATTTGATTTGCCAGTTTGTTACACTATAAAACCGCAGTTTTGTTTATAAATATGTTTACAAATATATAGTGTGACTTATTGAACTAGTACTTTAATTTTATATGGAACCTTAAAGCTCAGTTCCCCGAATTTGTCACCGAGTTATGTGTGCGTGGTGTCCCATCGGCAGTTTTAATGCTCTTCATGAATGTGGGATCGGAATTCGCATGATCAAGCGTATCCAAAAAATCAATTTGCGGTACTCTTCCTGAAAAAACTCAGCTTTCTCGGGACGAGTCAACGAAGAACGCGTTTCATACCCCAAATATCCACCAAAATCATTCGAACGGACTCGGCAGAGATGTCGTGCTTTCTTGTCATCTCTCTAACACTTGCCTGACGATTTTCAAGCACCATATCTATTATTATTTTTTAAATATTTTCATCAGTTGAAGAAGTCGATGGTTGGCCAGAACGAGGCATGTCTTCAACGATCTCTCGACCGTCTTTGAAGGCTTTGTACCACTCGTAGGCTTGTGTTTTAAATAAAACTGAATCAGTGGCAGTTAGAAGAGACATGGGTACGTGAGTTTGACATGGAAATAAGTCAACATTCATCGGAATGAAACCCATTTTCAATAGATCGAAGAGATAAAAAAAATTTGCCTAGGCAGCTGAATGTCATCCCAAAAAGTGCTTACGAAAAGTGTTTCGAGGACTAGAAAATTAATTTCGTGGAATAAATAAGATAAAAGCTGTATTAATGCGGGCTGTCCAACTGTGAGGTGTATAATTTCATTACCTTTGTAAAACTATGTGACGAGGTTGCCACTTATTTTAACTCAATTTAAAAAATTAGTATAATAAATTATTGAAATGAAACAAAAAGCATTTATGAAGATTTATGTTTAACATTTTTTTTTTAAGAAGTGTTGCCATCTGTTTAATTTTTTTAAATAAATTTAATTAAATATTTTTTTTTTTTAATTTTTGCTTAGATGTTTTTGATCTTTTCATATTGACATGCGAGTTGTATGAAATATTTAAGGCTCAGGGTAGCCACCTGTAACATTGTTTTTATAATAGGCTGCAATTTAGCAGTTGTATGAAATGTTTAAGGCGCGGCGTTGCCACCTGCTGCAAAGATTTATTTAAAATTTTCACAAAATAAATTTTTCAATGCAAAATATAGTTGATATTGGAGGCCAGTGCTGCCATCTGTTACGAAAATTATTTGAATAACTACACATAATAAATTTTCAATGCAAAATTTTTCAATTCCGCATATTTTTTAGTATTCTGTACCTCAGTTATTAGAAGCTACTCACAGCGTTGGAGTTGCTATTTCTCTGCACACCGCTGTATAATTGATTTGCAAATATATGCGACATTCTGCGCTAATTGAAATTCACTTAATGTCGTTTTGCGAAACCTTGCAGACAATTTGAAAAATTCTAGCTCATAAAACAACAGAAATACCACTCAAATTGCTTAATTTATATTTATTTCTGCTTACTGGTTATTAGAGAAAGTGATTTCGTAGCCGGTTTACTGCCAGTTTCAAATGCAGGCAATAAAATTTGAAGTCCTCATGTAAGCAAATGTGTATGTGTGCACTAAATACTGTCAGTCTGCGGCGGTAAAATATAGAATTTATTAAAAGTAACTGTTTATATGTTCTTACAGCGGATTTTAAAGGTGTCACCGTCGATTTTTATTAAAAATATATATTTTTATAGCTATCGTTTGAGTTTAATTCTGCACATACATACATGTACATATGTATGTATCGCAAGGTCGACATACGCTCGTTACTAAGAAGTATAAATGCGCGATAATTTGTTTTAAGCTCAACAAAGCGCTCTGCGCAAAATCTATTATTTCCAATTTATTTCGGTTTCTGAATTTTTATAATTGTTAATATGTATTCAATGGGGTTCTTATGCATAGCAGTTGTTATTACAAAAATATAGAAAATTGTTTAACAAAAATTTATAGCAAACAAAAAGTAAGAATATGATTGTAGCAGAAAAGTATAGCAAAAACTTAGAAAATTATTCCGGCAAAAATTTCTAAGAAATTTTTATGGCAAAAATTATAGCAAAAAAATATATAAAAAAATTATGGCAAATTAAAATGAAGAAAATTATTTTAGCACAAAGTTGAAAAAAAATTTATAGAACAAAAATTTAAAAAATTATTACAGCAGAAATTTCTTAGTAATTTTATTTTTAAGTAATAATTTTTATAGCGAAAATTATAGCAAAAAAATAAATTATTACAGTCTTATAGCAGCAAAGCAAAACTATGAAAATTATTATAGAAACATTACTTTATTTACAATTTATAAATTTATTGCAAATAACTAACAAGTCTATTATTGGCATTTTTAAATGCTATTATGTATTCTATGGGGTTTCTATGCATGGAAAATTTC
The DNA here is from genome assembly GCA_027475135.1 of Bactrocera correcta. Taxonomy (NCBI): domain Eukaryota; kingdom Metazoa; phylum Arthropoda; class Insecta; order Diptera; family Tephritidae; genus Bactrocera; species Bactrocera correcta. The sequence goes on from CM050325.1 coordinate 19,283,908, forward strand.
CATATTACAAAACAAATTATTGAAATTTTTTAGCAAGATTTTATAGGAAAAAAACAAAAACAAAAAAAAATTATATGCAATTAAAATAAAAAAAAATAATTTTAGCAAAAATTTGTATGAAATTTTATGGCAAAAATTATAGCAAACAAAACCTTCGAAAATGGCTATAGTTATGGCAAATTAAAATGAAGAAAACTATTTTAGCAAAAATTTATAAGAAATTTTATAGCAAACAAAAGCTAAGGAAATTAATATAGTTATGTAGTAGTAATTATGTCATAGCAAAATTACGAAAATTATTATAGAAACATTAATTTATTTATAATTTATAAATTCATAAAAAAAACTAAACAACCTATTATTGCCATTTATTTCGGTTTCTGGTCTATTTTTAAATGCTAATAAGTATTCTATGGGTTTTTTATGCATACCAGCATTTATTTTTATTTTTGTCTCTGACATGCTACATATTTGATTGTTTCTATTTTGGTTTTGTTTCTGTTTTGATTTTTTTTTTAATTTTTTATTTTATTTTATGTTTTTTCTATTTTATGTATTTTTTGGTTTTTTATTAAATTTTTTTATTTAATTTTTGCTTCTTTTATAAGGCTTTACTTCTTCTTTTTTGAACTATGTTTTTGTTTTCACTTTTTTGTTCATATTTCGCTACTTTTGTTTGTTAACTAACCGCTAAAAGTTGTTATTTTGTTGAACTTGAAATTTATGCGCAATTCGTAAATAACACACCAACACACTCATGCCTACACACACGCATAGGTGAGCGCATATTTATTAGCTTCTTTTTGGAATTTCACCACAAAGCCAAATGAGAACTCATTGTTATCAACTTGCTGCTTACAAAGAAGAGAAAAAGAAGAAAAATAAATACAGCAACAACAATATTGTTTTTTATTAACTGCTCTTTATTGTATCAAAATGTATTGAGTGGCGTTTTTAATGCACATAAGTGTGTGCGTGTGTGCGTTTCCTTATTTTGCTTACTCAGAAATACAGTTCCGTTTATTAAATCAGTTCACTCGCTTGGCTTCTATTCAATTGTTAATTTAATTTGTGGTCGTTATTATTGTTGTTTTTCATATTAATTTTCGACTGCGTTTCGGTTGGCTGGAGTTGTTAGTTTTCGTTTGTTTGTGCACGGCTTTGAAATACACAAAAATCGTTTGCATTAATTGGCTGCAAGAAAAAAATTAAACTTTACTTTTATGTGTTTTTAATTTATTCTGCACATTTTTTTACATTTCGATTTAATCTATTATTTTTGGAAATTAAAAAAAAATTGTCGCATCAATTTTTTTTATACGAAAAAGTTATTGTATTGCCTTTATAATTTGCTATCTAGTCTGCTCACTTAGCGATGTGTATACATATGAATATATTCCCATAAATATATTTAAATACTCATTTTTTATACACTACCTATAGATATGAATATGTACATAAGAATGCATGTGTATTTGTGCCTTTATATCAGCTTCCCATATCAAGTTGGCGCTCATTTTTAATGAATGTGTAGCTAATAAATGAATGAATCTGCTTGCGGGCGGCGCATAGCACACGTGACCTTGATAAAATAACTCAGTTTTTTCCGTTTTGTTGTCGACGAAAATAGCGTCGCCATAATCACCATCTTCATTGGCAACAAATGCCGCAACCAACGTTGTTATCAGCAATGCGGTATCACATTGGTAAAAAAGAGAAAAAGTAAAGTAAAATAAATTATCTTCGAAAAATGATTGTATATGTTACAGTAACATTGTTACTGTATATATAAAAGACATGTACATGTAACTTCTGTATGCATTTCTCATTAAATTAAGTTATTAAACAAATTATAGCAAACAATTATGGGAAAAAATTATAGTGAAGAAAATTATAGCAATAAATAAGTACAATATGAAGGTTTCCTAAATGCAGAATTTGCCACAAAAATTTATAGAAAAGATTATAGTACAAAAGTATGGTATAGGAGAAAAATTATAGCACAAAATTATGCCACAAATTATGCCACAAATCGTAGTAGAAAAAAATTATAAAAAATTATGGCTCAAGAATTTAGGACAAATAGTAGTTAAAATTACAGTGTACAGGTATAGCTCAAATAAAGAAATTTAAACAAACAAAAATAGCACAAATTTATGGTACAAATTATAGCAAAAAATTATGGGAGAAATTGACTTAAAATAAATTATTGTATACGAATATACTTAGGTCAAACCTAACTAAAGAACTTGTAAAAATAATTATAGCACAGAATTATTGAAAATATTATGGGACAAATTATAACAGAAAAAATTATATAAAAAATAAATCGAAATCAAATACAGAAATATAAAAAAAAAAATTATGGCTTAAAATTATGAGAAAATTGTAAATAAGTAGCTCAAACATGAATTAAAACGCCAGCTACACCATAGCTATAATGCACCTCACAGTTGCATTTGTTTTGACAAAAGTGGGTATGAAAAAGTCTTTATACTGTTTTGGATCAGTTAATTTGAATATCCGTTGCATGCTATATTAGTCCAATCTAAACACTTCTTCGGCGTTAGCAGCATTGCCTTAGAAAATTACCCATTCGTCTTGGGATTGAAGATATCTCGTCAAATAAAAAAGTTTTCCATACAACCCCTTGATTCCGATTCGGATAAAAATTACAATATTTCAACGGGAAATTTTTCTACTTTTATATTCTTAACTCCAATAAAAACAAATAAATTATAGCAAATTTATTATTTTTTACTATAATTTTTTCCATAAAATTTTCATATAACTTTTTGCTAAAGAATTCTAGCAATGATTATTACACAAAAAAAAATATTGTGGCAAAAATGTATAGCTAAACTTATAGCAAACAAGAACTAAGAAAATTTTATAGCAAAAAAAAATTTAAAACAGCAATAGTTATGGCAAATTAAAATCAAGAAAATTATTTTATCAAAAATTTATTAATCTTATAGCAAACAAATACAAGGAAAATTATTGTAGCAGACCTTTATAGGAAATTTTTTATATAAAAGTTATAGCAAATATAAAAAGTTTTAGCAAAGGTTATAGCAAAAACAAGATGATTGTAGCACAAATTTATAGCTAGAATTATAGCAAACAAGAACTAAGAAAATTATTACAGCCGATCATTCCTAAGAAAATTTTATAGCAAAAAAAATTAAATTAAAATGAAAAAAATATTTTATCAAAACTTTATAGCAAACAAATATGTATATAGAAAGTGTTTATATAGAAGTTATAGCAAACAAAACCTAGGAAATTATTGTTATAGTAATAATTATGACAAACTAAAACTTTTACAATTATTATAGCAGAAATTATAGGAAAGGATACCGCAAACAACTTTTATGCAAAACTTATGAAAAGATACAAATCCGTTATCGTTGTGCCATATATTAATCAATAATGAAATTATTATTATAGCAATAATTATGGCAAATTAAAACTTTTACAATTATTATAGCACAAATTTACAGGAAAATATATCGCAAAAAACTTTTATGCAAAACTTATGAAAAGATACAAATCCATCAAATCATCATTAATGAAATCAGGATTATCAATTTTGTAAGACAGGAAGGTCTACCACTTCCTTTCGTAGGATTTCAATCAAAAGTAAACGAATGCAGACATTTTATTGTAAAAAGTAGTCAACGCGAGACAACAATGTTGTAATGTAATGTTAGCGGAAATGTTGTCGTGTTTGTCGCGTTCGCAGTTATTTTCCGACCGTGTTTCAAATTTTTTTTTTCTGTGCAACTTTCTTATGTGCTAGATATTGTCTAGATATTTGCACATTTTGATATTGGTAATGACACTTAACACTCACTGTTTTGTTATTGGAGTATTCTCTGTCACTGTATTGTCTCTCTCGGTAGCGTTATCATGCTGCTTCTTCACGCACACAATCACTTAGTAAATATTTATTTATTTGCCCATATTTGCTTAAGTTTTTCTCGAAACACTCTATTTGCCTTGTTGTTATGCAGTTTTTGTTGTTTGGTGCTTAAATTGTATTTGTTTTGCTATTATTATTTTTTGTGCAATTTTTTTGCGATTGTTCTTGTTGTTTCTTCGTTTTTCGTTTTTTGCATAAGCTCTAAGCGCTTCTACTTTTGTTTGTGACAGCTGTGGCTTCTTGTCTGTCAACGTTTTGTCAAAGCCCTTTTTGCACGCAGTGTTTCCTCAAATAATTTTTTATATTTTAGCTGCACATATGCTTGTTTACAGATATTTACTTCATGCTTTGTCTGTTTTCATTCACATTTTGCACTGACTTTTTGCAAGTTGTCAGTTATTTGTTAAGATCTGATGTATTCCAATGAATATGAGCAAATATTTACTTTATAAGTTCTATGCAACCCTTAGTGAGCGGTGTAGATGTCATAAGTTAGTACTTTTTTATGGATTCCATTCCTGTATTTAGTTAACTTCAAACAAAAAATTATAGCGAAAAATTATGGGACAAATTATAGCAAAAAAATATATTTTTTAGGGTTTCCACACCAGTTTAGAATTATCTTTACGAAAAAATTATAGCGAACAATTATGAGACAAATTATAGCACAACATAATAACATACTTAAGTCAAAAAAAATAGGTCAAAACGAAATACAAAAATTGTAGAAAAAATTATTGAAAAGAAACCAGGAGACACGTCAGCCTCACAGTTGGCTTTCTTATAGCATAAAGGAGTATGAAACGATATTTATGTATCTAGTGATCCGATCACAACAATTTTTATATATTTATTTAGTCAATATTTTTGCAACTGAGGGATGAGGATAATTTTTTCATGCTAGTTATTTTTATCTACGCCAATAAAGAGAGAATGAGTAGTCTTTTTGTTCATTTTTTTTCTATAAATTTTCATATACTTTTTTTTTGAAGATTAAAAAAGGTTTTATTATTCCATCCACTTTTAATATGTAATGAAAACTTTATTCTATTAGAGGGTGAAACTAGAGTTCATTCGTTTGGTAGTAACGTCTAATTTTCAAAAGTCGTATAACCTTAAATTTCATAGCCGTCGAGTAAATGGTGGGTAAAGTTTTGCTTTTTAGGAGTAACGAAAGTTTTATTATTTAAAAAAAATTGAGGACACAATACAAACGATAAATCACTAGTTTTTTATGGAAAAAATTTAGCTAATATCAAAACCGGCCTGCTGAGTACTATCTGGGTTCAGCACCAGGCGAAGCAAGCATTTGGTTCTATGCTATTTTATACAGGCTATATGAGTTCTGAACACGCTGAAGGCATGATGTACTTGCCAAAACGAGCCGGATATGTAAGAAATATTTAAAAAATGTAAAAATGGATTAAGAGGGCGCTAAAATAAAACTAAACAGGTGACTTGACGTACCAAAGTTATCAAGTAAATGATTGGAAATATCATTCTGAGACATTTGGATATGCAGAGGCTGTGTAAAAAATGGGTTTACCGTGTAATTATATTTCAACAATTCATATATCATAAATATGAAGGCATCCGATCAAATCGAATTAGGCCGCCAAAGATTTTTTCTGGATTTTATTTTGAAGTAAAGTAGCAATTGTGCCACAAGTATGGCATTCAAAATACGAACCACGTCCATAACGGCCATCAAAGTCAAATGATGATCAACAAGTTAATAAAATAAAGGAATTGGTGCTTGAGAATCGAGAATCAGAGATCTTACTGGCATCATTAGAATATCGGTAGGAACATTTTGAAAGATCATTTGGGCATAAGAAAAGTATAGCTTTAAGGTCTGTGAAACAATGCTTTCCGACTACCAGGATGTCACTGGAGATGAGTCTTGAATCTAGGCTTACGACCCGAAAACAAACGATTAATTGGTGGAATATTTTTGGCTCATATTATTACAACCGGACTAGTGCCTCAATTTTTACAGATATCGATCCGGGATTTTGCACAAGTTCTTTTCTCCTCAAGGAGCTTCTCATGTATCGGAACCGGCAATATGGGATCACTCTAGCATATAGGTGCCATATAAACTAAACGATTGAAATCAAAACCTTATATCAAAAACTATTTAATTTGACGAGATATCTTCACAATATTTAGCATGAATAATTACTGAAAGCATTGCTGCAATTTCCGAACAGATTGCTTTGATCGGAAAACTATAGCATATACATAGGTTCCATGCAAACTGACCACTCAAAATCAAGTATTCTAAGGAACCTTTTGTACTTTTATGGGGTATTTATGGCTTCGATCAAGTTAACGGTCTCTCTTGTTTAGTTATGAAAACATTTTTTTTTTTGTTTTGTAATTTCTGGCAATATTCTTGATTTGATTTATTTAAAAATTTTGCAGCTGCACATTTTCGAAGCTACTAATTTTTAATTTTAACACTACTGATATGTCTGCTGTTATTTCAAATGGCCGAAGACTTCTTATATAACTTGCCGAGCGAACTAATTAGTGAACTCAAAAGTGATTACAAGTATTTGTATGAATATGAAACTCATTAAAATTTATTACACAATCAACTACATTGTTTCGGAAACACACATACATGAAGATGTATATATGTATATATTATATCATACGAAAGAAATATTACTATTGTAAAAACTAATTATTCTATATTTTCCAATCGCCCCGGGGAGGGTTAATCAGTAATTATCTACATATATGCATTACTTATTATTTAACATTAATTACTTGAATGAACTGCAGGGTGTGCCGCACAGCGCCACGTAGTACGTTAGTATATATAAATAAATGCAAAATGTTTTTAATGAATATTTTTCTTATTGCTCTTTCATTCTTGTTTCTTCACCACATATATTTTGTATTTAACAAAAAAATAAAAAATTATGTTTGTTTCTTTTTCTTTGCAGGTAATTAAGCGCTTTCAAAGTGTCTCAATCAAAATGTACTTATATGTAAGTAATATATATATTCATTAGTATTGGTAATGAATAATCAATTTGTTAATTTTTTATGGTGTCAATACGCAGGTGTGTTTAAGAATGGTGGTGCTAAGATTATTTATAATGCCTCTATGTAGCTGAAAAGTTCAAAACATAGAGGAAAGTGCAAAAAAATATGTTTTAAAATATGAAAATATTAAAAATATTTTTTTATAAAATATTAAAAATATTATTTCTAATTTAAAATAAATTTTAATATTTTATATATTTTTTTTAAATATTTTTTAAATAATTTTTTAAATAATTTTTTAAATTTTTTTAATATTTTTTTTTAAATAAGAAATATTTTTTTTTTGTAATAAAAATATTTAGAAATATCCGTGAGACTTTCTAACTGTGTATGCATATGTATGCGAACAAGTCCCTCAGTTTTTGAGATATCCATCTGAATTTTTGCACACCTTTTTTCTCTCCAAAAATTAGTTCATTTTTCGGAACCGCCAATTTCGAACCACTATAGCCTATAGCTGTCAAAGAAACTAATCGATCAAAATCAAGATAAATTTTCTTTTTGTACCCTTTTATCTATAAAAAATTAACCCGTGAAGGGTATAAGAAAGGAAATTAAATAAAATTATACTTAATTGTGCATTTATGAAAAAAAAATTCAAGTTAATTTGTAATTTTTTTTTTTGATTTGAAGCTTAAAAATCCAAAACTAATTTTTTTGTGAAAATTTGACTTTGACCTAAATTTTTATATAGTTTTTTCAGCTATAATTTTCGCAATAATTTTTGCTATAATTTTTTTACATAAGGTTATTTTTTATTAAGGGTTGACCTTTGTACATACAAATATTCGTATGCAATAAAAAATATTTTTTACTTCAATTTCTTCTATAATTGGTCTCATAAATTTGTGCAATTGTTGTTTGTTATAATTTCTGTATTTAGGTTTGAGCTATATACATATCTGTAGCTATAATATTTACTACTAATTATCCTAAAGTCTTGAGCCATAATTTTTTTTGCTATAATTTGTTTCATAATTTTGTGCGTTAATTTTTATAATTTGCGTCATTATTTTGTGCTATATTTTTTTCTTTATATTTTTGTGACGTATTCTGCATTTAGGAAACCTATTATACATAAACATACATTAACATATTTTACATATTTTTCAAAAATTTTGTGCTATAATTTTTTCACAAGTTTTTTATTTGTGTTTGGCCTACATGTATTTGTATGCAATAAGCCTTTCCATTTCAATTCTTCCCATAATTTGTGCTATAATGTCTCCCATACATTTGTGTTATTTTTGTCTGTCATAATTTCTGTATTTAAATTTTAGCTATATCTGTATTCCATAATTTTTACAATTTTGTCGCATATTCTTGAGCCATAAACTTTTTAATGTAATTTGAACCATAATGTTTTCTAAATAATTTTTGCTATAATTTTGTGCTATAATATTTTTTATAAATTTTTATGCAATATTCTGTTTATAGGAGACCTATATAGTTATTACTATAATTTTTCGTGCTATAATTTGTCCCATAATTTTTTGCAATATTTTTTTTGAAATGAGAAATACGTACAGAAATTACATGCATACATTAACATATACAAGCATATTTCGAAGATAATTTGTTTTATCTTTCTTTTTCGCTATTGTACTGATGCGGTATGCTGATAAGGGTATAAAAAAGAAAATTAAGTGAAATTATAATTTTTTGTGGCAGGTGATAAGATTTATGTGTATTTCTATAAACTTAAATTAATTAAAATTTTATATAAGCAATCTATAAATATTAGTTTTCACAGAAATTTTAGTTTGAATTTTTCAGCTTGAAATTAAAAAAAAAAAATAATAATAATTTTTAATTTATTATAATATAATAAAAAAAACTTAATTTATTATAATAAAAAAAAATATTTTTAATTCATAATAAGAAAAAAAATAATTCATAATAATAATTCACAATTATTTTTTAATTTTTTTCATAAATGCATATTATAAATTAATTTTTTTTTTTAATTTGAAACCAAAAGATCCAAAATTTGAATTTCAGTGAAAATAAATATTTAACGAGTTCTTGACCGATATGAAATTTCAATTTATCTAATTTTTTGAAGACGCAAATAAATTTTATCACCCGCCAGTGTGCTCTACCCATCACACCCATCACTTTCCATGTGACAAGCGCTTTAGTTGGAATTAAGCTGTCATATTCTAAGCGCCACAAGTCATTAACCTGCGCACTTTTTTGCCAACTTACTTTGCCTGGAATAGAATATTGATTTTTGCTTTAAATACTGCAGCTTAAAGTTCTGAAAAAGGTGCATGTATGTAAGTAAAAACATATGTAAATACATATGTGTTCGTGCAAGTATTCGTGATATATTTATTACATTTCAGTTTGCATGTGTGTGTGTGTGGTGTGTACGTCAATGGCGGCTTGGCAGTGGCTGACCCAGCTAACGGTTGACCGATATAACGCAATTACCGAAGCACATGTTTGGGTATGTGCGAAAATGCTGCAATAAACGTAAAAATACAAGCATACGTTTAGGCGCTTAGCGGCGAAAAACAGGAAAAACCCATGCCGGCTTTCGCTATTTATAGCGACGTGTGCTAAACGCGATTGATAAACGTGTGTGAATAGTGTATGAGGAGATAAAAGTTGATTATATACATATGTATGTATGGAATGTGTGTTTGTAGTATGTGTTTGTATGTATATACATACATATATATGTATGTGTGTATTTAATATATTTTTATTATGTATAAAATTGCGCTATTTTTAGTAAGAACCAAAAAAAGTAGCACAAGTTTCACAAATATATTTACTTATGTATCTATGTACATACTTATATACTTCATGTTATGCACTATGTACAAATTATATACATTTGTTTTCATTAATAAAATCAGCAAGTTAATGAATTTTGCAAATTTTTTTATACATACATATGCAATATATATGTACATAGGTATATGTATATACATACATTCAGACATATCTCGACTGACATTTAGCTTACTCTCCGTTATTTAGTATGCACATGCGTTTCTAGGTATGTCCATAATTTGCGACGCATCAATGTTTTGGCATGCTCAATAATGAATATAGGCATACTTACACATATATGTACATATGTATGTATATATGTATAATACAAAAGCGCTCATTATTTGCAGCTTAAGCGCATACCTCTGCATACATTTCTGTATGTTTGTATTTGAAGTCAACCGGCATGCGTAAATTTTACCGCTGTCTGTATAGGTGTATATTTTATATACGCACACATACACATATCACTTATATATGTGTATGCGTATAATGAAAATGAAAGTTCAGCCAAAAAAATCACTTCGAAATGCCGGCGTGTTTTCATCGATTGCGCATATTGAAATGCGGAAATTCAGGCGACAGTGTGACATACATACACACATGTACTCTGGTATACATACATATGTATATAAAGAAATTTGTGTGCTCATTTGTCTGACAGCAATTTAATTTGCACATATGCGGATGGCAGTGGCCAACAGGCGTAGACTGCGTAAATATTGGAGATGTATATATTTATATACAAATGTATTATATTTATATATTTTTACTTATATATGTATACAACTGTTATAAATTTGTGTATGTAAAGCAAAGTGCATTTGCACTGGTGTCTACAAAAAAAGCAGCGTTTTAGACAACTCTCTGATGGGCTGCCTTCAATGCTTAGACTCGCCGCCCAACAACTATTTACTAATAATACGCACATATACATACATATATGTAACTATATATGTTTGCCCTATATTCTTGAGCCATAATTTTTTGTTATAATTTTGTGCTATAATTTTTGTGATATATGTACATAGTTTTGTGCTATAATTTTTTTTTATAATTTTTCGGGATACATTCTGCATTTAGGGTAAATATATAGTTATTACTTAAATTTTATCAGCTGTAATTTGACCCATAATTTTATGCAATAATTTTTTTAAAATGAATAATTTATGCCATAATATTTTCTATAAATTTTCGTAACATATTCTGCATTTAGGAGACTTATGTAATTATTACCATAATTTTTTCTGCTATAATTTGTCCCATAATTTTTTGCTATAATTTTTTTGAAATTAGTAATTTATGCCATAATATTTTCTACACATTTTCGTGACATATTCCACATTTAGGAGACTTATATAATTATTACTATAATTTTTTCTGCTATAATTTGTCCCATAATTGTTATACATACTTTAACATGTAGAAGAATATTTCAAAGATAATTTCTTTTATTGTTCTTTTTTGCTTTTTAACTAATGCGATACCGCATTGCTGATGAGGGTATGAAAAAAGAAATTAAGTACATATACATATATAAATATTTATACCATAAATATATGTGCATACATATATATGTACATATAGTGTCAGCTATAAACACGCATCACCATCGATCGCCCGTTGTATTGACGCGTTCGGCAACAGTTCGGAAACGTGACAGCGTTGGCACATTGAAATAATTCAATTACTAAATAGCGACATACGCATGCCAGTAAAACATTTTTCATACACACAGCTACAAAGTAGCTACATACATACATATATACATACGAACAACAAGACTTATTTACCAAAAGTCAGTTTTTTCTACGTTGCTGATGGCTCTACAGTGGCTTGCCGAGCAACACGCGCATAAACAAACAAACGCATACGTATACACATGCATATGTATATATTTACATACACACTCATATACTATATGCATATATGTACATATAAACATAGCTACACATTAAAGTCCAGCAAGAAACGTGCTGACACTTTAATTTCGCCGCCAGCAAATAGGTAAATGTCAGACACACACACATGCATGCATACAGCAACTTATACACACATATGTATGTATATATAAATTTAAATACAGTTATGTGCCTTCACTTGTTGTGTATACATCTGTCATTCGTCTGTCTGTCTGTCTGTCAGTTTTTCTATTTCTATTTATAGTTTTCTCACCGCGCTTTGCCCAGTCAATATATTGCATTCTCACCTATGTGCGTTTGTTTCTGCGCAGCTAGATATTGCCTAATTTGATTAGCAGTTGCAGTCTTTTTTGCCTAAAAATAAAACACGCACACAAATACACATACATTTTCATATATTTGTATGTCTCGAAGTGCTATATTTGCTTAATACTGCATTATTTTCAAAATAAAACGCATTTAGCGCGACCTTTGACCCAGAAGAAAAACAAAACCGCAAAGTAATGAGAAGGACAGTTAGCAAAAAGGATTGTATTGCCCTTTTAAATCAAAGTTTTCTTCTTCTTTATTGGCGTAAACTCCACATGTGTATGTACGAGGTTACAATCCAATAAATAACAGCGCGCCAGTCGTTCTTCCTTTTCCCTGTCTGGCGCCAATTGAAAACTCAAAGAGTATCCAGGTTCTACTCCACCTGACCTTCCCAGCGTTGTGGAGATCGTCCTCTTCGTCTGCTTTCCCCAGCGGATACCGCGTCGAATACTATCAGAGCTGGAATGTTTTCATCCACTCGGACGACATGGCGTAGTAGCTGTCTCTTAAATCAAGGAACAATGAACTATGTCAATGGCGTCATCTTGTACAACTCTTTGTATTTCTTCTTCCACCCCACTGCGATATTCGAACGTTGCCAATGCGCAAAGGACCATAAATCTTCCACAAAACCTTTCTCTCGAAAACGCGTAACGTTCACTCATCAGATGTTATCATCGTCCATGCCTAGCGGGACAGAGATGATGAGTGGCTTGTAGAGTTTGTTTTTTTTTTCGTTGAGAGAGAACTTTACTTCTCAATTGCGTCCGAAGTAGTACCTGTTGGCAAGAGTTATTCTGCGTTGAATTTCGAGGCTGGTAGACGAAATTATCTACATCTTCGAAGTTATGACTGTCCCCTGTGACGGTGGAGCAATATTGCGACTGCGACGACTATTTGTTTAATGACAGGAGCTATTTCGTCTTGCCATCGTTCAATATCAGACCCATTTGCTTTGCTTCCTTATCCAGTCTGGAGAAAACAGAACTAATGGCTCGATTGTTGAGTCCAATGATATCAATGTCATCAATACGAGCAGCTGTTCACGCTTATGGAAGATGGTACCTTCTCTGTTTAGTACTACAGCTCGAATTACTTTATCCAAGAGTAGATCGAAGAAGTTCCACGCGAAAGAGTCGCTTTGTCTGAAACCTCGTTTGGTATCGAACGCCTCGGAAAGGTCCTTTCCGATTCTGACGGAGCTTTTGGTGATGCTCAACGTCAATTTACACAGCCATAGTTTTGCGAAATCTTCAAATCCGATGATCTTGTAAGGGGGTCACCTTTGTCCCAATTTTATCTGATTGGTAGCACTTTGGCAAAGCTGTATGTAGATGGAATCTTTTCGTGACTTACCCGCTTCTGCCTGGCTTTTGCTAGACTGGGATTGAAATAGACACACATTTGGCGAGCCCAGCGAAGTGGCTGAGATTGATAATAATCGCTATAATACATTTCTGAAGAGCTTAAAACGCTTCGTCGATTTATTAGGATCTGGGGATCCAATTTTGAGGCGTTTATGCGTAACACAAAGGACGAATATATGTCCAAGTGAGATCTATTGATTGCGGATTAACCCTAAGACCTTACCTATCGGAAGTGTGAAGTTAGCAATGAAAAAATTAAATAAAGATCAGCTGTTGTCACCAAGCGAAGTTACTTAGTGAATCATCTAATAATTAGTTACTTAGTTTCTTTTGTCTTACTATAGATCGATCTATAAAATGTGCTATGGATATTCTATAGGATTTATCAACCAGGATGATCTTCAGTTTCTTTAATGTTAGTTGAAAAGAACGTTGTTTTTATATTACTCTATCTGTTAGAGTTTAAACTCATGAGAACTCATGCATCTGTAAAAGCTCGGTAATTAATTAATATTTTTTCCAAGAATCAAAATATTTTTTCCCAACAACAATGATTAATAATACAAAAAAAATTCACATAAATAAAACCACAATTAGTCCAAAGTACAAGAGATTTTTTTTATTTGTCTCCGACATGTCAACTGTCATAATTAGCGCTTTTACTGTTAATTGTTTTCAAAAGTTTACGAGATCAATTTACAATTCAATGCGCACTCATCTTTTGCTCAAAGCTTGGCATGTGGGTGTGCCCGCACTACTTTTGTCGAAATTGAATGCCACACTTACCGTGTTCCGACAAATTAATTTAAGTATACGAGTATATTGTTTACACAATCATTTCCCCCAACCTACGCTAGAAACAGACAAGATGACCGTATTTGTGCGCGAGTGCTATAAATTTTCATATTTGGCTAAAGCTTTAATTAGAAAACAATTTCGTATTTTGTGCTCGTAGTCAAAAATTTAAAAAAGACACTGCACTGATCGAAGAGAGCATAAATAAATAAATAAAATAAATAAATGCGCTGTTGTCAAGCGGTAGCTTCAAATAAATAGGTCTTGACGGATTTTGACAATTTTGAAACGATTCGGTAGCTTGTTCTACTTTACTTAGCTATCATTATCTTCTACCTTTTTTAAAGATTATATAATTATATTTTCTGTTTCCTCTTCTTCTTTGTTGGCCCAGTTTATAACAGCGCGCCAGTCGTTCTGCCTTTCCCCTGTTTGGCGCCAATTGAAGATTCCAAGTGTAGCCAGGTCCTTCTTCACCTGGTCTTTCCAACGGAGTGGAAGTCTTGATCTGCCTTCCATTTGATCTTTTATTATATTCAAAGTTTCTTATGGATCCGGAACTGAAAGAGCGCCTGCTAATTGATATTTAAATACAAATTGCTTCAACCATTAGACTTACACTCGTTCAATATGTCGTACCAGGTAGTACAAAATATGGGAGGGGATATTACAAGCATCCTCTCTGCTTTTCTTCTATCACGTCTAAGAGGTTCCAAAACTGCCACCATTTTCAGAAGGACTCGCTGGAGAAGAGCGGGGTGTGTTTTTATATATGTAGATGGATCAAGGCTTCCAGAGAGGATTGGTACAGGGATACTCTGTCTTGAATATTCCACGAACTCCAATTTCAGATTTCCTGACCACTACAGCGTCTTCCAAGCGGAGGTGGCTGACATTAAGATAGCAGTAGATCTAATTCTACGGAGAACAGCCTGCTTTAGAGGATTATATACTTCAAAAATAGGGCAGCGGTATTAACCTTGAACTCCCTGATTGTGCGTTCAAGTCAACTAGTGAAGAATAGTGTAGACATCTTATCTCTAGCATCGATTTATTTTAAGATTAGACCAGTTTGGGTGCCTGGCCACAGCGGAATTACAAGAAACTGTAAGACTGAGCTTTTAAGAACAGATACTTCAGTGCCAACAACTGTGAATGGGAACGGGTAAGTGCTCCGTTGGTCACTTGGGGTTCACTACTGAATTATTGAGCGTCAGACTCAAGTCAACTACCAGCAACAGTGCTATCGCAAGCTCTAAGAAACTTTTCGCCCTCAATAAGGTCCACTTTTCCACTTTTCCACTTTTCCATTTTTTTTTTTTTTTTTTTTTTTTTTTTTGATTTATAACTGGACACGGACGAAAAGCAGAATTCATGCGGTAAAATTGAACATCTTACCGAAAGTCCGAAAGTCCAGCTGCTTCAACTGTTTAGAAGAAGATGAGGTAGAATCATCTCAACACTTGCTCCTCGAATATCTCGCTTTTGCCATATCAAAGCAAAAACACCTCGCATCACATACTTTTAGACAACTGTAAAAAGGAAATAGTCGCTGGACATTAGATCTGAAAGTACAATGAATGTGGAAGCAATTCGATTCATGACTTTCTGCCATCGTTTTTACTGTCTTGTAACACGGTGCATTGCATTGGTGAAACCGGACTTTTTTTCCTTCAAATGCGACCATTTTTCGGCGATTTCGTCTTTCAGAAGGTCCAGTGGTACTTCTTTTTCAAGTTACTCAATAAAAATTATCCCATGCGCATCCGAAAATACGAAATTTTTTTTCACGTATTGGAGCGGGTTCATCGTGTACTGAAAAAGCACTCGTTTGAAATGATGGCGCTAGATTTCATCCATTGTCATATAACGACGCAAGAACTCGGTTCTATTACACTGGAACATCTCCAAACCCTGATCCGAATCATTAACTCGTCGTTGTTTTTGGCCACAAATGAGCTCGCGCGGCATCCACTTTGCACAGAGCTTTCTCCTATCCAAATATTCATGAATGATGTGATGTACAACGCGTAGTTTATAGCTTTAGAGTGTCTGCTACCTCGAACAACTTCACTTTACGCTTATCCAATATTATTTTGTGGACTTCTTTGCTGTTTTCGTTGGCAACAACCTCTTTTGAGCGTCAACTGCCTTCACCATCTTCGGTGCCAATTTCACCTCATCTAAACTTAGCATACCAATCCCTTATGGTTGATTTTCCTGGGTCAGTATTCGAAAACTCGTCATGAAGCCAAGTTTTTACTTAAACAGTGTCAGGCCGGGAACTTTTCTGTTGACCTGTTATCTGATCCAAATAATTTTGTGTAACTTTAACACAACCATCAGTTTTACAGTGCTTATAGTTTGGCCCACAATTCTGCACCCTCCCTTTCAGTATTCGCTCGTCATATATGGCCTTTAATGTCAAATATATCAACACGGCAATATTTATGAGCGCATTGTTCGATTCCACCTCAAAATATCCCAATTTTAACTGCACCACAGCCGCACAGTGCTCTTAAAAATGCAGAAGATACATACATACATATGTATATAGTTGTAAGACTATGCATATGTACAGCAGCGGAGCTCCCAAAGCTGTCAACCTTGACTTAGCAATCTTTATTTAAGTGGAGATACTAAAACGCTTGCTTACGATTGCCTCTGCACACCGGCTTGTTGTGTTGTTGGAGTGGAGTACGTGTGCCAATTAATAAGTTTCTGCATGTTTGACCTTTAGAAATTGCAAGCATTCGCACAAATACACATATAAGTATCTACTTACATACACATACACATACGTATATATTTATTATGTACAGCCAAGCATGTGCTTAACTATGTACTTGCGCAGAGTTGGAGTTTGGTGTTGGCTACCCAACCCCAATCATGTTTCAGCTTTGTGTTATTATTTTTGTTGCTGTTGTTGTTATGTTTTGTTATTATTTTCTTATTGTTGTTGTTTTTGTGTTTTTATTTTGCCACACTCCCACTAACAAGCTGAAAGGAGCCAGCAGCGAGGCTTGTTGATCTTTAACGCGGCATGCAAGTGTGTAGCTATGTATATGAATATGAAAACAAATGTTTATATATTGCATATAGACATACATATATACGCATATATGTGCATGTGTGCGTGTACAACCAGCTCATTTACTTACATTTGATATGAAACTATAAACGTGATATCCCTGAAAGAGTTTACTGCAGCAGCATTATTAACAATGAATGCAACAAACAGCAATAACAACAACAATAATAAGAAGAGTAATAGCAACAACAATAGCACAATAAAACAACAACTAACCTTGGCCTAAACGTCAAATCGCATAAAAATCTTTTTATTGAAATGAAGAAAAAGTCGACTAGCCTAACGGAGAGCCAGACCAACAGCTTGAAAACGCACCGAATCGCTTGTATGTTGCAGACATTTGTAGAATTTTAGTGCAGTAAAGCTACAGTAGAGCCAACGTAAGTGGAATAAGCGTTTGTTTGTACTCATAAGCAACCAAAGACCTTTCATAAATAAGAAAGATTGCCAGGTAAGAACTTAGTTTTGAGCTTTCGGTTTGTATGGCAGCTATATGCTATAGTTATCCGATATCCACGATTTCTTTGGATATTATAGGGTTGCCCCTGCTAATAATCTGTGTCAAATTTCGTGAAGATACCATGATAAATAAAAAAGTTTTCCTTACAAGGACTTGATTTTTATGGTTCAGTTTGTATGGCAGTTATATGCTATAGTAGTCCGATCTGAAAAATTCATTGGGATTTTATAACGCTATTTTGAATAACACTCCATGCCAAATTTTTGTGAAGAAATCTCATCAAATAAAATAGTTTTCCGTGCAAGGACTTGATTTTGATCGTACAGTTTGTACGGCAGCTATATATTATAGTGGTCCGATGTGCACGATTTCTTTGAAGGTTACGGAGATGCCTTCGGTAATAATCTATGCCAAATTTCAAAAAAATATCTCGTGAAACACAAAAGCTTTTGATACAAGCACTTTACGCCGATGGATCAGTTTGTATGGTAGCCCTTTGCTAGGGTAGTCCGATTTATGCAATTTCGGCTGAAACTGTAGCGTTGTCTTGGTTAATAGTTCATACAAAATTTCGTAAAGAAATCTCGTCAAATGCAAAAGTTTTTCATACAAGCACTTGATTTCGATAGATCAGTTTGTATGGTAGCCCTATGCTAGGGTAGTCCGATTTATGCCATTTCTGCTGAAACTGTAGCGTTGTCTTGGATAGTAGTTCATACAAAATTTCGTAATGAAATCTCGACAAATACAAAAGTTTTCCATACAAGCACTTGATTCGGATAGATCAGTTTGTATAGCAGCTATATGTTATAGTGGTCCGATATTGCCCGTTTCCATAAAAGAGCAGCTTCTTGGCGAAGGAAGGTCGTATACAAAAATTCGGATGAAATCTCAAAAACTGCAAGACTATTTTACGTAATATATCCGAACAGACGAAAGTGACTAAATCTCTTAGCTCTCCAGTCGTCTATATACATATTATATATACTTAATAAGATCTCTGACATATTAATCTGTGTGCTACAAACTTCCTGGCAAACTTAATATACTCTTATCACGACATAAAAATCTAATCTATTCTAATTAAAACTAAAAGTCTAGCGCGTCTAAAAATAATTCTCACCCACTTCAAAATATTTTTATGTATTTTTACTTTAGACCAATCACTCAAGCTCTTCAGTATGTTTCCGTTAGTAATCAGCTGTGTAACTGATTGGCGATCAGCACTGGGTGCTTGCTCATCCATCAACTCAAGAGGGGGACTTTCGTTGAATTCCGTTAATGAAATATACAAATGATTCATGCCCGTTTGTTTTCAATTTTTATATACATATTTCTCGCTAGTTGTATATTTAGAAATCAAGGCAGTAGCATAAATACGTATATGCAAATAATCTCAACCGTTGAGTCACCCCAAATGATACGCTTGTCGTTTCAAAAATGAGAATCCGGCACTTCATCTATGTAACCACCTGATATTATTGCAGTGTACTTAAATAAACTGTGTGAGAAGTACAAAAATTCAATGAATTCTGCTTCATTTTGAATGAATGAGATGAATTCATAAGTGACTAAGGTCAGCAACGTGAACCTAGGTAGTCTCGACGAACAAAAATTATGCTCTATGAGGCTCCCAATATCCTGCTTCTATTATATGGTATCTGATTCTGTTTCTGCGCCACATGGACGATGACAAACCGCAATGAAAAAGCATTTTTGAGAGGCCTATGCTTCGCAAGATTTTTGGAGCCCTCCGTGTGAGCCATGAATATCTTAGCTTATGAAACCACGAAGCTCTACGAGCTCTTTGGCGATATGTATGTAAAGTTCAGTAAATAAGAATCCAATAAACGCGTTGGTTAGGACATGGAAAATGATGCTCCAGCGAAAAGCTGGCCATAAGAGTACAACGAAAGCAAGGCAAAATGAAATGATGTGATTTCAATTAATTTAGTGCGGAAATCTCTAAAAGATTTTAATGATTATGACTATAGGTGTCAATAAAAAAATAAAAAATCTTTAGCGTTTTTATAGATTATTGCGAACGTTTTAAGTGACTTTAAATCAGTCATAAATAATTTGAAAAGAAAACTTAAAAATAATTTGGTTTTCTTGGATTTTCTGTTGAAGGATTTGTTCGCCCGTCTGTGCCGACCTCGCTCTTGAGATATTGATCTGAAATATTGCACACGTCTCTTTCGCTCGAGGAAGCTGCTCATTTGTCGGAACCATTGATATCGGACCGCTATATCATATAGCTGTCATACAAAGTTCTCGATCAAACTCAAGTCCCTGTATGGATATCTCTTTTATTTGACGAGATATCTTCATAATATTTCGCATAGATTGTTATCCAAGATAGTATTATGAGCTGTGAAAATATTGTTTAGATCGGACCGCTATATCATATAGCTGTCATACAAAGTTCTCGATCAAACTCAAGTCCCTGTATGGATATCTCTTTTATTTGACAAGTTACATTAGCGAAATTTGGCATAGATCGTTACCCAAGACAACGTTATAATCTGCGGAAAAATTAAACAGATCGGACCGTTATATCATATAGCTGTCATAGAACGTCGAGCACGTCAAAATCAATGCAGAACTTTTTTTCTGTGTCTTTAAAGGTTAATTGACTTAGTGATTTCCTTCGCATGATTGAAAATTGTTGAATACAACGAACTAAAGAGAGCAGGTCACCTTTGCCTTTAAGAGGGGGATCTGGTTTAATACGTTTTGGGGTCCATCACCGACTTCAGTCCGAAATACCAGATTTTCCGACAGTTGAACGAAAGTTTACTTACAAAAATTGACGAGAGAAAATATTTATCGCAAACATATTTTATTAAGTCAGGCATATAAAGGAGGTCTCTCTGTATCCAAGTGGCCTATGAGCAAGGCATGTGCAAACAAGGGTCATCTTGAAGGGGCACCGCAATGGCTGAAGCTTTATTGCCATTATTATTGCATTTTTCGAAGGCATGCAAAGTATGGCAAATATATTTTTATGTAGCTACAAGTGAATACACACATACATACATGTATGTTTGTACATATGTATGTATGTAATTTCATTTTTTTCATTTGCCACACGCGCGTGTTTAGACGAGTGAATGTACGAGTTGCTTATGTGATTTTATGTTTTGTTTGCTGATTTCATTTGCTGCTGTTGTTATTGTTGTTATGTGTTGTAGTGACTTGCATGGTGCAATGATCCGCTTGCACTGATCCATCAAATTAAATTTAATGCGAAGCCGAGCATTGTTGATGCTGTTGCTTGCCAGCTAAGTGGCTAGTGTTGTTGCTTGCTGACTGTTGGTGTTGTAGCAACAACTGGCACGCCGTGGCGTACTATTATATGTTGTTATTGTTGCTTTTACTATTGTATATACAAATGTGTGTGGGTATTTGTGAGCGCTTGCAAGCATTTTCCATGTTTGTGTGTGACTTTTAAGTTTGCGTGTTTGTATTTGTGCGCCTATGTGTTGGTTTTGTTGTTGTTTTGCAGTTTCGGTGAATGGCAGGCACTTAACATGCCATGTCTGCGCCGCATTCATGCTCGTCAGTCCGTTCAACTGGCTGTCGAAGCGCTGCCACATACAAACGCATACATATTTACTTATATATAACTTATATACATACATATGTATATGTACATGCACTTGCTTATATGTGAGTGACTGCCGCGCGCTGTTGTTGTTGCTGCTTTGCAAAGAAATATTTCTGCACTATTTTTTCCAACAACACATAGCATCATACATATGTACATATGTAAATCTACTTGCATGTAGTTGTAACTTTGTTACCGCAGTTGTTGTTATTATTGTTGCTTCGCAACTTGTCCACCGCATTTTTGTTGCGCTTTTTGTGTTTCATTCAAATGTGAGAAGTTCGCTGCTGCACAGCAAATGTTGCAAATATATACATATGTAAACACATATAATAACATACATATGTACAACAACAACAAATACAACAAGCGCAACATCTAAACATTCTGCATTCGAGCACATTTATTGGGTCACGGTCGCTGGCGCTGATGAAGTCGTCGTCAGTCAGCGTTGTTGTTGTTTTTTGTTGTTGTTTGTTGCTGTTGTTGCCTACTCTATTACTTACAAATATTGCTGCTTTAGTTGTATATTATTTGTTCTACTATATGTTTGTTGTTATTGTTGCTTGGCTGGTGTTAATGTACTTTGAGCGAGCACTTTTGGCTTTGACAACTGTTGCTGCTATTGCTATTGTTGTTGTTCGTGTTGGTGTTGTTGCCAACATCAGTCACTATGTCAGCGTGTCAGGCGGCGCACGTACAATCACTCCGCTGCACTTGTAAAGCCAAGGCATGTATGTGTGTGTCTGTGTGCTGCAGCCAAAAGTTGCGCGCCTGCGCTTGCGATGAGCGAGAGCCGAGCGCTTGCTGCGTTATTGCTCCAATGCTCACCGCGCGGAATGCAACAATGCACATGCAGACACACATACATACATGTGGATGTATGTACATATGTATGCGCCTATATAGTGCAGTGTGGCAATATCGTGGTTCACATCGCGGCGGTTCGTTGGCTCGTTTGAAGCGTGGCAGCGGCGGCTAGTGAAGTATCTCACCCGCAATTGCTTGTGGGCTGGTCTCAAGTACCCATGGGTATTCATATATATGTATGTACATATGTTTATAAATATCCATATTGAGTACCTGCAAATTTGCGGTGCTTGCAACATGGCGGAACTTGCCAAACATTTGCGGTTTTGCGTTCATTTTTAGTGATTCGAATTTCATTTGGTTTGAAAGTTGTATTCGATATGGTTTTTTTTTTATTTTTGTATTTTCAAAAAAAAAAATAAAACATTAAGTCTCAATTATAGATCTATATACATATATAATATATGGCTTGAATGGTGAAGAAAAGTTTTAGTGGGGGTGAAAAATAGACTTAAGAATACTTCCTGAATATACATATACCGCGACGGATCAAAAATGGACTGCGGTGTAGGAACGGGGGGTATGCTCCGAGGTTATTAAGGGGGTATTCTAGTCTAGAAGTTTAAAAAAATCGGTTTTTTTTTATTTTTCAAAGTTTAACTATTCAAGAATATTTGTACAAGAGGATTTTTCAAAATTCAAATTATTTTCGGAGATATAGGCATTTTTCTGACCCGGCATCCAAACTGTTTCGGCCGGAACGCTAAACTTTAAACGCGTTTTTCTCAAAACTGACTTTTTCGCAACGATACCCACGATTTCTCAGGTTCTACTAGACCGATTTACTTGAAATTTTTATAGAGTCTTCTTTATAGGCTTGTCCATTAGTGGAACTAGCCCCAACCCCAAATTTTAATTTTTATTATTTTTAAAAAAATTCGAAATAGTCAAAAAAAGTGATCCAAAAAGCTTTTTTTTCAGACAGTCGCCATTTTGTGAAAAAATGTTTCCCACTTTTTCGTAGTTCCGGCCATTGCGACATTATTCTAGATTAATATTCTTTTTTTCTTTTTGGTTTCAGATAACTAGAAGGGTTAAAATCATGGCTATGGTCACGTGGAAATTTTTAGAGACCCCTCACTTTGTCAACTCATAATTTTTGAAACTTTTTACTTCTTTTAGCTTTTAATTTTTTCTCTCTACTCTTCTAAAATTAACAAATAACTAATAAAAAAATGTATAGTGAAAATATTAATTGCCTTTTTTTACGACACTTTAAAAATTACCTGAAATTCATGCTTCTAGAATAGAATTTTAAGTATCTTTCCGTCTAACAAACATAAAGATGTCCTTTGAAGTTCTACTCTGTTTGGTTGCCTCCGTCTAACACAGTTAGCCAGCATATTTCATGCGGAAGTACCAGATATAGAGAAGGCCTGCGAAATACTACGGAAAGATACAGAAATCGACAATTTACACAGGCACTATTAGACTTATCATCGCCAAAGATCAATTCCAGGACAGTAAGGAAATTTAGAATAGTTTTAAACTCACTCAGAGGTCAACTCAACATGTTCATAATTTGGGGTCCTGGTCATAGCTGCATTTTCGGCAAAAAGCAGACGAGTTGGCCAAGTCAGGAACCGTTCTAGACTTATGCAAAACAGAAATGATGCCGGCACCGGTAGGAACGAACAAGTGGGACCGGTAGGAACGAACACATTTTACACACGTAGCTGAGAATGTGAGGTTCCTTATTTTTTTAAGAAAAAAGAGAAACTTTATATTTAATGGGGAATGTTTATTATCAATTGGAAGCAAATTCTTTGGCATTTATTTTTTGAACAGTATCTCTTTCAAATATTGGCCGCGCCAACGTCTCAGACTGTCCATTCGTTGAGTCTAATTTTCGATGACTCGTTCGAACATTTCGACTGGTAACTGGCGAATGACACGCGTGAAGTTTTGCTTAAAGGCTTGAATCTCGGCTGGAAACGCTGTGATATTCACCATCTTTGTGGCCAAACGACCGTCCCAAAACGAGTAATTATCTGCTCACCGTAATGTTCTCTTAATAAAACCATTGCTTGACGCGATGTGTAGGAAGTGGTTCCGTCTTCTTGAAATAAAATGTTGCCAAGATCACGAGCTTCACTTTCAGTCACCAAATAGTCGGTTATCAGAGTGCGATAACGGTGTTAGTTGGTGCCGAAAATGGGCGAAATCGGTCTAAATTAATATAGAAATTTCTATTATCGCCTTCAAAATAGGCTCTTAAGTCAATACAGGTAATTTTGTTATAAGGCTTAGCAGTGATGGCCCTTGGTGTCTTCGGCGATTTTTTTATGTTTCGGTTCATTTCGGAGCGCCATTCGCTTCAATGCTGGACATTTTCGATATCATATTCATAAACCCTCATCTCGACAGTCCAGTAATGATGCGTTTGATGAATGTAGGGTCCTCAACTACGTTGTCAAGCATCTCTTATGCCACCATTACCGCAATTTTATTTGTAAAAGAGTCAATCTACGAATCTAGCAGTGGCACACTTTATACCCAAAACTATAACCAAAATGTGTTGAGTCGATCCATGAGAAATATTGAGTTGCTCTACTATCTGTCTGCTGACAGCACGACGATTTCAAGCACTGTTTCTGAAACTTTTTAAAGTATTCGGAAAATTAGTTTCAAGTCATGTCAGTCTGTATGTATATACGCGAATTAGTGCCTTAGTTTTTAAGATATTGATTTGAAATTTTGCACACATCCTTTTCTTCTCAAGAAGCTGTTCCTTGGTCGAAACCACCAACATATCGGATTACTATAACATATCTGTAGCTGCCATACAAACTGAACGATCGGAACCAAGTGCGTGTATGAAAAACTTTTTAATTTTGCAAGATGTATTCCCGAAATTTGGCACATACTACTCCCTAAGATAGCACTACAATCTCCGAAGAAATTGATCTGATCGGACGACTATAGCATATAGCTGCCATACACACTGAACGATCAAAATCAAGATAAATATTTTTTATATCTCTTTATGCTTTAAAAGATGTATCTGTAAAGTGTATTATTGCTTCTATGCAACCAAAATCAACGTTTTTCTTGTTTTTAAATTTTTTTTTTGCATACTTTGTTCGTAAAATTTATATATTTTTTTACCATAGTTGCATTTTACTTTCAAGTTTCTTATTATTATTTAGTTTATTCTATTTTAGCTACATTGTAGGACCTAGTTCCAGCTGTTTGCAATTTTCTTCTAAAATTAGCCGCACGCTTTCCCGATAGGCCCCACACGAAGCATCGAGCGTCTCGAAATTCAATTTAAAAGATATTTCTAGTATAGTTCCTCGCATGCCAACCTTAACATTGCCATAATTAGTGCTTTCACACGTTTTTCACCGTTATAAATCGCGCAGAAAGTCAGAAATATGTATGAACCAGTGTATGAAGTGTCTTTATCAAACTCTTATGTGGCATTTTATAACACTTGTATACAGCGAATTGCACATAAGAAACCACATATATATATTTCACGCACACACACATACATACTTGCTTCAGGAGTGTGAAGTTTTTATCTTTTTCATTTCGTTTTTGTACTTTTTACTTTCATTTCTTGTTTTCATTTGAAGGTTAGATAACTTTTACTCGCTTTTGTTGTTGTTTTTTTTTGTTTGTTCTCGTTGTTGCTGTTGTTCCGTTTTGTTATTTTCTAAGCGACCGCTCGTCGTGCAGCATTTTGTTGTTATTCTTGCATACTTATCTTTATAATTTGCTCTTTTTGTTGCTTTTGTAAAGCATTACGTCGACTTTCTTTTTTTCAGTTAATTTAGGCACGCTCTTCGTGTGTTGTCTTCCTTTCTTTTGGAACGCCTTTATGTGTGTATTTTTGTTGCTTTTTTCACTTTTTTAATTTTGTTGTTGTAAGTTTTTTGATGATGTTGTTGTTTTTTACTCGTTTATGTTTTTGTTGTTGTAGCATTTTGGTTGTTACTTAACTCCATTCGGTTTTGTTGTTGTTTTTTACTTTTTAATTGTTGTTGTAGTTTTTTTGTTGTTATTTTACTCTTTTTATATTTTTCACTTTTTTATATTTTGTTGTTGTAACTTGTTTGGCTTTGTTGTTGTAGTTTACTCTTTTATGTTTTTGGCTTTGTTGTTGTAGTTTACTCTTTTATGTTTTTGTTGCTGTAGCAGTTTTCTTGATATTTTACTTCGTTTAGTTTTTGGTGTTTTTTACTCCCTTGAGTTCTTCTTGTAACCGATTTTTTTCACTCCTTTGTATTTTTGTTGTTGCAACTTTTTTGTTTTTTTTTTTTCTTTTGTGCAACTTTTCAGTTTTTGTTGTTTTTTCACTCGTTTAATTTTTATTGTTTTTTTATCTTTTTTGTTATTTTTTCTGTTTTATAACTTTTTTTTTGGTTTGGGTTGTTCTTTTTTAATTACCTTTCCCCAAAACAACAAGCGCTGGAGTGTTATGAAGATAGTAAAAGTTCGAGTAATTCCTGGAAAAGATAATTTCGCATTTCCGTGGAGTCTCGACTGATAAGAAAACTAGATTGTCTACAAAAGCATTCTAATTTAGTGTTTGGAATTTCGCAAATTGTGTAAACAATGAAATAACATTTGACGAATTTTTATTAAAACCGGAAATGTTTTCTGTATCAATTTTTTTTGTAATCTTATAGAATTTTGTGTAATAACGGAAGAAAGAGTTGGCAAAGCATTAATATTACAATAAACTTTCAAAAGTACATATTCTAATATCTATTAGAGTTCAGAAAACCCCCATTTTTCGTATAAGACATTTCAAACCAGCTTGAGTAGTTCTTAACATCGGCTCTCGCTTTCTCTTTCGTTACAAAGGTCGTACAGAGAGCAATCCACTTAGTTTTTAAATCCCTCATAGATAAAATATTTTTATATCTCAGGTCCAAGCAGAAAATTTAGTTAACCGTGTTGCTCCATTTGTTCTCCCATCTATCCCTATACATACTATGTTTAAGTTGTGAGCCGGCCTCAAGAGCTCTTCTGTCTGAAATAAATAATTCTTAATTAAATTCTTATAACAAATTTTGCACAACTCATAAAGTGTGCTGGTTTATTTTTCACTAATATTTTCAAAAGTATGTAAAGGCTGATAATGGTTTGTGCCTCCAAAGCCTGCTTTATGAATTAAATACCAAATAGAACTGATCCCAATGTTTAAGTAACTCAGCCGTTCTCTATCTTACTAGTTCGCTGTGGTCGTCAGGTAGGAAGAGTCTAGTACATTCTCAAACCAATTGGTGAGTTATTCTTCACTGGAGAGAATGTTGGTTGGTCGTTGGAAAGGGAGACGAAGGAGCACAAGAACACAGGCGGATGCGCTTAGACCATTTTTAAGCCTATTGTGCGCTGGAAAATATCTTAGTTCTCCAATCGAACTATTGTGCAATTCGCCATATTTTTAAGTAATTTTTGGAAACGTAGAATATTTCGCTTTTGTCCAAGTCGTATGTCTGAACTTTAAGAATTCCGTTTCAATTTCTTTTTCACTGCCAATACAACAAGAATTTTTTTTATATGACACCTCTGGGTATATTAGCATACTCTTGTACTAAACATATTGGGAACTCGGAAAAGTCTTTCGTATTTTATCAATATCTTTTTACTATAAATATGAAAAAAAAAACAAGTAAAACTTTATTTAGAAATACGGAAAGACTTTTTCGACTACCCAATATTTATTCAATTTTGTTATGAAAAAAACTTTAAGAAATTAACAAAATAAAATCTTTAGTAAAAAATATATTTTATTATTTAAAAAATTAAATTCAATGAAAAATAAAATTACTATAACAATAAAAAATTGAAAATTTATCAAAAATTGTATTAAGTTTTTCGACAAATGTTGTTAATTACAATTAAATGAAAAAATAAAAATAAAAAAAAATTAAACTAAATTACTCAAAATCGAAAAAAATAAATAAATATAAAAACATAAATAAAAAAAAAACAATTAAAAAATAAAAAGTTGAAAATAAATAAATAATTAAAAAAATAATTCAAATTTAGAAATATAAAAAAATAAAACTTTAAAATATATTAATAATTAAAAAAATAAAAAAATATATCTGTAATTTTAAAAACATTGAAAGACATAAATAAATATTAAAAAAAAATAAAAATTAAAATGTTAAAAAACAATAAGTACTTAATTTTCCGACTATTGTTAATTCGAATTAAACGAAAAATTAAAAAAAAATTTAAACTAAATTACACAAAATCGAAAAAAATAAATAAATATACTATACATATATATACATATATAACTTGCTTTTTGTTAAGTAGCAAAATAAAATAAAAATATAGCAAATATCAGTTGCAAATGTTTTGAATACTTGCATTTCATATTTTCCACTGGAATATAGCTTTGTTTTTGTTATAGGTCAAAAATAACAATTTTAACAGTACATATTAAACAAATACAATAACTAAAGCTCGAAAAAAGAGAAAAACAAAGAACACAAAAATTACTTAAGCAACAAAAAAATTGGTAGAAACAAATATTTGATTTTGGTTGCAAATGTTTTGACCACCACTGTATAAACGTAAATCATAAAAAAAAAATATTAATTAAAAGTAAATAAAAAGTTAAAAATAAATAGATAATTAGAATAAAAAATAACTGTTACAAAAAAAATTTATTATTATTTATTTAAATGATTAAAAAATTAGAAATATTAAAAAATAAAAATTTAAAAAATATTAATAATTCAAACAAAAAAAAAAAATATTCCAAAAACATTGAAAGAAATAAATAAATAATAAAAAGAAATAAAAACTAAAATATTAAATAGTAATTAAAAAATTAAAAATATTAAAATAAAAACAAAAAAAAAATTACAATTAAAAATTTTAAATATTATAGTTTTATTTATTTGAAAAAAATTTAAATATATTTATTTTTAATGGTTATGGCAACACTGCAGTTGCTTAACAAAAGTTTTCAAATATTATTTTAAATTCAAGTTAAGTGAAAAAAATAAAATAAAACGAAACCATAAAAAAATATAAAACGAAGTTAAAAAATAAGAAACCAAATTAAAAAAAAAAAAAAACCAAACAATGTTAAGCTATAAATTAAAAAAAATATTTTCAATGAAAAAATTTTTAATGAATTTACTTTTCATTGCTTTTGTCAACACTGGACTTACTTAACGAAAGAAATATTCTAACAACATGAATGTAATTTCACAAAAGTTACGCCATCGCCTGCGTCTTTGTTGTTTTAGTTGCCATTGTTTGGTTACCAAGCACTTTTCTTAGCACTTCCCATGGAAATTTTATTGAACTGAAAGCGGCAAACTTTACGCTGATAAACGCATCGACGACGAGATAGAAAAGTACACACAAAAGCAGCAACAACAACAGCAAATGTGTGCATATGAAACAAAAAGATTGCAAATAACAATAGCAACAAATAGTGAGTGTATATTGTAAGATGCCGGGGTAAGGGGCCGCTGGGTTGGCCGGCCAGCCGCTGTTCGTGTTAAGGTTTGACAGATGTTTCAATTTTAATTTTCCAATTGCACGTTACTGATAACGGCAGCCCGAAGCGTGAGCAGCCGACGCAGTAGCGTTATAACCGAGCAGACGTCAGCAGCTTGCCGGCTGTCCGTCCGTCCGTGATGTGCACACAGCTGGGCGAAGGCATTGTTCGCTTTTCTATGTTTATTCGCTTATGTGGCAATTGTTGTAATTTGTATTTGTAACTTTTATTGTTTTTGGTTTTGCAATCGATTAAATGTTTCTTAAAAGAGTGTATGCTATTTTTTATAGCTTTCTTATTGTTGCTTTTCTACAATATTTTTTTCTGAAATGTTGTTTTTTATTTACTATTTTTTTTATGTTTATTCCCAACATTTTTCTGTAATCTTGCAACACCTCTTGCCATCACAACGAGCTGATAACTACAATGCAATAATATACAATTAAATACAGAAAAATTGAACAACAACAATAACACGAAATGTTTATAGAGACACAATAACAAGTGTAAAATTAGTAACTTATTACAACAATACAAATAAAAAACCCACCGTTACACATGTTTACTCGCTTAAGTATGTGGAAAGTAAATACTTAACTCATATGTACACTGGGAGAAAAAGTCGCATGAATTTGAGACAAGCAAGAGAAAGAAAAAACAATAGCTACGTTTGCATGGAGGCTGTAATACTTTTCACTGGTGCTCTTCTTATAGCTAGAAATGTGTGAAAAGATATTTATCTTGATTTTGTTCCAAGAGTTTGTATGGCAGCTATATACTATAGTCGTGCCATCTGAACAGTTTCTTCGGATATTGTATCATTGCCTTGAACAATAATCCATGATGAATTTCGAGTCGTTATCTCAACAAATAAAAAACTTTTCCATACAAGAGCTTGGTTACAATCGTTCGGGTTGTATGACAGCTTAATGCTATAGTGGTGCGATCTCAACAATTTATTCAGAGTTTTTACCGTTACCTTGTACAATAAGCCGTGCTCAATTTCATGAAGATATCTTCTCTATTAAAAAATGTTTTTAAAGATTTTAGTTTGATCAGTCAGTTTGTATGACAGCTTTAAGATAGAGTTGTTCAGTCTAAACAATTTCTTCAGAGATTGTACCTTTGTCGCATATAATCATCTGTGCCAAATTTTTCGAACAGATATCTCATCAAATAAAAAAAATTATCCATACAAAAACCTTTTTTGCTTTTAATCGTTCAGTTTGTATAGCAGTTATAACTCATTGTGATCCGATATTGGATGTTACAAATTTCGGCAAAAAAAACTAAATATACTCTATAAAGGATATAAAAATACTAGTTTCATAAAGACTTATTAAAAACGCTTAGGTTCGAAACTCGCTAGGCAATAGACAAAAATGTCAAAAATATATTTTTCTAGGTGTGATGGTTCCCGATAATGAATTTTAAGCATTCTAATGTGTTTCTGAGCTGAAAAAATAATTTTATACATTAAGTCAACCGTTTTGAGGTTGTTTAAAATCTATAGGAGCCGTCATTTGGTTACTTAGCCAAGACACACACCACAAGCACTATGTGAAGCTCGTTGACTGATCTCCTTAGAGTTCAAAAATGTTTAGTATTATCGTTATTTCAGCTCAAAGTAGAGTACCATAAATATTAATCAAATTGAGAATGAACTTTAACGACGTTTACTTTGAGTTTAATAAATATGGGGATACAATAGATCTGCTCGCTCCTAAATATAAATATTTAGTTTTTGAACGAAGTTCTTAAACAAAATTTTTTTCAATGCCTTGATTTCAAATTTTGTTTTCGTCTCTACCCTATAATATTGACAAGTACTTTAATATAATCTAGCTTTTAAGTCCAAAAGCAGGTCTCTCTTCTTATGCTATTCTTTCCGAAAAGAGGTCCGAACTTTTTAAGATCCACAGCTTCTTTAATAATTGAACATTGTTCTATTGCAGAGTTGCATTTACACGTCTCTCTCTATCTCTTCTAAGTATTTGAGTTTTCAATTTGCTTTGATAAAACGTTTTTGGGGCTTGGATACCTAACATCTATGTTTATTTTCAAGCTCCCACGACAATGATGACCTTCCAGTCTTCAGAATTTTTTGGGGAGATCACTTTTTTCTTCAAAAAACTAACAGGTTCTTCAAGTGGCTAGAAAAGATGTAAGAAAATAATAGAACGTGATTATTTCTAGTCAGTGCTGGTGCATATTATGTTATATATACAAAGTAGATATCGGAAAAATCTTGAATGTTTTATCTCTGAGATCTGAGCTCTCCTTGCCGCTAACCGAGGAGGAAACAAAGCTCGTATCACGAAGCAGACAAATATCGAAAAACTAGTAACACCTAAAGTTATTGACCAACAATCTAGCGTTCAATTGGCAGACTGAGCAGGTAAAACTCCGATACCCATGTAACCACTTTAAGAGGTTGCGATCTCAACTCAATACGATGACCCACCCCAAATATGGATAAGTTGAACATTTGATGGCTTACTCATACAGAAATTTTTAAAAATCCAAAACTCAGTGAGAGACTAAATTTCTGACCATTAATTAGTACACGTTATATAGCAGTCCCTAGTCCCTTTTTCACTCTTCACTTACGTACAAAATTTTTTCTCCACTCGTCAAGAAAGACTTTTCATATTTTTCTCAGTGTGCATTTTCACCGAAAGTGTTGAAAGAAATAGAAAAAATAAAATAAAAATAATCAAAATGTGTGTGTGTGTAAAAGAGAAAGCAGTTGGTGCCTTAGCAATGGAGCGAGAAAGATGCGCTGCCGCCACCAGCAGCTTGGGCAATTAGACACGTTGCCACTTATAATTACGCCAATGAAATCGCTGTTGCAATGCAATTGCATCGAACTGCAGTCAGTCACCCGGACAGGCAATCGGTCTGGCAGTCAGTAAAATGGACAGACTGTCGGCTAAATAAAAACACAGGCAGACTGATCGCCTGTCAAACACTCAGTGGGCAAGAGCAAATCAATCAATAGCGTCAACAGCGCTGTAGCAGCGCCATCAATCGCTCAACACTCCACACTCAAACGGATTAAGCAGTTTAGCGCTGTAACTGCATCTATTTAGCCGATAAAAGATAGGTGGGTTGTGTGAGATCTTTGTTAGTAAATATTAGTAATTTTACGGATGAGTGTAAGTGTGCCTATTGCAGTACGCAGCAACTGTCTTTTTTTGCTTTTCATTAATTTTTTGGGTTCATAGAGATTTTTTTTGAAATTAAAAAAACAGTTTTTTCGTGTTTTTGGGCTCATGGAGACTAATTTTTATTATTTTTAATTTTTTTTTTGTTTTTCTATTGTTTGATATATTTTTTATTTTTTTTCTATTTTTTTTTTTGTGTGCTTTTGGACTCATGGAAACTATTTTTTTATTTGTTTGAATTTTTAAATTTTTTTTTAATATATTAAATTTCTTTTTTGTGTGTTTTGGGATTTTTGAAGACAAAATTTTTCTTAATTTTTTATTTTTTTAATTTCTTATTACAAAAAAAGTTATTTCTTAATTTTTTTTTTTTTTTTTTTGGAGAAAAGAAAATGAAAGCAATATAATATTTAAAAAGCAAAAAGTGTGTTGAGTCTTCAACACTATAAAACATTATTTGTTTACTTACTTACAACCATGTAAAGTGCCTTTGATCTGCAACAATAACGGCCAACAACAACAAGCTTTGAAAGCATTCACTTACTTGCAATTGGGAAATGAGAAGCGCAGCACAAAAGCAGATCAAACACTTGCTGCATTGTAAACACCGATAGATATGTATGTATTTATGTATGTACATACAGCATGCGTGTAAAGTATGTGCATAAGCAACTTTTATTTCGTCGCTTGCCACATTTTCTTTTCGTAGCACTTTTCTAGTATTTTCTAATATTTTTTATATTTTTTAATTTTTTTGTATTTATTCGCACTTCGAAATTTTTTGCATTTCTTCTTCGACTTATCATTATATATTGAATTGATTTTTTCAAATTGCTTTTTACAACGCTCTTTTCACTTTGCAACAGTTTGTTGCCACGCCATTCTCTTACTGATATGTATACACATGTCTTAACCCAATTTTCCCTTGATTTTTGGACAGTTTCGATATCATATTCATAACACTACAAGTAGTGATATGTTTAATGTACATACATGTGAAGGCTTCTTCTCTATGTCACCTCTACTCGACATCACTTTTTCAAACGATTCTGACCTTTCGGACCGGGGCTAGCATGAACAGGTTTCATACCCAACATTAACCAAAATGCACGATCCACAAGCGGTGATGAGATCTCTACTATCCAAATTTTCCGACAGGTAGTTTTCAATGACTTTACGAGCATCACTGAATGCTTTGTGCCACTCAAATACCTGTGGTCGTGATAAACATTTTCAATGATTTGACCAGAATGTATTATATTTGTAAATTAATTTTAACTATTTTTAGTTTTTATCGAGCATAAATGCGGCAAATCGAAAACGTCTTCATTCACTACAACATCAAAGAATTATCAGACATGCCAGTAAAAGATTATTTTCAGATTAGAAAACTACTGACATAGATTCTGTCTTTTAAGGGGTTAGGGGTAGTTAGAATTTTAAAAAAATATTTATTTTTTGCACTTTTAAGTGTAATATCTTAAAAATATTCCCTGAAAACTTCACGTGGATCCGATAATTAGTTTTTGAGTTATTCGAAAAATAAGAAAGAGAGTTCGGGCACTTCAAAGCGTAGTGTGAAACTTTAAATGCGTTTTTCTGAAAACTATATATTTTGAATCGGTGACAACTGTAACTCGAAAACCGTTCAGTAGATTTTAATGAAATTAATATAGCTTTAACTTGGACCTGATCGAAGGATTTTCCTTTTTTCGGAAATTTCGATTTTTTAAGACCAATTTGATTTGATTCGCAAAAATTAAAAAAAAAAAATCCTGAGGCCACCATTTTGTTAATTTTGAAAACAAAATAAAATCCTTCGATCAGATCCGGGATTATCTATTTATAAAACTAATTTTTTTTTTGTCCGATTGTTTTTAGATGAATCTCCAAGGACTTGTACTTGTCACAAGCAAGTACCTTTGTTTGGAACAGGGTCAACACAAACAATTATAACTTCGGAAATTAATTTTTTTTTGAAATTTTCATGACTTCAAGTCAACACATCGTATAATAATGCCATATTACTGCTTTTGAAAAATAACATGATTTACTCTAATTTTTTCATGCCTCTGACTACCCCTAACCACTTAAGCTTGCTTGAAATTTGAATTTTGATGCATTTTTTCGACTATCTGTCAGATCTAAATAATACATTATTCTATATTATCTCTACGAAATTCTGGAAAAATAGTTTGATGATAAAAGTTGGTCTGTATCGACTTCAAAGAATTTTTACATAGAACACACTCGTTGAAAAATTAGGAGGTAAGTTGAAAATGAAAGAAGGGGTACATAAACGAGCCTACAATCCAAAAGCTTTTGAAAATAGATCAAAATACTGATGAAATTAGATGATGAAAGATTAATATACTATCTTCTCAGGGACACCAATATAAAACTGCAGAAGGCCATGTAAAACTAGCAGGATTCTCAAAAAGTTGATGACCCACTAAAACCCACTTCAACCCACTTCAGGGGTTTCAAATAGCTGGTGACTATCTCTTCAGTTGTTGATTTGCTAGGCCTAAAGTCACACTGATAAGGTCCAATCAGTTTGTTGGCGCTGGGCTTCAATCTTTCACACAGTGCGCTCGATAGAAATAAATATTAGAGTGGGTTAAAAACACGAAAATTATTTTATCGATTGGTACTCTGAAAAATAGGTCCTTAGACACATCTACGAAAATCATTGCAAGTATGAGCTCTTAATTGTATCGGGAAGGTCGTCCGCCTTACAGTTTTCTATTTTTTTCTTATTATCAAATCGAAAAATTTTAATCGCCAATTTTTTAAAAAAATATATCGTTTCATAGATTTTGTAGGAAATTTAATGCTCTACAAAATGGTCGTACAAAGGTTCGCAAACTTAGCCGTTTGAAAGATACTAATGGTTATTTGAATATCTTAAGACAAAAATTTGTTTCTAACAAATGTTTCTAACAAATTTTATAGCTCAATGATAAAAACTTACTACAAATCGGAAAATATGGAGAGTCATTCTTGGAGGTGTCTAAAAACCTACATATGCTTCAGAGTTACCAGCGTTGTTTTTTTTTGCCAATCTAATATGTATATGAATGTATGTATGTGTGTATAATTATATGTGACCTGGTCTACGAAAAGGGAGATAGGTGTCAAAAAATCAATTTTTTTTTTAATTTTTTTCATTTTTTTTTATTTTTTATTTTTTTTTTCAATTTTTTTTTATATTTTTTTTTTCTTTTATTTTTTTATTTTTTGTTTTGACACCTAAGCCCCCTTTTCGTAGACCAGGTCATATATATTATTGTGAAAAAATCTCGCTAGTCGTCCGATATATTTTTATGTATGTATGTTCATAGCTATGTTAATTGATTTACGAATCCTCATATCTATATACATATATATTTACATATGTATATATCACTAGCCCGTGGCGACTCGTTGATTTTCTCATATCGCTGCCGTTCCACTACTGTTGCAGTGTGTTGCAACCATTATGGCGATCCATAAAATAATAACAAAACTCATTAAAATGTAATAGCAATTTGTTGCAATGAAAAATAAAACTAAAGCGAAAAGTAATTAAAATATTAACGCTAATTGTTTTCCAATACCGAGTTTCAATTTGAGATATTTTGCAAGAAACAAAAAATTAAAGAATTTGTGTGAAATGGACTGTGAGTAATTTTTCGCATTCGAATGAGCGCTGCCTTTGAAGACACATTTTTTCTTATATTAAAAAAAAATATTCCATATACATACATACATATATACATACATAGTTTGAGCGTTATATGTTGCATGTTGCACATTGCCGCGCAATTTCAATCACCTTATGAATTTGTGCATATTTTCATAAACTTTTACACTACATATTTTCTGTTGTTATTTTTCTTGCTGTTGTTGCTATATGCAGCGCCATTGCGACGCTGCAGTGTAACGGTAACTATACATTAATTTTCCATATTATGTTTGTTCAACATGCAAATGCGCTTAGGTTGCTGTGGCACAGTGTAGCATTTCCATAAATGCAAGATGTACATGTAATACATACAAATTTTTTGTTGTAATCAGTATGCGTTTTATTTTTTTGTATTTTTTTGTATTTTTTTGTCGAATTCGCAAGCAATAATGTTTTTTTTAACAATTTAACATAAATAACGACTTTCGGTACACAAAAGTCACTTTAGTGAAAAATTCTTTTAGCTTCAGACTAAGCGTCTGTTTAAAATTTATATCGTGTTCATGTAAGGTATATATAGTATCTGTTTTAGGTACTTAGTGTCTATTTTGAATATTCGGTATCTATTTTCGGTACATAATATCCTTCGAAGATTATTGCTTTAGGTGATAATTAGTAATTTAAGACAATTTAGGCATTCGGTATCTATTTTTGGTATGCAATATCCTTCGAAGATTATTTTTTAGGTGTTAATTATTGTTTTATTGTAATTTCGGTATTCGTTATCTATTTTAGGTACATAATATCCTTCCCAGAATGTTGTTCTAGGTGATAATTAATGATTTAAGACAATTTAGACATTCAATATCTACATATTTTTCTTCGAAGATTATTGTTTTAGATACTAATTTCGATACTCGATTTCCTTTTCAGATTATTGTTTTAGGTAATAAACTTACTGCTTTAACACAATTTAGTTGTTCGGTATCTATATTCGGTACCCAATATCTTTCGCAGATTATTGTTTGAGGTAATAATTAGTGGTTTAAGGCAATTTAGGTATTCGGTATCCATTTTCGGTACACAATTTCCTTCGAAGATTATTTATTTAGGTAATAAATAGTGCTTTAGCGGAATTTAGTTGTTCGGTATCTATTTTCGGTACACAATATTTTTCGAAAATTAGGTATTCGGTATCTTTTTTCGGTACTCAATACTTTTCGGAGATTATTATTGTTTTCAACTAAAATTTACTATTTTTTTATCTTAATTGCTTAAAATTATTTTTATTAGAAGTAAAGAACTTATTTATTATCAACATTGACTATAAGTCTATCAATCAAGTATTTATAAAGGGTTTCATAACTTCGATGTAACCTAAGTAAAAATTTTATTGTTTTTTTTTATGATCTCCTTTTAATATTTTATTCAAAAATATTGTTTTTAACAAAATATTTAATGCCTATTTTTGACAACATGTTGATTTTTTAAACTTTTTTATAATATCAATCAATATCTAACACCATTATTTATAATCAAATACAAAAAATTTTTCTCGTTTCAATATTAAAAAAAATGCTAAGCCATATTTAACCACGTCTGCTCCACTGTGCGCCAAGTGTCATCCCCCTTTTAAATGTTGGTTAGCAATTTTAACACTTGCACGTCTCGCCTCTGATTTTTTATGAAAAGTGTACATTCAAAGTCGCCAAGGCGGCGCATGCGATGCAGTTAATAATAAATATTTACGCTAACTGTGCAACACTATGTATGTATGTATTTGGCGGCATGGGTAACCCCTCACTAACGGCGGCAGCTGGCCACTTGGTGGTCACTCATACGCCGGTGTGTACGCATATTATTGTATGCCATATATATATATATATATGTATATGTGGGTATATACATATGTACATATATACACAAATTTTATATACACATGTATGTATGTGCGTTGTTGTTGTATTTTTTCTTGCATTAATTGTAGCAAAGCTTTGTAATCATGCAGTACATTGACGTTTATTGCGATTTAAACGTTCGAAAATTGTTGTAATTTATATTAGTAAAAATTAAAAATGTAAAAAAGATATTTTTCTTAATTTTTAGGAATATGACATAAACAAAAAAATCACAAAATTTAATTTTCGAGCAAAAAATTGGTTCGAAAATTGGTTTCATTAATGGAGTGACTAAGAGAAGTCATTAAGTCATACGATTTCTAAAAAATTGCCGAAGACGTTGAACCGTTAGCGTCGTATTCGCAAACAATAAGTGAATTTGATAAAAAGTTTCACAATGAGGTTTTGCAAGCCACCTATCATCATATACATATATATGTACATACATCTACACACTCGTATAAATAATCCGTTTTCCAGTTCACTGCGGCCACTTTGCGTTATTCTGATATTTTGTTGTTGGTGTTGCTTATATTTTTTTTATTAATATTTACATATGTTTGCATTATAAAACTTTCTGCGGTACACGGTACACTTGCTGCTACTCGAACGGCCATTTGTTGCGACATTTTCATTTGCATTATTATATGTGTATATACATACCTATGTATGTATGTATGTATGTACATAAATCCATTAAATTATCTGTTAAATACTGCCAGCAGGCCAATAGGCGACCAGGCTTTCGTACGCACTCTCGTCACGCCTGCTTGCCGGGCTTGTAGATACATATGTATGTATTGTATGTACGTACATGCGTGTGAATTGTCATGAAAAATTCATGCGAATCTGTCCAAGTCAATTGACTCGATTAACACTTCATTGCAATTCAATTGGCTACTGGATTTTGACACGGTGTAAAAGTAGTGCATACTTTTTGTTGTTTTATATATGTATGTATGCATGTATTTGCTGTAATTCTATTTGCAAACGATGACGAAATCGAAGAACTGCACTATTTTTCAGTTTCCGTTGTCGCCCCTTTAGTTTGATGGTCATAAGAAAGACAGTATACATTCTCGTTAGTACCGAATTTCGGTACTCGAAAACATTTTGTATTAAAACTAAAATGCTGTGCTTGAGTTCATTTTCGTTAGTACCGAATTTCGGTACCCAAAAATATTTTTTATTAAAACAAATATTATATGCTTGAGTTCGGCACTTATTTACTTAAAAGAGGAACCGATAATTTCTTCAGGGTACCGCATATGGGTACACTGCATAAATAAAATTATTTTTCGGTGCTAAAATTTTAAAATCGAAGTTACAATTTGTATTTATAAAATAACTAAAAATAAATAATTATACATACGTACCGCATTTTTAGAAACTACCGAATTTAGGTATTTTGCGGTCTTTTCACTATATTCCGTACTGTACTTTTAAGCGTACCGAAATTAGATATTCAAAAATTTACAAAAAAAAGTATTTTCTCTAATAAAAATCATTTTTCGAAAAAGTTAAGTGTACCGTACTTTTAAATGTACCGAAATTAGGTACTCAAAAATTACCAAATAGTATTTTTTATATAGTATATTTGAAAAGTAACGCAACTTGTATTTTGAGTTATATGAAATATGGTGTATATAATGCACGGTACGTTTAAAAGTACCGATATCAGGTACTCAAAAAAATTACAAAAAAGTACTTTAAATCTATTTGAGTTAGATGAAATATAACCCAATTTCAATATGGTGGAAATTTTCGGTATTAAATTATAGTGATTTGAAAAGCGAGAAAACGAAATACATGCACACATGTGTGTATTAAATTTTATTTCGAAAGAAACCGTAATTAGGCATATTTAAAAATTCAAAAAAAAATGTGATCCGAAATACCGAAAATGTTAAAAGAAAAAGTATTAATGTACCTGTTTTAGATACTTAGTAAAATTTTAATTTTTTATTTTCCTTGTTTTACTATTTGAGGTGTTCTAATGGACTAACTATAACATGTGGAGTTTAGGTACCTATTTTCGGTACTAAATAAAAGTTTTCGGTACACATTTTCAATTAAATATTTATTATTATTTTGAGAAATATTTTGATTAAAATATACAAACCTACTTTATACTGTACATGCATATGAATATATGTAATTGTTTGAAATTTGCTCACACCCTAATGTTATATTTTTCTGTGTGAAAACTTCAAAATTGTAATCCAAAATATCTAAATTATAAGTCGACTAAACTCTTTTTCACCCGAAACATCCGCTTTCGTTCAATTGTGCTTTAAATACCTTTCGGCTATCAAACAATGTCAACTAAGGTCAAAAGAGCAACTCATTTACACACTTCCGCCAGATAAAGCTAAACACCTACACACACACTTATCTCACAATTGTATTTGTTGTAGAGCCGAACGTTTATGCCAACTCAGCACAATATTTGCACGCAAAAATTCCAATCCTAACACCATTACTCCACGTTGGTGCGCTATGATGACGATGAACATTACCATCCAGCGTCACTGACAGCCAAATTATGCGCAACAACAATCAAAAAAAAATAATAATAATAATAACAAAAACAACAGGCGAAAAAGAGTATGGGCAATCATCAACAGGTATGCGGTGTGTTGTCGCAGATTTGCGAGCAACAAAAAAATTTATGATGAATTTATGTATGAAATTTTGGATGTATGTGTTTCTGTAAACATATATGTATACATACATATGTATGTATATTTGTGTATAAAAAGCAACAAAGTGTTGTGGTTACATGCATATGTACATATGTATACTTTATATATATCTTTGTATGGGAACATGCGTGCTCGTCTATTCGTGTTGCCCGCAAAACAAGTGACAAGCCGACAACAAAGTGCGAAATATACAAGAGAACAAGTGTAAGAGTAAAAGAAAAGTCAAATAATGGAAATCTGCCGAAATGTGACAATGAATTAAAAGCATAAATAAAAAAAAATATATATATGTATGTATGTTAAAAAAATATATAATATAAAAAATAGAAAAATAAATAAATATACATATACTTTTGCCTATAAATTTAAATAATTGGAAAAATTAAAATTAAAAAAATTATAATTATTAAAAATTAAAAAAAAAATAATAATAATAAATGAAATAAAACTGTTAAAAATGTTAAAAGAAAAATATTTAAGTTACAATAAAATCAGTAAATTAAAAAATAAAATAAAAATTGATGGACGAACAAAAAACTATACAAAAATAAATTAATATATTGAACAAATAACCGCAAAAAAAATATAAAACAATCAAAGAAAGAAACGAAGGATAAATTAATTAATCAAAAAAATAAATAAATAAATATGCCAATAATTAATAAATTTATTAAAAAATACATAATTAAATTAATTAAATAAAAATTAATGAAGGAAAATTAGAATTAATTAGTTATTTCAAGAATAATTGAAAAAATAAAATAGAAAAGAAATAAAACGAAAAAAATAGTAATAAATAAATAATTAAAAATTAACCAAAACACAAATTAATTAATTAATAAATAAATAATGAAAATTAAAAACTTAACAAAAAATTATTTAAGAAAATTTAATAACGAATTAATCAGTTAATTAAAAAAAATAGAAAAATTTAATTAATTAACAAACAAAAAAACAGAAAGAACCACAAATGAATAAAAATGTTAAAATAAAAAATAAGTAAATATAACAAGAATTTAACAATTAAGAAAAATAGTATACAAAATAGTTGTTTAGAGAACTTCAAAAATTAAATTCAAAAACCGAGAACGAAGAGAAAAATACGCAAAATTTATTCGAAAATAAATTAAAAACAAAAAACTCAAATATTAAAAACAAATTAAATAAATGTAAGAAAACTTAAAATAAAGATAAATATAATTTTTATATAATATAAATAAAATATTCACAATTAAGTAAATATAAAAGAAATCAGTGAGATAAAGTTTATAAAAATACTAGTTAATTCAAAAAATGTTCTAAATTAAGAAATTAACAAATATTTTATACAGAAAAGTATAAAAAAACTTAAAATTAAATAGTTTATAATTAAAAAAGCAAAAAAATAAAAAAATAGAAAAATTAATAAAATAATAATAAT
Organism: Bactrocera correcta; assembly: GCA_027475135.1. NCBI lineage: Eukaryota > Metazoa > Arthropoda > Insecta > Diptera > Tephritidae > Bactrocera > Bactrocera correcta. The sequence continues at coordinate 19,326,444 of CM050325.1, forward strand.
TAAAAAATTAATGAAATGTCAAAAATTAAATTCTACAACCAAAAAACACAGAAAATGTGCAAAAAAAAATCATAACAAATAAATAATAAACATTTAAAACAGAATACAACTTATAAAATTAAAAAAAAGGAAATTATTTTAGTTAATTAAAAAAAAACAAACAAAAAAACTAATTAAGAAAATTAAATAAAAACAATTCATACAATTAAAAACAAAAAAAAAAATAAATAAATAACTTCAATTACAAAAAATAACAAACTATTAATAAAAACAACAAAAAAAAACAATACAAATAATTAGAAAAATTGAAATAACTAATATTAATAGAAATATATAAAACATTTATTAAAATAATACAAAACTTAAAAAACAAAATACAATTAAAACAATCGCTTATTAAAAATACGAAAATTAAAAAAAAAAAAAATAACATACTAAATAATATTAATTCAATTAAAAAAAAAAATAAAAAAATTAAAAAAAAAAAATTGAACACTAAATATACATATAAATACTATATAAACCCAAAACTCAGAAAAAACTGTTGAAAAAAGAATTAAAAAACTAGAAATGCGAAAAGATCACAGCACTAAACGTCATATAAATCAAAAAAGATAACTAAAAATACGATAACAAAATTAAAATAAACAAATATACTTAATTACAATTAAAAATTTATAAACCAAAAATGCGATCAAAGAAGCTAAACATCCGCATATGGCGCATCACCAGCATGCTCAGCCGCAAATCGGTGGTTTGGTGATAGTAACAGCGGCGCCGACGCTGCCATCATCAGCACCACCGACGTTGTCATTTCCATCTTCGTGTTGGTGTTGCTTGTTGCCGCCTTAGACGCTGCGGTCGGCACCGCCAATGGTCGAGAACAATCTAGAAGAGGCGCCAGCGCAGCAATCAAGCACACATAAATAGATACATATGAACATACGTACTTACACACAAAAATACATAACCACATGCAGCTAAATTGCCATACAAACCGATGCTGGCGATTAAAGCATTAAAATATGTAGATTTGTATGCATGTAGCTGTGTATTTATCAGCCGTCGTGCACATATGGCAGTCACTGTAAGCCCACACGCTGCAGCCACGATAATGAAAAGCCTCTATATACATACATACATATGTATGATGCCTATGCATTTATGTACATATATACGTATTTGTATAAATAATATATACAATACATACATATATGTAAATGTGTGTGCGTGTGTGTCGCTAAGCCTACCCCACAACCGCTCCCGGCACTTAGTATGCGCACTTTATTCGATTTGCTGCCACCTTTTTAGTGTGACGTCAGTCGGTGCTGCTGCGCGCCTTTCGCCGTGCCATAACGAGTCGCCTGCATGCCGCGCACCCAACCCTTACGCTACTTGTTGGGTTCTTGCTTGCAATACATACAAATATCTTCAATTTTTTTTTTAATTTTTTGCCATTGTTGTTGTTGCTATTAACACGCCAGCGCCCCACGACAACGGCTTTTTCGCTGAATGCTGCCGATTGCGACAAGCGAAACGACTTGAATGTGCTCAAAAGCTCCAAAGTGAGTGGGCGCTGTGAGCAACAAATAAATGACATAGAGAGAGAGAAAGAACAAGAGAGCGTAGCATGTAAGGCGTGTATGAGAGAATGTGTGTGTTTGAGAAAAATAGTAATTTGAAATTGTGAGTATTTGTGCTTTTGATCACCTTCTGTGACTGAGTGACTGCATTATCTGAGTGAGTGCATTATCTGAGTGGCTACATTCCCTGAGTGCCTACAATGCCTGAGTGAGGGCAATACTTAAATGAGTGCGTGCTTGCATTTTACGAGTGACACACTCAAACAAGTGGTCAGCTAGCGCTCCACTGCTTGCACTAATCGTGTTAGAGAGCTTATACCTCGACGCGAATAACACCTGCTCGCGTGCATTACAGCCCCTCAAACACGGTATATATGTACGTGCGCATATACATATGTGGTCTGCACTCAAGCTCCACCATGCACTCGCACTCACTCACGCTCAACAACTGAGCAGTGCACTCGGCAGCCCGCACTCGCACACTCAACGTGTTGGCAACTTGGCGACCCATTGGTGTACATTCCCCAACAGCGCAACGTTAGCAGCAGTACGATTTCGAACTCGCTCGGTGTAAGACATTGACTGCTCCCGTAGACGCGGTCGTACACATACATAGTATATAAAATAGTGTATATATATATATTTATATATACATATTTGCCAAATTGCCATAAAACGTTCACGTCAGCAGCAACAACAGCAGCGTTAGTAATTTTTTGCCTGGCGGTGTACTGAAATTGAAATATAACTGTTCAGACATTATAGAAAATTGCTTGCTTTCATAAAATTTTGAAACAATTTTTTTTCGTGTTTTTGCTCGTCGGCAGTGCAGCTACGACGCAACGCACGTCATCAAGTCAGTCAACAAATCGTCGCTTGCCGTAGTCGTTGTCGTGGTCGACGTTGTGTCATTCATTGCCGTCGTAGTCGTCGTCGTTGTCGCCATTAACAGTGTGTGTTTCTGCACAGCAGCTTGTTAGAAAAGTGGCCAAAAACAACGAAAAAAAAACGTAGCAAATGAAACTTGAAAAATAGCAAAAAATTTAAATTTCGAAAATATTTTCGAAAGTGTAACGAAAAGTGGGCGCGTGCAAGTTATAACGTGGCGTAAAATAAAAATAACAACAACAAGCATACGCGCAAACTGCAAGAAAAAGGTGGGTGAAGCAATCATATTGTTTAAAGAATTTGTAAGAAATATTGAAAAATTTCGAGGAAATCGAAAAAAAAATTATTTTTGACTAAAAAATTGAGAAACATATTTTTTTAAGTAAAACAACAAAATCAGTAGTTGTGTGTTAGGGAAGTGCAACGAAAAGTGTAAGAAGCCTTCAAAGGTAGAAAGCAAAAGCTGATGCGTTCTAATTTGTTGGTGAAATACTGAGAAGTTAAATATTTTGAAGCAAACGGATAAAGGCAAATTAAAAGAAAATATGTTTTATCCCAAAGAGGGTGGTTGTTAAAAATATAAAAGCTAAAAAAAAATTAAAAAATTTGAAACTTCGAAATTTTGAAAAATTAAAATTTGAAACTTCGAAAATTGAAAGTATGAAAATGTAAAATTAAAAAATATGATATCATATACATATTTGAACCAGACATATGAAAATTTAATTATAAATTTATAAATTACAAAAAATCTAATTAAAAAAATACATAAAATTTAAAATAAAAAAAATTAAAATAAAAGTTTTAAAAATTAAAATTACGTGCTAATTATAATTAAAAACTATGAAAACTTGGATATAAATACATCGAGAAATTAATCAAATTAAAAAATTAAGCAAATTTAAGTTTATTCAAAATTACTTGAAAACTAAAACGAAATGGAAATTCCCAAATATAAAAATTTTAAGTTTCGAAAAATGTGTAAATTACGAATATTTAAATTTACTTCTAGAAATTGTTAAATTAAAATTAAAATAATACGAAAATTAAATATAAGAATTAAAATGACTTGAAAATTAAACAGGAATGGAAATTTCCAAATCTAAAAATTATAAAATTTTGAAAAATGTAAAAATTGTCAAATTTACAAATTTAAAATTTACTTCTAAAAATTAATCAAATTAAAATTAAAAAAATAAGAAAATTTAAGTTTCAAAATTAAAATACTGAGAATAAAAATTTGGGAAATTTCAAAATACAAACATTTTTTAAATGTAAAATTTTGTAAAACTAAATCTTATGATAATTTAAAACTTAGAAATGAAAATTACTTGATTATTAGAAAAATTTGAATACCAAAAACTTAGAATATACCAAATTTGAAAAAATAAAATTTTTTAATTTTTTGTTAAACAATTGTAACTTAGAACTGCTTGGTAATTAGAAAAATTTGAAAATTTAAGAATTTGTATATCCAAAAATTTAGAATATTTAAAATTTAAAAAAACTTAAAAGCTATGAAAATTAAAAATTAATTTAATTTTAAACACTTGAATATTTAAAGATTTCGAAATTTCAACAAAAAAAAAAAATTTAAACATTCTGAAATTTAAAAATTCCAAAACTTAATCTAAAGAAATATGCATACTCGCATATGTATAGTTCAAATATCAAAACAATTTAGATTAAACAAATTAAAAATAACAACTTTCGAATTATCAAAAAGTAAACTAAACAGAAAAATTACAACAAAAAATCAAATATGATTACGAGTAAAAGAAAATTATGTTTATGTTTGTAATAGCAAATTAAAGAAACAACAATATTTCATTATTTTCAATACTAAAAGTGTTTGAATAAAGTTTTTAATAAAGAATCAGCTCTTTAAAACTGAAAAACATTAATTGTAAAACACAAAGATTAAAATATTTTTGAAAATTAAATTTAAAACCAAAAGCCAAAAAAAAAAACAAAATTTAAAATTTTTTTGCATTTCAAAATATTTTCAAATTTCGAAAATTCAAATTTTTACAATAAAATATTTTTCTTAGCAGAAAAGAACCAACGTCACAAAAACGACAAGCGCCAAATGCGTAAGCGATACGCTGAAACAAAATAAATTAAAAACCAAACGAATTTTTTGCTGCGGTGGAGCAATTTCACGATTTCGCGAAAATTGTGTGCAATAGCATTTATGTTTGCCAAAAAAGTGCAAGAAGAACTGAAAAAATTGCAAATAAACAGTTGAAAAAATTAAACGAAGCAATTGATGAACTAAAAGAATTTTATTAAATAAAAAATTAATATATTAATACAAATTAATTATAAAAATTTAAAAAAAATTATTTATAATAATTAAAGAAATTAATAAAATTTTAAATAATTAATTAAAGTTTGATATAATTAATTACAAATAAAGGTAATTAATTAACTGCTAATAAAATAATCAGTAATTAATATTATGAATTTAATTAATTACAAAATTTAAACAAATTTAAATTTCAAAATCAATGAATTAATTAACAAATACTCGAAATAGTTGCAAAAATCTGTAGCAGAATATTTTCTGCGTCTTTAGTGGACAGCTGGCACATTCCAATACAAACATACTTACACATATACGCATACCGACAAACTTACCTATGTACACTTGAAAGCGAAAATTCAAGGCGAAAATTGTAGTGCTCAACGCAAATAGAAACTAACCCACACACAACGAACGAAAACAGCAACAAAAAGTCAAAATAAGCAACAACTACAATAAAAAGCTTAAAGCAAAAACTTGTGTAGTTTACGATTTCTGCGAAATTTTCAAAGAAAATTTTACCAAACAGAAAAAAACAACACATTTGCGAAAAAATTAGTAAAAGAGTGTGAACCCAAGTGCAAAAACTGAAGCGGAGTGCAGCTCGGCTGTTTGTGCAGATTCCTGCGTTAATTTGGTAGGTGATTCATGCGCATTTGAACACAAAATTTTTTTAAATTTTTTTTTTGGCATTAAGAAAAGTGTGTGCGATCAATTAGCAGCGCAGAAAAGGAGAGCAGAGCAAAAATTAATAACACAATTTATACGCGCATACATATAGTTCATAAGTAGGTGACTAATGCGGAACGCACAAGCAAATATACAAACTTAATTTATTGGGGAAGTGTTGAGAAATGAACACAGGTTGAAAATAATTATTTATGCGTTTCGTTAAAATAATATGCATTTGATGAGATTATTCAACGGTTGCTGTCGAATTGTGCATACATACATACATACATACTTCATATGTTCCAGCCAAAGTGCTTGTAAAAATATGAAATATTTGCGAGCGGCTCGATTTGTGTTTTTTTGCAAATTTATTGAATTTTGAGTTACATATTTGTCTGCGCTGTTGTTGGCATTAAAATGTTGTTGCACCCAAAAGCTAATAAATTTGCTTGATTTAGTGGAGTTACCTGTTTTTTACTGTATTGCTTAACAGCTGGTGAAAGGAACTAACGGCAAAGCTGGCGTATACCTCAGAGAAAACGCAAAAAACATGCGAAAGCAGGCATAAAATGCAATGAAAAATGTGGCCACTTTACAATATGCTCAAATTTTTGCATTTATGAAAAAGTATTAATTTGAAAGTTTTTGCAAGTATGAAAAAAAATGAAAAATAATTCAAAATTGAAAATTTTTGCTAACATTTTTGGAAATAAAAAAATTTTAAAAATATTTACAATAATATGAAAAAATTTCAAACATATTTTTGTACAAAAATATTTAAAGGGAAAGGTTTGCTAATATTTTTGGAATTATGACAAACTATTAATATAAAAATATCTGCCATATACATACAAAAAAAGAAAATATTAACAGTTAAATGAAAAAAATTCAAACATATTTTGGTATCAAAAATATCTCCAAAATTAAAATTCTTGCTAAACTATTCGGAAGTATAAAAAATATAGATTTTAAGGTATTTCTAATTATAAAAAAATATGTGAAAATTTCCAATTATAAAAAAAATATTTGAAAAAAATAGAATTTGAAAATTTTTCAACATGTACATATATGAAAAAACTAAAATAATTTGGGATCAAACAATTTTCAAAAATACTTTTTTATGTGAAAAAATTCTCAAAAATAATATCATTTCTAAATTTTGCTCACTAAATTTTTTTTTTGGGTTACTAATTTCAAAAAAAAAAAATGCAAATGTTTTCAAAAATAATTTTTTATTTGATAAAAGCTTCAAAAATATTTCAAAATTTTTCAAAAATAAAATATTTATGGATTACAAATTCCAAAAAAAAAAAAAAAAAATTTTTAAGGTTTCAAAAATATTTTTTGATTTCAAAAATATTGCCATTTCAAAAATTTCGCAAAAATATTTTTTTTTGCTGTATAAATTCCAAAAAAAAAAAATTTAATGCGCATAGCTCCACGATTTTGATTAAAATGTTTCATAAAAATAATTTCAAAATAAATAATTGTATGAAAGGTGTTGGCTTAGAATTATTTGCTCGCAGCGTTGCATTTATTTTTACAAATATTCTTTTTTGGTTTAAAATTAAGTATTAGAAGCAGGAATGCAAATAAACAACGAGTCTTAGAAGTTTTTATTAAATATTTGAACTAGCTTTACAATTTTGAAACCGAAATGTACTCATAATATATTTTTCTTAGAAAAATTTTGTGAATTTCGAAACGAGGAGACTTCTTTTTACAATATATACTCTTAATGTTACTAATAAATGCAACTTTCAAGTTCAATATGTAAAATTTAGTTTTGAAAATTCTGAAAAATTACGGCATACCAGTAAATTTATATTCAAAGCAAATTTATTTCTCGGAAATTAACGCCAAAAAAATTTTTTTGTTCCAAGAAAACCACAAAAATGCAAAACAATGAAAATGTAAATTCAATAATTCAATAGCAAAAGTCTGAGTAGACCATTAAGCATGCAATGTGTCTTTTTGAATTGATTACTTAAAGCCGAAAAAATCGTCTTTACAATTTTCTAAGGATTCTACAATAAAAGCTTACGAATTTTTTATTTTAAAAATATTTATTAAAAGATTTGCTTTTTTTATTTAGAAATTTTTTTTTTTTATTTTAAAAATATTTATTAAAAGCTTTGTTTTTTTTATATGTATGAAGTAAATAAATTAGATTTGAGTTAAAACAATTAACAATAATTTAACTTTGAAAAATATTGAATTAAGATAAAAAGCAATTAGACAAAATAAAAAAATTTACCTCTAAATTAAAAAATATAATAAAATTAAACAAATAACATTATAATAACAAAATAATATAATAATTAAAGTTAATATAATTTTTAATATTTTAAATTTTTTTTTAGATTTTTTTTATAAACTTTCTGTTTTAATTTTTATAGGTTTTTTTGATTGTTTTTTATAATTTTTTTTTAATTTTCTGTTTTTACAATTTATTTGTTGCTATATTTTAATTTTCAGTTTTTTAATATTTTTTAAGTTGTATCATATTTAATTACAATAAAAAAAAAAATGGAAAATTATTCAAATTAATATAATTTCTTTATATACATATACTTTTTAATTAGTTTTTTCCTAATATTTTTTTGCGATTTTTTTCTTGATTTTCTATATTTTTTAAATTGTTTACTTTTATAATATTTTGCTTTTAATTTTTTATTATTTATTTTGAATTATTAAATTTTTAATATTTACTTTTTAGTAATTTTTAACTTTGTTAATGTTCAGTTTTTATTTTTTTTTTGATTTTTTTATATCAAAATTTCAACCTATTATAACCTTTATTTGTAAATATTTGCAATACACAATGTAATTATTGTGCCTACATAAATACTGCAGCATGCAGCTATAATAATGCCAACCAACAACAAAGTAGCAAGTCAAAAAATGCTCGTAATTAATAGTTTGCCGCAATTATTAATTGAAAGAAATCAACTTGTGAAATCCAAGACGATGACTACTCGCTATCTCCAGCCAGCTAGAGTGGCTAAGCACACACATACTATATGTACATATGTATGTACACACATATACACCAATGTATGTATGTATGTATGTATATAGAGGCGTGCTACCTCCACAGACCTGCCTACAACGCCCGAAGCAGCGTACAGTGTTGCACAAAAGTATGTTTAAATGTGTAAGCAAGTTAGTATGTATGTATGTATGCATATGACTAAATGCTACTTACCGCTGCACTATGGTGCAAACAATACATATTTACGCACGCTTTGCTTTTTATGACCAGAATTGTTGCGCCTTTTTGTTTTTTCCCCACTTTTTATAACTTTTAATAAACTCGAGAGTGTGTGTGTGTGTGCATGTGTGCAAGCATCGTATGTATATTGGTGTTGTTGTGTTGTCTATTTGCTTGTTTTTCGCTGCATATTTTTTTCAACTAGAAAATTAATTCGCATAACTTAACAAAGTTGTTGCTACTAGCGCTACAACTACTGTTGCTATTGTTGTTGTTATTATTATTATTTTTATTGCTGTTGTTGTTGACTAAGCTAAGCTGCGCTGGTTAGCGCTAGCAAATCGAAAGATACAAGTTCCGCGCATAGGTGTGTTGGTGACTTTTAGTAGTCGATATGAGCACACACACACACACATGCATATATTTATTAATTTATACGCACACATGCAGATCGACGCTTGCTTTGGTTTGCGTTGGTTTTGCCCGTGTAAGCGATGACGTTCAACTCTGTTTACTGTTTACGTGCATTTCAACTGGTACGTACATACATGTGTGTGTGTGTGTGTATTTATTCGGGTATATATGTATATGTGTAGATTTGGCTATGGGTTTGTAGCGTGATTGTGTCAGTGTGACAGAAGTGGTGAGCGTGAAACAAAAGCTAAAATGGAAAATCTAATAAAATTGCGAAAAAGACGCTTTAATTAAGTAGCAACAACAACAACAACAATAACAGCCGCAATCGCGCTGCACTAAAGTTGTTTACTGTTTGCTGTACAGTTTCATCCAATCATCTATTTGCGTTGAATTTAAATGATTTTTTATTTGATTTTTTTTTTTTGTTTTTGTATTTAGTTTTTGTTTATGGCATTTTTGCGCCTAGTTAAATAATTTATTTCTTATCGGAGACACCTTAACATTGTCATGTGGTACATTTGGCTGTCTATTTAATTTATTTAGTGGGTGTGCTGATACATTTTTACATATTGAAACAAAATTAGCAGTTTTGGTTATAAAATGGTTATATATTGGTTATTATATCTGACAGCGATTTTCAATTTTATTAATATACGTTGTTTAATTCAACTTTTTTGAAGTACAAAATTAATTTTGAATAAAAAAAATTACTGCCACATTACATAAAAAAAATAAATTAGTTTTTAAAAAAATTATTTATGATTATTAAAATACACTTAAAAATTAACAAAGTAATATACTTAAAAAATATAATTAAAAATACTTAAAACTAAAAAAAAAATTTAAATAAAAAAAATAAAATTAAAAAAAAAAAATTAAAAGTTAAAGTAATAATAATTTTTTTCTAATAACGTTAATTAATTTTGAATTTTTATTTAAAAAATATATATGCATATAAATAAAAAAAAATTTAATTTAAGAAAAAATTAATTAGTTTAAAAATCAATTAAAGCTAAAGTGTTATATGCATTTTTCGAATAATGTTAATTAATTAAAACAATATTAAATAAATTAAAATGTATTAAACTTAAAGAAAATACATTAAAATAAAATTAAATTAAACCAACAAAAATTTAAAAAAAAAATTAAATTAAAAAGTAAATAGTTCTAAATATTTTCTTGAATACTTTGAGTTTTTGTTAAATATACATTGATACATAAGTATAGGCACTTTAAATTATAAAAAATTTTTTTTCAAATTTTTTTAAATAATTAATAGAAAAAATTAAACAACGTATTTTAAAAAAAAAAAATAAATAAAGAAGAAAATTAAAAAAAAAATTTTTAATTTTAAAAATTAAAAAGAAAAAAAAAAAAAATTTTAAAAATAAAAAAAAATAAAAAAAAATATTAAAAAAATAATAAAATAAAATAAAAAAAAATTAAAAAAAATATTTAAAAAAAATTAAAAAAAATTAAAAAAAAAATTTAAAAAAAATTAAAAAAATATTGAAGACTAATAAATTTATAAAAATTAAAAATTAACAAGAAAAGGTTTAAAATTAAAATCAAAATATGTATCTGCTATGTAAAATTAAAAAAAGTAAGACTTTGGGCACTTTATTTTAAAATTTCCCTTATTTCAAACTTCAAAATCTATATAATAACACTAACTTGGTATTCCTTGTTGACAGAAGGAATACGGAGTGCACCACACCTCGATAACTGTCAACATAACCTTGATTTGTGACCTGCTTTGAAGTGGTTTTTTCGGCTCACCTTTGCCACGATATTCGGGCGATTGATCAACTGTTTCGGATCGCAAGCATAGATTCAAGACTCATACGCTTCATGACAACCTGGCATCTTTCAAAATGGTTTTCACTGATACTACCGATATTCCAAAGGTGCCAGTAAGATCTCTGCCTGTAAATCGTCGATTCTTAAGCACCAATTCATCAGTTGATGTTGATGGCCGTCCTGGACGTGGTTCATTGTGAAGGCGTTCTCGACCCTTTTTGAAAAAAAGTACGCGAATTAGTTCTTCAATTTTAGAGATATCTATCTGAAATTTTGCACACGTTTGTTTCTCCCCAAGCAGCAGCTTTTCAAATGGTTCAATTCGGATCATTGCTTCGGAGCTGCCATACGAACCGAACGATCAGAATCCAATTCTTGTATAGTAAATTCAATTATTATTTATTTGTTAGTTTTTTTTATGATATTTTTAATGATTTTTTTATTGATAATTTTTATGATTTACTTTAAAGTTTTCTCTAATGATTTTTTTTTTAATGTTTTTTTATGTTTTTTTTTTTTTTTAATAATTATTTTTTTATGCTTTTTTTTACATATTTTTATAATTAATATTTTTCAAACTTTTTTTATTTCTCATTTTTTTATTTTTTATCTTTAATTTCGATTTTTTTTAACGCACCTTTCTTCAACACCTTCCCGCTTTGTTATTGTTTCTAACCACACTTTCCACGCAAATATCGCCTCCACTTGCATTCGTGTTTGCTTCCGGTAGCAACATTACGTTGTCCAACTTTTAAACACTTTCTCACTTCCGCGAATTTTTGGTTCGAAATACTTTGCGCAATTTTGAGGTCAAGTTCTCACTTTGCCGACGACGCTACAGTGGTGGCGATTATACAAGCATATGTATGTATGTATGTATGCATGTAAATACAGCTGAATGCACGTAAAATCTATGCCAACGAGGTGAGCATTGCTTAATTTTCGATTTTTCTTGTTGTTGCTTTCGCTGACGCGCCACTGACCAACAAAGCGGGAAAAGTATTTTTTCACTTTAGCGAGCGAGTGCGAGGGCCTTGTTTCGTTTTGCAAATTCTTTCACATGCCAACTAAGTGCACAAATATTTATAGAATACATATCTAGGTACACATGACTATATATGTATGTATAAACATCTGTAAGTATATGTTTTTGTATGCAGTCTGGATGACGCCCACACCTACCGGCACCCACTAAGCCTTGTAGACATACTTATGTAGACATTTTATAAATATCTCTGTCACTGCCACTTTTGGCTACGAAATTCTTTGGCTGTTTACTTACTTCATACATGCATATATGCTTATATTTATTTATGTACATGCATATATACTTATGTATATGTACGTCTGTATGTATATACAAACGTATATGTAACAATTTTGCCGTCTAAACACTTTGTCATCGACTTTATTGACAGTTTTTGCTTAGAATTTGTATCTCTCTGCTTCTTCTCACTTTTATCGTTGCTATTGTTGTTGCATGACATTTGAAATGATTGCTTTTAATACACACTTTGAATGGAAATCGTCGTCAGTTTGCCGTTTACTCGCGCTGAATCAATCAAGCATGACATAAATTGTATGTGTGTCTGTCCATATGTATTTATATGTGTATATATAGACAGATATACTCGTACATTTGTGTGTAGGCATACCAAATATGTGACAAAATCCATGTTTAAATGTGCGAATAGAAAACTCGTAAAAATATTTATTTGTTCATACAAACATACATGCTTATGTGCATATATATACATATAGTGTAAAATATACATACATACATACATACATACATCTACATTTATACAACCAAATAATGCCGCTTATGTCGTTTAGAAAAGCGTCGCAAGCAAAAACAATGCGCACACTGTATGAGTAAGGCAAATGAAATTGAGAGTGCCGAAGAAATTAGTATTCAAGTAATGTAACAAAAGCAAGTTAAATAAAAACTGCAAATAAACAAAAGCAATAACAAAATATGCCTGCATACCTGTGCATATCTATTTATGCACATACATACATTACTTATGCATATATTTCATTTACATATGTACGTTTACTTTTCGCAGTGAGTGTGTGCGCTCTCTGTTTTCCTTCGGCTAAGTGTCGGCAAACACAGTTGAATAGTTAATTCGTCCGTTTTATGCTGAACTTGCGCAATTCTAGCGTAGTTTTTGTTTTTTTGCCTCGGATTTGCTGTTTTCTTTTTGTCTTTTGTATGTTTTCAGCGCCTTAGTTTGGGATGTGTATGGCTCAATTGCGACTTTGTGACTTCCTAGTGACGCTATTTTCAATAGATTTCTAATATTAAATAGAAAAAAGAAATAGTTTTAAATTAATTGTTATTTTTTTGTAGACTTTCTTTGCTTCGGTACAAGTTTTTTTACATTGCACTGGATGCAGTCTCATACTTATCAAAGGTGATCTATTTCAAGGTTCCCTCCTTTTTTACACAAAAACCACAGAAACTTCAAATTTATTAGAAAATGTTTATTACCATCAAAAACAAAAGATTCTTTGGTATTTATTTTTTAAAGATTATCTCTTTCAAATGTTGACCGCTCAGATGGTCCATCCGTTGAGCCCAATTTTCGATGACTCGTTCGAGCATTTCGCCTGGTAACTGGCGAATGACAAGCGTGATGTTTTGCTTCAAGGCCTGAATCGAAGCGAGATTGTCCGCATAGGCTTTAGACTTTATATATCTTCACAGGAAAAAGTCTAACGATGTGATATCACATGATCTTCGTGGCCAATCGATCAGCCCAAAACGTGAAATTATCTGCATATCGAAGTGCTATCTCAATAAATCCATTGATTGATGCGATGTGCGGGAAGTGGTGCCGTCTTGTTGAAGCCAAATGTCGCCGAGATCATGAGCTTCTATTTCAGGCATCAAGTAGTCTGTTATCATGGCGAGATGGCGAGATAAGAGTCACCATTGGCGGTTACGTTCTCATCGGCATCATTTTTGAAGAATAATGGACCGATGATTCCACCGGCCCACAAACCACACCAAACTCTTGCTTTTTCTATATGAAATGGCAGCTCTTGAATCTTCAGGTTGCTCTCCGTCCCAAATGCGACACTTTTTCTTGTTACATGCCTCATCGCAGAACAAAATTTTGCTCGAAAATGTCGGATCTTCTTGGAACTTTGAAGAGCGGCCTTAGTTTTTGCGCAAGCTGTATTTTGTACGCCTTCAATTTAAGATCTCGATGTGTACTCTCAGCTACGGCGTGATCACGCGTTATAATCTTATTGGGTTCGTCACTTCTCTGCTCGATAAATTTAACCCTGCCCTTTGGTCTAAAAATTGAGATAGTAAGTAAGAGAGTGTCTACAATTCTTTCTTGGTGGAGCATTTTTTTATTTTTTCTTCTATAAACTATTAAAATTGATTTGAAGTCAAAGAGGATTAGAAAGAGGTTTGCATTGTATTTTTATTTGTCATTTGACGGACTTAGGATAGTAAAACTAATCTAACATTGAAGACATCGGTTATAGTGAGGTATTGGTATGCTCTCTTATACGGAGATTGCTGTTGCTTTGACTTGCAATTTTTTTGACAAGAGAGCGAAGACAGCTTGTATTTGTATCTCTCATTAAATTGGTTTACTGTTTTCTTTTCTCCCTCTATTTGACTTTCGACTTTATACCTGTTGCTTAAGTGTTCGATTAGTCGCTCTTTAAGGTTAGTTTAGCGAAAACACCTTATTTTTATACCAACAACAGGACATAGAAAACAATTTATATTTAACTATAATATTTTTTAGCATTTTCAGCATTCAAAAGTATATGTATGTAGATGGTTCAAAGCACTGAGTCTCACCCTCCTAGTATAATGGTTATCTTACTTCCGAACGACTAAATACTCTTTATATCGCTTAGATAGGAAGATCTCTCAATAAATCTAAGTGGAAATACATTGTTAAACCACATTGTCTCCAATCTCTCCCAGTTCCTTCCTAACCTCAAATACCGTTTACACTGATTTCTAACTGTCCAGTGCATTCGACAGTAGATGAGTTATTTCACTCTGTGCAACAATTTAATTTTCCCACTTACTTTTTATCATAAATACATAGTTTTTCTTCTTTTTCCTCACTTTTAGGTTTCAGCTCATTTTTGCCATTTAATTGGCATTGCAATGCTTGTGATATATGTATGTATTAAGCGAGTCATTCATAAGTTCTTTGCACAATTAACATACATACATACATACAAACAGCATAACTTCAGTCATACGTATGGATGTAAATATGAATGTAAATACATATGTACGTATAACGGCGGCACATAGTCATATTACTTAAACATCTGTCGACATGGTTTTTAAATTGCACACTTTTTACGACTTTTATCTGCGTCTTTAGTTGTGTGTCATTTTCGTTTGCTTTTATTTATGACTTTTATTAATATTTATTTTTTTTGCTGTGTTTGCAGTTTTTTTCCCCATTCTTTGAGTGTCTTTAATTGCATTTCGCATGACATGGATTTTTGCTTTACATTTGTTAGTCTATTTTATGTTTGTTGTTGTTTGTTTCTGTATTTTAGCGCACTAAAAATTATCTAGTGCATCAAAGAAAATAACAACGACAACAATGACAAATCGGTAATAAATATAGCAGTCACATGCGGCAATGAGTTTATTGCGTTTACATATGAATAAGTTGTATATTATGTATGTATGTATATATAATTTTTTTCATACAAGCATATATATTATATATGTATATAAAAATTCTTTTAAGTTCGCATGTCACACAAAAAAGTTTTCCCTACAAGAACTTGATTTTAATCATTTAAATTCTATGACAGCTATATGTTATAGTGCTCCGATCTGAGCAATATGCTTACAGATTGTAGCGTTGCATTGGACACTAATCTATACAAAAATTCAGGAAAATATCTTAAAAAAAAGAAACTTTTGCTCACAAAAATTTGGTTTTGTTGGATCAGTTTATATGGGAGCTATATGCTATAGTGGTCCGATCTGAAAAATATTTTCGGAGATCATAAAATTGCCTTAGATCTTAATTTATGCCAAAATTCGTGAAGATATCTCTACAAATAAAAAAGTTTTCCAAACAAGCACTTTATTCCGATTGTTCAGTTCGTATGGCAGATATATGCTATAGTGATGCGATACCGCTGGTACCGACAAGTGATCAACTTCCTGGCGAGATACGAACGTTTGCAAAATTTAACATCAATATCTAAAAAACTAAGTGACTAGCCGGCGTAGTACAGACGAACATTGCCCTCTAGTGTGCTTATACAAAGTTTTGAAAGCACTGGAATTATTAATTGTAACAAATATTTAAATCTAGTTAAGTTGTATTAAATCATTTAAAAAAGGATTTCACGACTTTTTTTACTCTGTAAGAAATCAATATTTTATAGGTCCATACATATAACTGTACTCCTACCGCAAAACAAGCCGGCTTTTTGCATAATATTTCAATAAAAGTTCTGGTAAAAAATTTCAATAACCCGGAAACGGTGAGATTATTTTAATTTTGTGTTGCCTAAAGCGCGCCTACAATTATCACAATAATCTGAAAAAATAGGTTTAAAGTCTTTAGCAGCACACACACACACAATTGGATTTATAAGTGAATTTATACAGTGCTGTGCAGGGTAATGGAAGCGTATGCTCATTAGGGTTAAAATGATTTAATTGTTTTCTGCTAAAATAAGAGAAAAATTTTGAGGGAAGCTTAAAGTATATGAGAAAGATTATTATAGTAAAAAAACATAATAATTAAAAATAATAATATAAAAATATTACAAAAAATATATTAAAAAAAAACATATAAAAAAAAGTAAATTTTATTTCATTTTTGCCATTTCCATTTTATATTAGGTTGGCAAAAAAGTATTTTTATTGATTTTTTTTTATTGAAATTGAAATGAATTTTTGATAACTCATGCCCAGCTCTTGACCGTTTTCGTTCTGGTGTAGAGGTGGTCGAAGATGCGCCACACTCCGGAAGGCCTGTCGCCGAAAGTTGCGATAAAATCGCTGAATTGCTACTATGAGACCGGCATAGTAGTCATCAAACCGTTATAAACTATTTGAAGAAGCTTAAAGTCACTAAGAAGCTCGATGTATGGGTGCCACACGAATTGATTCAATAAAAATAACGCAAGACTTTTTCTGACAACCTAATATACGAAAAAGTCCTCCAGTTTTTGAAATATCGATGTGAAAATTTTCGCAAGTCCACTTTTGCCAAGTAGCTGCTCATTTATCCGAACCGCCGATATCGGCCCGCTATAGCTTGTAGTTGACATACAAATTGAACGAAGAAAATCAAGTCTTGTATGCAAAACTTTTTTATTTTACGAGAAATCTTCTCGAAATTTTGACATAAAATATTTCCGAAGACAACGCCAAAATAACCAAATAAATTTATTAGATCGAATAACCATAGCATATAGCTGCCATATAAACTGAATGATCAAAATCAAATGCTTATATGGAAAACATCTTTATTTGTGAAGATATCTTAACAAAATTTGGCATGACTTATTGCCCAAGGTAACAGTACAATTTCTGAAAAAACTGTTGTGATCGGTCCACTATAGCATATAGCTGCCATACAAACTGAGCTTTCAAAATCAAGTTCTTCTAAGGAAAACTTTTTTGGTTGAAAAGATATTCACGAAATTTGGCTTGGAATATCGTCTAAAGCAGCGCTACAATTTACAAAGAAAGTTTTCGGAACGAACCATTATAGCATATACTCGTGGCTGCCATACAATCTGGTTTATCAAAATCAAGGTAAACATTCTTTGATACCCTTTTATGCTATAAAGTGCAGTAGTGAAGCGTATTATAGCTTTGGTGAAAATAAGGTTAACCTTTAATCTTGCCTTTAATACGTTTCGGTTGAGTAAACCAAAGCATTTGCAAAACAGTTCTATGTCATTGCACAGCGCTGTACATTTTTGAATAGTCATTATTATATATGTACATATGTACATACATATATAAATGAATATTTCATTTTGGCGCTGGTTTTATTTTTTACTATAGAATGTACATACTTATGCTTTTATGTATTACATATGTACCTTAAGCTTGTTTGTATTCATGCGTGTATGTGTAATAATAGCTTGTTGAAATCATAATAATGAATTGAATTTCTTGGAAATGTAATAAAATCAGATTATGCGAATGTTTGATGTTTTTTTCGACATAATTATTATTTTATGTATAAAACATATGTACGTATACATTTATATATTTATATGGGTGTTAGATGATATACATATTTACATATACATATATGCAAGTATGTAATAAATTGTTCTAAGTGGTTTACAAGCACTTGAAAGCATGTAAACATGAAAACATACATACATACATAAGTATATTGTATATGTACCAGTATGTCAATATTGTTGTACATATGTATGTACATCATTAATTAAGAGTTCTGACTAAGAATGTGATAACGAGGCAATTATTTGCGCTGAAACAAATTTTATATGTAAATGTACATATGTACATACTTACTTACATACATATGTGTATATGCATTTATTTCTAATTTGTAAATAAAAATATATGTATAAGTGTAAATATATGTATATATACATACATATGTATAGGCACATATTTATGGAATTGTTTGGTCAAATTTGAATAAAAATATTTCAAAACGCTCCTCTAAGCTAGAATAAATGCACTTGTGACAATATTTGTGTGCCTGTGTGTTCGCAAGTGCGGCCTACCGGCAAAAGGTACTAAGTTCAATTTAATTAGAGAAAGAAATTTCAATATTGTACTAAGCACGTTGTACTTGTATATTTCTGTCGAGAAAGTGATTTCATATAGAATTTTTAATCATTTTTAGAGCTAAAAAAAAGTGAGATCACACGTTTTGGTATAGTAGTCGAAAAAGTCTTTTCGTATTTCTAATCAAACTTTAACTTATTTTTTTTTTAATAAATGAAGCTTAAAATCTCACCTTTCCAACACTAAGTATATGGTATAACACAATGTGATTGGTAGCACAGGAGATATACATACATATGTACGACTGCAACGACACCTATTGACCAAATGCGAAAAGACTTTTTCAACTATCCAATAGAATGAAATTTTTAATGTAAATTACTTAATATTTTACTTTTAGAGGCATTTGTTTAACCTTTTTCACTTACTTACGCCGCTAATGAGCGTTTTTTAGCGTTTTCTGCAAGAGAAATAAAAATAAATTTGCTGCCAGCGAAGCCAAGTAACGCGATAAACACGTGCCACGAAGCGCAAAACAGGAATTTGTTTATTTTTAAACACAAACAGCATAGTATTTGAGTGCAGATAAACATATTTAGTTCCAAAATACATTATATATACAGTATATGCACTCACTCACACAGACATATACATATGCCTATTTATATATGCCTTCACTATATAATTTGTGTCACATGTACAGTCAGCCTATAATTCAAATATGATTTCTTTATACGCTCGTTAGTCAATCGGTTAGTCGGCCGGCCGGTTGTTCGTTCGTTCATTTGTTCGGTTTTATACCATAAACGAAAATCACAAGATAATTTGTGTGGGCGACGAGTCTTCAACTTTTGCCGTTACTATGCCAGCCCATTTGACACTGCGGCTATTATTGTATTATCTCGCTGTTATTTATTTTTTTATTTTTACATTTTTTGAGTGTGTTTGTGTATTTGTTGTTTTTGGTTTCCCTAGTATTGTCATTGACCTTTGCGCTCCACGAAATAAGCACAAATGAGCACAAATTTGAATTATGTAAGTGTTGAATCACTCGCTCGTACTTATTTCGAATGACACAAAAGCCGCTATTGGCTGACTGAAGCGCTAATTTATGTTTTAATCGGAGGCGAAAGAACTTTATTCAAAGTTCAGTTTGAGTGCAGTAATTTGTGGTGTGTCAACTTGAAAATAATAATAACACAATTCGAAAATAATTACACTAAAGCCAAGGCGGCACGACGAAAACTGCCGTCAAGTTATTACCAAAAAAAATTATAAAAAAAAAAATTAAAAGTATATATTAAAATAAAAAAAAAAATATTTTAATTTTAAAATTTCTTACCTTCGTTGTTTTCAAGGGCATCAAAAATACTCTTTCAAACGCTTTTTAAGCCTTGAAGACTAATTTTTCGCTAGCTTGTATGTGTTAGAAGACTTTTTAAACATTTTCTAGTGATATTAGATCGCATATTTATATGAAAATAAAACCAAAATTTCAGTAAGCCGACAGTTACAGGCTTGTCTAAATTTAACTACATTTAAATC
This sequence comes from Bactrocera correcta, assembly GCA_027475135.1. Lineage (NCBI taxonomy): Eukaryota > Metazoa > Arthropoda > Insecta > Diptera > Tephritidae > Bactrocera > Bactrocera correcta. The sequence goes on from CM050325.1 coordinate 19,346,618, forward strand.
ACTCAACTTTAAGTATTAATATATTTAATATAAATATTTAATATTAAATACAAAACATGTGGTAACTTCATGTTCACTTGTTTTTATATTTACAAATATAGTGAATAACGTGTAAAGAAAAAATAAAAAAATTCTGTGGAGGCGTTCCCGAGTTACTTGAGGGCCGAAATCATCAAAATAGGATGAACAAAGTCTAAAGTTGATTCTTGCAAAGTTGCATGCAGGTACTATGGTTAAAAACCGCCAGTCGTCAAACTGCCGAAATTTAGACAATTCGATGGAGGCGTTCCCGAGTTACTTAAGGGTCGAAATAATCGAATTGGGTTGAACAAAAATTCAAAAAAATTCTATAGTTAATACTGGCAAATAAGCATTGCTGTGAAATAAAAATCGCCAGTGTAAGATCTAGTTCTTAACTACTCAACACCAGATTTCTCTGAATATTGCTTTTTTAATAATTTTTATAAACAAAAATGTGTCATTAAACAGCTGCTGACAGTTAATTCTCTTCAAAGATAATTCATCACGTTTGTTCTCTTAAAAAAAAATATTGTTTAGTATAGCTTAACCTCAAATTACACAATTATTTAAATTATTATGAAATAAAGAGTGTTAAACTGTAATAATAGCTATTGTAACGGTTTGTTGGTAATACAACTCAATGTCGAAATAATTGTCTGATAATAAGGTCACAGAAGTGTTATTAAATACGGAACAGCAACAGCTGTGTTCCAGTTTCATACAAAAACGCTTGAATTTTACTATACTCAAGACTTGCTAGAGACTCTCACGAACTTAAATTTCCAAATAAGTACTTTTGTGTTTTAAATTGGGATGTAAACGTGTAAGGCAATAACCAGAAAAAATGAATCAATTCACTAGAATACACCAAAACTAGTAAATTGTAATTCATTGCAAAATAACTCAAACTCTCCCATTTTATTTCATGCCACAAACTCTATTAACAAAATCTCTCTATCTCTCTTTCTACTTGCAGTGCGGGACCCTAGACGCACACTCCGAATCGTCATATCACTATCAACAGCGTTCGAACAGAATGGATGTCTATCAAATTGACGACGGTTTCCACTCGGACGGTGGCACTGAGACGCCACCACCCTCACCCAGTTCGGGTTCATCGATAGCCTCGGCTTCGGATCATGGCTCATTGGAGAGTGTCGACACGGGCGGTACACAACGTTTGGCCGTACTCTCATTCGAACAGGTGCGTAAATTGCACGATGTCATGGACGAAAAAGTGGCCATACATGGACGTGGTAATTTCCCCACACTCGAAGTACCGCTCAAAGATTTGGTGAATATGGTACGACGCAAATTGGAGGCGGATGTTAGTGTGGGCGGTGCCGGTGTGATAGTCAAGGATGTGCGCTTGAATGGTGGCGCAGCTAGTCATGTTTTAGCTTCCGAGGATCAGCCATACAATGACTTGGACTTGATCTATGCCATTGAATTGACATCGACACGTCACTTTGATCGCGTCAAATCGGCCGTGCTCAATACATTGTTGGACCTCTTGCCGGAGGGTGTGTGCAAACGGCGCATTATGCCGTGCGCTTTAAAGGAGGCTTACGTCGGCAAGATGGTCAAAGTGAATAATAATAATGACGGTGATCGTTGGTCACTAATATCGCTCGGCAATTCGCCAGGTCACAAGAATGTCGAATTGAAATTTGTCGACACTATGCGACGTCAGTTCGAATTCTCAGTGGACTCATTTCAAATCGTTTTGGACTCGTTGCTACTATTCTACGACTGTGCCGCCTTACCCATATCGGAGAATTTCTATCCGACCGTGGTCGGTGAGTCGGTATATGGCGATTTTCAGGAGGCGCTCTATCATTTGCAAAAGAAATTGATCTCAACACGACAGCCGGAAGAGATACGCGGCGGCGGTTTGCTCAAGTATTGCAATCTCTTGGTGCGCAATTATAAGCCAGTCGATCCGCAACATATCAAGACCCTAGAACGTTATATGTGCTCACGATTCTTCATCGATTTCCCCGACATCAATACGCAGACCAAGAAACTGGAGGCGTACTTGTCCAATCACTTCTGGGGCGTTGACGAGGAGCCCCTACAATATCAGTACCTGATGCATTTACGCGAAGTCGTCGAAATGTCTACGGTGTGCCTGATGGGGCACGAGCGGCGGCAGACCATGTTGCTCATACAGAATTTGGCCACGAATGTGCTCTACAAGGAGCAGAAGAAGCAGCAACAGGCGCAGGAGCAATATCAACAACAGCAACAGCAACAACAACAGCATCACCTACATCACCATCACCATCCACAACAACAACAACAACAGCAGCAGCCAGTCGATGTGCAAACAACACAAGCACAACAGCAGCAACAGCAACAACAACAGCAGTCACATCAACAAGTAACGCTGGTCACAGCACAGCACCAACAACAACCACAACAATTGCAAGCGCCGCAAACACAGACAATCTACTTGCAGGCGGCGCCGACAGCGTCACCACAAACAACAACAGCGACCATCTGCTGTACGACAGCCACCGGCGAGCAGCAGCAACAACAAGTGCAAGTACAGCAACAGCCACAAGTGCAGGCGATACAGACGCATGCCGCAGTGGCCCAGCCGACGACCACCATTCTGGTCTATAACGGCGTCTACTATGCACCTGTGATTCCGGCTATTTGCACATGCAACCAGACGTGGTTGAGCACGTGATTGACGAACGAGCCGGCGACGGGGCAAACAGACGCAACAACAACAACAACAGCAGCAGCAGTAGCAACCACAGCGTTAACAGCGACAACAAGCGCAGCAGCAGGAGCAGCAGCAACAACAACAACAAGAAATACAACAGCATCAGCAGCAGAGGCCACCGTGATGGGGGCACAGCAACAGCAACAACAACAACAACACGAACTACAGCAACAAGTGTCAGCAGCCACAGCTTTTGATCAGCAGCAAAATGATGTGGCAGCAGCGGACGTAAGCCACCTACAATCAAGCTGCAATTGCAATTGCAACAATAATAACAACAGCAACACTGGCACCGTTGTGCCGACATTTGCATTTAATGGTAATACAGCAACAGCAGCCACCAACTGCAGCAGCTATGCTACAACAACAACACCATTTGCAACTTATGTGCCGCCGGCAGCCACAGCACCAACAACAACGACGGTTGCTGCGCCGACGGCTAATAATTTGCTGGCAATTCCTTGCTACGATGCGCAATGCCTGTTGCAACACCAGCAGCTGCAGCAGCAGCAACAACAACAACAACAACAAGCACAGCTGCTGCAACAACAGCAAACGCAATATTTGCAACAACAGCAAACACAGTTGCTGCAACAACAACAATCAAAATTGTTCCAACAACAACAACAAGCGCAATTGTTGCAACAACAGCTGTTAACAACACACCATCCATCATCCACTTACTATGTACAGCAAATGCCAACAACCGCATTGTCTGTACTACCAACAACATCACTAACACCACCACAACAACAACAACCATTCTCATTGCAAATGCAGTTGCCGTTGTTGGAACAACAACAACAACATCAGCAACAATTGCTTTTGCAACAATATCAACGACAGCAAATACAACAACAACAACCGCAATTTGCTGTCTACTTCGCGCCGCAGCAACAATTGTTGCCACAACAACAACAGCAGCAACAGCAATTTGTGCATTATTATCCGTATGAGCCTACCGCTGCTGCCTACAGCAGCTGATGGGAGTCACAATAGATGCCAGAAGTGTATGGGTTAGGCAACTAAGTGCTGTCAAAGACACCAAAAAATGTTTTGTAAAAATTAATTTAAATCGAAAATAAGTTTTTTCTTCACAATTTATGGAGAAGTTGCAGAAAGATTTGTTCATTAGAAATTTTTTCGAAAACTAACTTCAGAAAGTGTAAGTTTTGAAGACAGTGAGCTTTCGTAAATTAAGCTTTCACTAAAATCGAGCTTTCATTCAAACACTGAATTTTGTAGAAAAGTGCCTTCGACAAATCAAACTTTCCCTGGAGTCTAACATCTTCGATCTACTGAAAATAGAGCTTCCCGAAAAAAAGCTTTCATTCAACAATGAATTTTGTCGAATTGGGTCTGCGATAAATCAAGCTTTTTGTGAGTTTTAACTTTTTTCAAGTGGGTTCTAACAACAGAAAATTTAATCGACAAAAAATTGTGCTTTTGAACAAATCGAGCTTTCATTAAAAATTGATTTTTGTAGAAACGTGTCTTTCAGTGACTTCTAATATCTTTGATCTACAGAAAATGAAGCTTTCTAAAAAATTAGGCTTTTGCAAAAATTGAACTTTCATTCAAAGTTGAATTACGGCAATTATGCCTTCGAAAAGTTCAAGTAAATTTTAACTTTAAATATGAGAAAAATCGTAGAAATCTGTTTTTCAAATTTTTGTTGCATTTTAAAAAATTTCGCATATTTGTCAATTTTCACTTAGCGAAAGCTCAAGTGAGCTTTCACCAAATGTAAGCTCCGCAATGCCAGCTTTTGTCATTTTAGGCATGGGTTTAATAAATTTTTGCACTAATAGAAGTCGATTTTTTTTTTTTTGAAAGCTTACATAACTTCGCCTACTGAATAACGTAAAAAATTACCCACAAAATTAAGTTTTCTCCCACTTAAGGCAGCTGCACGTAGTGCTTTGAAAGTTAAAGAAAAAACTCAGCGATTAAAGTACAAATTTCTTCGAATCCTCATGTATATTGCAGCTGTGTATACTGGCGTTGCATACCTTTAGGCGCCAAACAGCTGTTGCTCTGTTGCGCTGCATACTTTCAGTGCTCAATTAGTGTTGGTTTTGGTTGTTGTTGCCCACCACTTCCTTCCTGCTATTGTCATTCTCACTCTCTCTCATTCCTTCCATTATTATTTCATCTCACTCGCGCGTGCTCTCTCTCTTTCGCTCTCACTTTTGCTGCGGCGTTGTTATCTTACAATTCGACTGCTTTGCTGCTCGTTGCCCGTCGGTTTGCGTCACTGCTACCACGTTGCGTTACGTTGGTTGGTTTGTGTCCACACTATTTACTGTTAACTGTGTACTTTATTATAATATTTTTATTTTTTATACCATACTTACTACTATTTACATAAATGATTACAAATACACACACACATACATACAATGATTACGATGTACTGCATCTAATGTAATGAGTAATGAGTAAAGAAGAAAAACAAAAAAAAAAAAACAAAACAAAAACAAAAAAACTTTATAGTGATGTTAATTTGATTTCCATTAATTTATAATTACTATGTATTCATATGTATATTATATATAAAACATGTTGACGCTACTCCTCTATTGATTTGTAATTTCTTGACATTGAATTCTTTATTTACCGTTATGTTTGATTTTGTATTGTACTCACTGTGTTTTCGCCGCATATTTAATATGACGATGAAAACTGTTAAGTATATATGTTATTGTGGTAAGCTGAAAGAAGAAGAAAAAGAAGGAGACTAAGCAAAAAAAAGTGTAGAAGAATGAAGAAAGTGATTGTAAGCCAAGAAAGAGAATGTAAAACATTAATAAATATAATGAAAATGAAGATTGAAAATAATACTACGATATTGCGATTGTTGTCATGTTAATTATACATACTTATATATGTAATATGGTATCTTTTCTAATTATTTTGTATTTAATTATAAGATGAACTTGCCTGCGTGCAGCAGTGTTATCTAGACACACACACACACACATACATACATACTACAGGTAATACCTATCGCAACTTACGCTGCAGCGTTACGAAAGCAGTTGTGTATGTGCGATTACGTTAACTTTCGTTTTTATTAATTTTCCATAGAATTTAGTCTGCATTATTGCATATAAATATACATACATATATATAAATATTATACATATAAATATATATCTAAATGCATACAACAAAACTACTACTACTATACACATACGTACATGAAAAAATTTATATTTGCATATGTACACCACCACGCATATAAATAGAGAAAATATGTGAAAAAAGTGATCCATAAAATGAAATAAATAAATAAATAAAATAAAATAAATAAATAAAATAAAATAAAGTACTAAAAAAAATGAAACAATACAAAAATAAAAATGATGAATTCAATAAATTTTAAAATTATAAAAAAATAAAACAAACAAAAAATAACATAGAAAAAAATAAAAATAAAAACATTAAAAGAGAATAATTAAAATATAATAATAAAAAAATATTAACTAAAATAAATTGAAAATAATAAAATAAATGTAAGAAAAAGTATTATTTTGAAAAATTCACTAAAATTAGAATTCAATAAATAACTAAAAAGTAAAGTAAATAAAAAATAATAATTAAATGAAAATAATAATTACAACTACAAACATTAATAATAATTAAAAAATTAACTTAACAAATAAATAAAGTAATTATTTTAAAACAAACAGAAATTATAATAAAACGAATTGGTCAAAAAAAAAAAAATAAAGTAAAATGAACAAAAATCAGAATAAAATATTTAATTAAAATAATATGAAAAATAAAATATATTATTACATTAAAAATTAATCGGTCAAATAAATAATAATAATAAAAAAATATTATACTGAAAAAATTTTTAACAAATTCTAAAATAAAAAGGAAATAATTAGTAAAATTATCAAATGAAAATTTTTTAAATAAAGTGAATTAAAAACAAAAAAAATTTAAAATCAACTAAAATAGATAAAAAGTAAATGAATAAGATAATATTAAAAATAAAAGAAAATTATTTAAGTAATAATTACAAAAAATTAAAATAATTAAAAAAATTAAAAAAAGTAAAATAATAAATAGACCAATTTCATAAAATAAATAAAAAATATAAGTTAAAAAACTTATCAAAAAGTATTTTGATTAGATAAATAAATAAATATTCGAAAATAAAATAAAAGATAATAATTTAAAAAAAATAAAAGGAAATTACATAATAATAATAATTAAAAACAATAATAAAATAAATTAATAAATTAGGGCAATGTTATAATATGAATAAAAATTGTAATTAAAAATAAAAAAAAATAAAGAATAAAAAAACTAAATTAAAAAACTAGTGAATAAAAATATGCATTAAAAAAATATAATAAAAAAATCATATTCAAAAATTAAATTTGATTAAAACTATAATAAAAAAATTATAATAAAAAAATAATAATGAATAAAAAATATAAAAAAAAATAATTATGAATAAAAAATATAAAAAAAAATAATTATGAATAAAAAATAAAATAATTATGAATAAAAACTAATAAAAAATGAGTAAAACAACAAAATAACAAATAAAAAAAATTGCATCTCTTTGACATTGCGCTCCATTAATGACATTGAAGCAGCAGCGCCACACACAAACACAAATAAATATACACACACATACGTATGTATGTATATAGACATCACACACACACACATTGTTAATATTTAAGAGATTTTAAATCCTTATATATATGTATGTAATTATTAGTAGCAAGAAGAAGCATTACGAATACACAATACTTGTATGTATGTATATTATGTTTGTAAAGGGCGAACAGTTAGGTGAAAAAAAAAACAAAAACAAAAATGAACATGTGTGGTGCGTGCAATAAACAATGACAAAGAGAACAACAACACAAATATGTATATATGTAAAAGGCATAAAATAATATATGTAAACATATGTACATAATGGAAAACACACAAAATCACTGTGTACTTTTGGACACTTCGCAAAAATGTATGAAATAAAAACTGCAACAAATCCTAAAAAAAGTAATACTACAATTAAAAGAATTTCTCAAACAAAAAAGTTAAAAAAGTATATATGTATATTTATAAGCTTTTCAGCCGCCCAGAAAAACAGCGAAAAGCTAAAATAGTTGTAAAAACATGTGAAACAACAACTATGTGTGTAACTAGCGTTTATTGTAATTGTATGTTGAGTTTACAGTTAAGCACTTTCACTCTAAGAAACTTAACTTATCGACATGTGTACATGATTATATGCTTGTAACCGTACGGACACCACATGCGCAGGTGATAGGAAACCGTTCAACGTTTTCAAGCTTTAACATGGAATAAATGTGAAAAATATTTAAAAACCAGGTTTGCATGCAAAAAAACAGAAAATGTGCGAAATTTTGTAGCTTTTGAAAATTTCGTTTTCAACAAGTATTTATTTGAAAATTGCAAAAAATTGGAAATTTGTGTGTACTATTATTCACTAAAAAGACTTAAAAAAAAATATTTCAAAATGCAAAATTTTTCAAGTCAAAATCATTTCGAATAAATTTTTGAAAAATTTTAATTCATTTCTAGTTAAAAAGTTTTCATACTTGAACTTCATTAGTTGCAAAAAATGTTTTGAAATCTTGAATTTCTTTATCTCATTGAAAATTTTGAAATTTGTATCGATGTTTGAACATTCTGAAACAAAATTTTTTCAAAATATTAATATTTTCAATTCAAAATATGGAATTATTGAAATTCCGTATTAATTTCGAAGCAAAACATTCTATTATTAAAATTACACAATTTAAAATTTAAAAATTTACAAGCTTCGAATTTAATTTAGTTCTTGTTTTCGAAAATAATTGCAATTTTTCAAAAGTATGCTTTAAAAACTTGTAAACTTTTTTGTTTTCGAAGTATGTATATTTTAAAACTGAAATTAAAATTTTTTTATTTATTTATTTTTTTCAAAATTTTTTTTTTTAAATGTTTTTTTTCTTGAAAATTATTTTTGTTTAATATTATTTTCTTTGAAAATTATTTTTTTTTAATAGTATTTGCTTTGAAAATTAAATATAATTTTTCGAAATCGTTACTTAAAAAATTCTTAGTTTTTTTCGAAATATTTTTGAAAACGATTTCGTATAAAAATTTTCAGAATTTTTTTCGAACAACCCGAAAGCTCAAACAATAAATTCAAACCAAAAATAACTTTTTTCGAATTTCTAATAAAGTTTCCACCTGTTTTTAAAACAGGCTTGCTTTTCACAGTCCACACATGGCGCTGCGACAGTTGAACTTGGTCAAGCATGTGGTCAACAATTTAACATGCTATTAAGTGCATAAAACCACACCGACATATATAAACTACAACAACATAAAAAAACGAAGCAAAACCCAAACACACACACCAACAAACACCACTTCTAAAGAATTTTTACTATATAATTATAATAAAATATAAATAAAAATGAAATCACAAAAAAAATTTATCTAAAATAAAGTTGTATGTGTTAGTTTAAGAAGTATAAATATAGAAACAAAAAATTATTTGAAAAATTACTAATTTTAAGTGATAATCTTTAATTGCATAAATAATAAAATAATCTCTATTGTAAATGTAAAAAAACTATAAAAATAAAGAAACAAGAAAAAAAACTACAAACAACAAATATTTTGTGTGTATTTACTGTGAGATGCTGAGTATATATAGTACTAACTGTGTATTTGTATTTGTAAATGGAGAAAATAATAAAATTTAATTTAATTAAATTAATCAAAAATATGAATAAAACGCAGGGCAGCAGTTAGGGAAGAAACCCCCTCAAAAGGAGGGAAGGAAGGAGGAAATTAGAAAAAGAAGTCCATTTTGTGCGAAAAAACGAAAGCGAGAAATTTCAGAGAACAGCTAAAAGTAGAAGAATAATGTAAAAGAATGCAAATATAGTTATAAAAACCAATACATATGTACATACAAACATACATACTTATGTATATGTGTGTATATTAATAATTGTTATTGTATTCGATTGCGCGTAGAGCTTGAGGTTACACAATGCGAGCAAGAAAATAAGAAACAAAAATCAAAACAAAATTTAAATATTAAGGAGAAATGACAAACAAAAACAACAACAAAACAACTACTTGGTGATAATGCAAAGAATGATAATTTTTATATACATATAAACATTTAAAAATTTACTAACACAGACACAAACACACACACACGCGAGCATGCAAAGCTGCTAACAAAATAGCTGATAACGAAGTGTAGGAATTATTTCAAGAAGTTGGTACATAGAGATGCAAAAAAAAAATTTAATTATTTTTTTTATTTTTATTTCTTATTTTCATTAATTTTGTTATTTTTATTTACGCAACTTTTTTCACAAAATTAAATGGCTGGTATTGAAAGAGCAAAATTTTTGGGGAAAACATCTAAAAACGAAGATAAAAATACAACAGAGAGTTTAAATAATAATTTATCAAATACATGGACAACATGCACGAACCTCTTTTCTCTAATCCAAAAATAGTTGAAAACTTTCCAAAAATTTCCAATAAAAAAATTAAATGTTGCAATAAGAAAAGAAGGCTCGAAAAATATTAAAACAATAATAAAAAGTAGTCAATAAAGTTGAAAACGAAGTTAATGGCTGAAGCTTGAAGATTTTAGAAGCTGAAATCGCAGAAAAAAGTTGAAAAAAAAATGCAAAGACTTTAAAAGAACAAAAGTTGGCTCTATGTATTTTAGTTTGAGACAAATAGCAGCGAGCAAGCTTAAACTTTATTACCTAAATAATGCAACAGTCAGTGAAAATTTGAGAGCAAGCAATTTGCTTATAAAATAAACATTTTTTTAATAAATTTCTTTTTAAATATGAAATTTTTTGAGAGTCATGTCAACAAACAAAATATTTTATAAATTTTAAACACAAAAATACAATGCAAACAAAATTACTTTTTGAAAAATAAAATAAAAAAAAAACATTTTAAAAATTTGTTAAAACTACAAAAAAAATTTTTTGAAAATAAAAAAAAAATTTTTTAAATAGTTTTCAAACTTATTTTAAACCAAAATATATTCACAATAATTTTGAAAAAAATCGGAAAATTAAAAATACACATTCATTTAAAAAAATTTTAAAACTAAAAATGTTTAAAAATAAATTTTCAAAACTAAAAAATATTTTGAATAATTTTGGAAACAACAACAATATTTAGCAATTTCGAGAACAAAAAAAAATATTTAAAAACAGTTTTTGAAAACTAAAAAAAAATTCAAAACTAAAAACACAAAAAATAAAAAACACTTTAAAAAATTTTGAAACTAAAAAGCATTTAAAAATAAATTTTCAATACTACAAAATATTTTTGATAATTTTGGAAACAAGAAAAAAATAAAACAATTTCGAAAACTAAAAAAACATATGTATTTTGAAATTATTTTTAAAATTTAAACACGTATTTAAAAAACCTTTCGAGAACTAAAAAACATTTTCAAATTTTTCAAACTACTTGTAAATAAATTTTCAATACCACAAAATATTTTTGATAATTTTGGAAACAACAACAAAATAAAACAATTTCGAAAACTAAAAAATATTTAAAAAACAATTTTTGAAAACCAAAAAATATTTTTAATTATTTGCAAACAACAACAATATTGAAGATCCATTCATGATATTTAAAAAAATTTAATAATTTATAACTCCAAGTGTAATTATTTTTATAATTTTTTTAATTCAAACTACATATGTACATTGACAACAATTTTTGAAAAAATTCTGAGAAAAAATTTTGAAAATAAAAAAAACCATTTAAAAAAATTTTTGAAAACTAATAAATATTCTTAAAATTTGAAAACTAAAAAATATTTAGAAAAAAATCTAAGACTAAAAAATATGTCTTAAGCAATTTCGAAAATTAAAAAACTATGTAAAAACAATTTTTCAACACTAAAAAATATTTCTACTAATTCTGGATACAACAACGATATTCAAAGACAATTTCAGAAATTTAAAGAAACGTTGTAATAATTTAGAAAACATAAAGTTATTTAAAAAAATATTTTAAACCAAAATATATTCACAATAATTTAAAAAAAAATTCGGAAAATTAAAAAAAAAAAACATTTATTTAAAAAAAAAACTAAAAGAAAACATAGCCACTCAGACAAGAATCGAAATCAAAACTCTTTTCAATGAATGACAGTAAAAATACAAAAAAAAAAAAATTGTGGTGGGGTTACGTTTAAATGTTGTTTTTTTTGGTATTTATTATTTATGCTATGACTAAATAGTATTTGAAAGTATAAAATTGTTTTCTCAAACACACAGTTATAAATATTATTTATAATTTATTATACAAAAAATAAACGACAACACAAGGATTACGCAGCAGTGAAACGAAGCGATGAACATTTAATACACACAACGATACACACACACACATACACATGTAAAGAAAATGTGTCTAAATATACATACGTACATACATTATAATTAATAATAATTAAAAATTAAAAATAACAATAATTTCTAAAACATTAAGTATTTAGTTTAAGTGAACAGTTATTTACTTAAATAAAGTGAAAATCAAAAATTTTTCGAATTAAGTGTGCAAAAATTAAAATAAACTACGATAAATAAAAGCAAAAATATATTAAATAAAAATGAAAAAAGAAACAAAAACAAAAACAGAGAAACGAAAGTAAATCTATCGACAAATTATATATGACATTTGTATAAAGGAATATTATTTAAGTGAGAATGTACTTTTTTGTGAGCTATACAATCATACCTAATTTAAATATAAATAAATAAATAAATATATACATATATAAAAATCTGAATAAATAAACAAAAAAATATTAAAAAACGAAATAAAAAATAAAAAACAAAAAAAAAATATAAAATTTTTCTGGTTTTATTGAGTTGGTGAATTAAATTGATGGGCTAAAGCACTTGTTAGTTCCAAAAAACTGTGCTATTGAAATTTTCTCTTGAAATGGTTGAGAATTCCGAGAAAGTAAGTATCTCCGTACAACACCCTATTTTCTGGGGAGGATGAGAATAATGCCTTCCCCATCATGGCTCGGTAACGGTTGCCATTTACGTTCTCACCGATATCATATTTGAAGATATATGGACCGATGATTCCACTGGCTCACAAACCACACCAAACTGTTGTTGCTTTTTCTGGATGGAATGGCAGCTCTTGAATCTCTTTAGGTTGGTCTTCGTCCCAAATGCGGCAATTTTGCTTGTTACCCATTGAGCCAGAAATAGGTCTCCTCGCTGTAGAAAATCTGACTTGAAAACCGTTGGAACTTCTTTGGGAAGGTCCTTTAGTTCTTTCACAAGCTGTATTTTGTGAGCTTTCAATTTAAGATCTCGACATAAAATGGGCCAAGTCGTTGCATACGTCAGTTCGACTATCACTCAGCTACGGCTGCTAAATTTAACTTTATTGCGTGCTGGAATTTCTGGGTCTCAAAATGGGTGATGGTATTGCGAATAGTATGATCAGTACCCCGATTATATTGACCATAAGTTGAGCGAAGCGCGCCAAGCACATACTTTACTGAACGTAAACTTTCGTAATAAAGTTGAACGATTTGTAAGGGTTGTCCAAGCGTAAGTCTTTCCATAATGAAATTGCGAACAATACTGAATCAAAATAACATGATACATAGCCTGACACGATTCACGCGTGATCTGCCAAAAAAAAAATCTATATAAAAAGTACTTCTACTTGGAAGTTCCGTTACAAGTTAAAAATTGTGTTGGGGGTAGGAAAGTCCAGCAAGGCTTTTCAAATTTTTCTGTATTTTGATCTTTTTTGTCCTTCATTTTGAAATTCTTTTTATATGTGTGTCCCGTTACCAGTTCTTACTTATCCCAAATATTCTAACTTATTTGCATAAAGATGATTGGAAAGGTTACAGATTATGTAAGCAGGAAAATGGTCTGGAAGATGATCCTCGCTTGGTCCGAGTTCGCTTGATTACTAAAGCTAATAAAATTTCTGTGGGGTGTTTGACAGGCCAGGTTCTCCAACTCTGAACACAAACTGTACTTTCAATGAATTCAAATCTAGACTTCCAGACAAGCAATCATATTTAGCTATGAAGACACTGCTTGCTATTGAGCCACTGCTTACATAGTTGGTTTTGCCTTATATGTTGAAGCAATATCTTTCTGAAAGATCCAAAGTTCTCCAACGAAGAGATCATTACTTAACTGCTTTACCATGCCTATAGCATTGTGCTATACAATTTTGCCCAAGTCTTAACGTCTTTTTTGCAGAAGTGAAGTGGTGTAACCCCATTACAGAATACTTTCCCACCCAAATATGACAGCAGCTGGATACACCTGTACAGATTACTTATACCACTTGTAGTCCCTTTACGAGTAAAATACATTGTGACAAAAAAGCACTCGGAAGTTGTGATTAAATACCCCAAATAAATGATATTTCAAAAAAAACCTATTGTGATAAGTTGGTAAGACTGTTCTTAATTACTACGCCGAAGATAAGTGCGATCTGTCAACCAGTTCGCTTAGAGCAGCTGCTTCAGAGGTTACATGGGTTTACGGGTTTCAAAAAATCGATTTTTTTTTATTCCACAACACCTCTAGAATATTGTCTTAAATTTTCAAGTTGATCCAAGTAATAGTTTCGTAGATACAGCCTTGAGAACTTGTGCGCTCGAGGCTAGCTAGGCTAAATGCACCGTCTATAAACGGGGTTTTCTAGAAACTGTGTTTTTGAAGTCGGTTAGCAAGATTTCTAGTGAACTACTCAAGCGATCTTCATGAAATTTTTAATTCTAATTATATTTAATTTTTTATATGAGTAAAATATTGTTAAAAAAGCCTTCTTTTTACCCGAGGAAACCCATGTAACCCTTAAGTCGGTACACCTCTGTAGTGCGTTGCGATTTTCACAAAGGATAAAAATATCGAAAAAAAAATTTGTATCAAGGAAACGGGTTACGGTGATTTAAAACCATAAGTTTATCGGTGATACAAAGCCTTCAAAGACGGTCGAGAGAGCGTTGAAGACATGCCTATTTCTGGACGGCCTTCGACCTCTTCAACATCTCTCGCGAGTCTTTCGAATGATTTTGGTGGATATTTTGCTTGATAAAACTGATTTTTTTTTTCAAAAAGAGTACCGAGGGCAGGACTCTCTTGGGACATGCTTGATCATGCGAAATCCGATCCCACATTCATGAAGAGCATTATAACTGTCGATGAGATATGGGTTTATAAGTTTGACATGCAATGGTGATGCTCATTGTTTTAGTTTCGTGGTTTGGCGCATCATTTGTTCCGGAGGGACAACCGGTCAATAGGAGTTCTATTTGACTGCATTGAGGTGTTTGCTTGAGAACATGCGTCGAAAACGACCGAAATTGTGGAAGAACAATTCATGGATTCTACACGATGATAATGCAACATAGCATCGATACACGATTGTAACCAAATTTAAATCCAAAAATGAAAGGAATGTCATCAATCAACCGCCATATTCATTAGATTTGGCTCCGTGTGATGAAGTCGACAAAATAAATATTGATGAATAATTAAATATTTTGCGTTTTATTGACAATTTTTTATTTCTACAATGTATATTATTATACATATCTTCATGCTCATGAAATATAATTAAAGTAATTAAATTATAAATATAAAAAGTAAATAATTTCACTCAATGCTGAGCTTTAAATTTTCTTGGAAATCGTAAGCAATAAAATTTACACATACATACAAACTCAATATTATTTATTACATAAATGTATGTATATACATATATATTAGTATACAAACCTTGAATAAGCTAATTGCAATCAACATTAACCTTGGATGCCAAGAATGCAATTAGTAGCGTCAAGGACAAGAAAAGATCCTGTTTAATTGTGAATATTTCTTGCAAGTTTTAAGCTTGAAGGTGAAAAAATAAACGCGATTACTTTTCAAATGCACTCAAGGTCAAAGCTGCAAACTTTATATTTTAATTTTAACATGTACTCGTAGTTGAAGATATGAGGTTCGGAAATAATGAGGAAAAAGTGCTCAACCGTACTAACATCACAATGGGACCGAGTTGGATCTCTACTGGCGTCTTGTGCTTTAGCACTAGATTAGTGAACCGCGCGTGTGCTTAGTAGACTCAAAGCGCTTTGTCGATTTGATCATGTCTTACGATCCAGTATAAATCAGTATTAAGTACCACACTGGATCGGCGCTCAAAGCTGTCCAAGTTTGACTCCTCTCAGAATAAACATCTCAGCCTAACATAACATCAACCGACATGCAAAAAAAAAGGACGTTAGTGCGATTTAGGAAAATTCCAAGTAGTCGAGAGACGTTGAAGGAGTATGCTCTTTGTAAAAAGAAATCTAATATTTTCACAATAGATAGTTCTGTAATCAGTATCTATCGGAAGATAACATTTCATGCTAAAAATAGTTTCTGAGACAGTTTGACAGTTGTTTGACCAAGATTTGGTCCGAGGGACGACACGAACCACGGGAAAATACTCCAGTTTTTCTTCGATAGAGGCGAAAGGACCAGCCAGGCGGTTAAAAATGTGAATAATTGAATTAAGACTGGATGCAAAACGAAACCCGATGTATGGATGCCACTCGAATTAACGCAAAAAAATCTTACTAGTGATGAAACGGCGAAACTCTTGATTCGGACCCGTTCTCACATCAATTGGACTATCTAAACAAAGCAATCGTCCAGAAGTGGGCTGCTTTGGTCAATAGAAGATAACCTAATACATCGGAACAATGTTAGACTACATACATCGATATTGTTCCTATGTATCAGAATTCCTCCAGAGGCTTCAGTGGTTTGGTTGCTGGATTCCTATGCACCCACTTTAGAGTACGGACCTGGCAACAGGTTATTATTATACTAAAGTGGGTGCCGCGTAAACTCACTTTTGACCCAAAAAAGCGACGAGTTGATGATTCGGAGCAGTGCCATTTCACTCCGAAGTCTAATCAGCAGGCATCCGAGTGGACTGCACACGAAGAACCTGCACCACAGTGCAAAAGGACCATCAACATCGACTTTTACATAGTATTATTGAACCTTCTGAAGGACGAAACCCTTGGTAAGAACTGACGCCGCTCGACTTTCACAAGCGATACCGCTTTGCTCTATGAACTCTTGAAAAGTTCCAAGAAAATTCGATGTTTTTGAGCCAAATTTTGTTTATTTTTTCGAGCCAAATTTTGGTCAGCGATGAGACCACAAGTAAAATTGCTGCATTTGGGACGACAGGCAACCTAAAGTGGTTCAAGAGCTGCAATTTTGTCCAGAAAAAAGGACAGTTTGGTGTGGTTTGTGCGTCGGTGGAATCATTGGCCCATATATTTTTTTTTAAATGATACCGGTGTGAACGTAACCGTTAATGGCGGCCGTTATCACGCCATGATAACCGACTATTTGATGCCTAAAATTAAAGATCGTGATCTCGGCGACATTTGGTATCAACAAGACGGCGCCACTTCCTAAACATCGCATCAATCAATGGATTTATTGAGAGAAGACTTCGGCGGGCAGATAATTTCATACTTTGGACCGGTCGATAGGCTACTAAGATCGTGTGATATCACACCGTTAGACTTTTTCCCGTGGAGACATGTAAAATCTAAAGCCTATGCGGTCGATCCCGTTTCAATTCTGGCCTCGGAGCAAAAGAACATGCGTCTCATTCCTCAGTTACCAGTCGAAGTGCTCGAACGAGTCTACAAAAATTAGACTCACCGGATGAACCATTTGAGACGTAGCCGTGGCCGACATTTTAAGGAGATAATCTTCAAAAGTTAAATGTCAAAGAATGTGCTTTCGAATGATAGTAAACATTCCGACTAAATTTGAAGTTTCTGTATTTTTCTTTAAAAAAGTAAGGAGCCTCTAAATGGATCACCCTTTATTATTGAAATAACTAATGGGTAAGGGAGAGCTTGGCACCATTAAGGGTTTGGCACACTCTGGTTTTGTGAACTCTAACGTTCAATTAGAATAAGCTTTGCATACGACAATGAAATTTTATTGAATTTCAGAATTTCTTTGTGAGTTCGAAGTAATCCCCTTCAAATCTAAGCAAAATCCCAGCAAGGAAAAAGCCAATTAATTTCACACCATTTGAACCGGACATAAATATTTAGCTGGAAGCTAACGCTATCTTTACCCTGACAATTACACTTATTAGCTACCGTTATAGTGTCACCGAACACACACACTCACACACACAGACACATGTACATTCACCCCTCACGTATGAAGTTGTGGCACATCACACGCGCGCTTGTTGCAAGTGTTCATTATGGTTGCTGAATCGAAAATTAAAAACAAAAAAGAAAGTGTAATAATATAGTTGATCTCAAACGGGCAACAACAGCAACAAAACGTTATTAATAACAAACATAATACCCAAAAGCAATAACACTTTTACCCGCATTTAACATTTAGTTGGGCTTTTGACCTCACCAATTTGGCTGTGACTGTGGCTGGGCGCACAGTGGCGGGCATAACTGTGAGTATACAAATGCATCTGTGTCTGTACCCACATACCGTTTCGCCCGCTGCTAATCATCGCCGTGCCGCGAGTCCCTCGAGATTGTCTGCCGCATTTAGCCCGCTGCAGCTGTTGCATGTGTTGTTGCAATCGTTGCTTTTTGTCATTTTCCTTTTTCGTTTGCCAGGAATCATCATCAAGCAATTTTGTAAAAGTTAGCTTCCTCCTTTCGAAAATTTAACCAAAACAACAACAACAACAACAAACTCACAGCTGGCTGGCTGGCTGGCACTTGGCCCGTCCCGAAAACACAGTGGCCAAATTGCAGCGCTCCAACGCGATGCGACGCTCAAATGGACTACAACAATGCGGCGGTGACTCCTCGCTGAATTGGTGATTACGTCTATCCATGATTTTAAAGTTAATTTGCCGAAACACTTTTTGTGCGACCGACCATCCAAACGCCGGCCGTTATGAACGTATGAGTGTTGGTGCAAGTCTGTCTGCGAACGCGCCCGGTCCGCTCTATAATCGTACTCTTCTTTAAAAATATGCGATTACACATTGCTTTAGTATTATTATTATTATTGTTGCTACTATTGTTGTTGTTGTCTTTATTTCTCTATGGTGTTTGAAGCTTTGGCGTTTTTTGTTTATCTGGTTTCAATTTCGAATTTAGTCAATGCTGACTTGCATGCGCAGGTTGATTGCTTTGTTGTTGTTGTTGCCGCAGCTATTGTTGTTGCTTTTTGTGTCTTTATTACAATTGCATTCACAATATTTATGCTTTTTTATGGACACTTGATTTCATTACAGCTTCAGTTGATGGCGACTAAATTGCTTCATTTACAAAAGAAGCGACAACGCGACCAAATAGAAATGCGACGACATTAGGGTGTGGCTAAGAGGGATACTAGACATATCCATAAGCGTACGGCACTAAGAGGGATCAAAAGCTATAGTCCCTTAATCATTACTGTGTGATCTGGAATAGTGGGCAATAGACGTCGAACCCTAGTTAATGAATCAGTCTGCCTCAACTCGTCAGAACAGTAAGGGGCACAGGTTTATCATTTAGTTTAATAGCCAAAATCTTTCTATAAAGATTTAATTTTTTTAATTAAATTAAATTAGCAAAACGCCAATAACCGCCAACTCGGTGGGGTTTCTAAAGGTATACGCTGCCAAGGGTTTAAGTCTTGACATCCCAAACGCGGGACAGTTAGGAAGGAAGTCTTGAGTTGTTTTCAATTGTTTCCTTCTCATCTTCTTCCATACAGCTTCTGTACTTGGCCTTACAGTAAGGGCGCCAATAGGACAATGGCCTATTAAAAGCCCCACAATTAGGGAGAGGCTAACCTTACTGAAGGCAAAGAGATGACTAGATCTTCTGCGCTAAATCTTGGGCCAAAAGGCTTTTGCTACGGCGAATGTACCGATGGCGGACAAGCTTCCGCGAAGCTCAGCTATGTAGTGGTAGAACACAAGAGGTACGGGAGCACCGAAACGCTTCCATTCTATCAATAGCGGTTCTAGAGTGCCTTTCCTTGCTCACTCATCAGCTTTACATTTTCTTGCTATTCTGCTATATCCCGGCACCCATACCAGTCTTAACCCAAAGATACTAGATGCTATTGCTAGCGAGGTTAGATACTCCTCGACCAACCCTGATGGCACTGTAAATGAGTTCAAGGCTAGTATCGTCGCTCTGCTATCTGAGTGAATGGTCACTTCTATGAAGGAGGCTGCACTCCGGAGCAGCAGATCTCTTGCTACCTTAATGACTGCAACCTCGACTTGGAAGACACTACAATAGTCAGGAAGCCTTAAGCAGGAGTTGATAGAGAGCTCCTGACAGTAAACTCCCCCGTCAAACTTCCCCTCACTGCCCCTCTCCTCCAACGAGCGTACAATTGTCAAAACTTGTCTTGGATATTAATACGGTTACGCTTAGATTAAATAGATACGGTTTCTGCTGGAGATTAAAAAAAGACCCTAGCCTTACTCATTAAAAATTGTGGGAAAGATCAGTAGAGGACTCTATTATCAGGAACTGTCCATCAACTATAGTTTCATGCTTGCGACCCCTACAGCGTTTTTTCAAGCAGAGGTCTTTGCCACTAAACTAGATCTAGGAGCACCGAAGCACAGTTCTTGATTTTCACTTCACTTGCCATCCATTAAAATTAGTTAAGAAAAGCTTCGGCTCTAGCAATGACTGTGTAATCCGGGTGCGCTATGGAATCGCAGAGTAATAAAGGCACTTATATCTCAATATCATCGTAATAAGAAGAAGAAGCGCTGTTGTCCAGTCGCAAAATCCATCTCATCCGAGTTATATCGTAACAAGTCTAAGGAGCTTTTCTACGACGTTATTTACGCTATCCACTTTACCTCAGTTCAACATTATACGAAAAAGTGTGAGAGCGCAGTTGTTCTTTTTCCCAGTTCATCTGACGTGGGTTAAATCATAAGTAGCCTAGGAACCTACTCGTCCACGTTATCCAAGAGGCCCACGATATCTCATTATTAACATAATACGAAAAAGTAGAAGCGCTGTTGTCCTCTACCCGGTGACAAAATCTCTCTGGCCCGAGTTATCCAGAGGTCCACGTTATCTCAATATAAACGTACAAGTAATACGTAGAAGTAGAAGCGCTATTGTTTTTTTGCCCAGTAGCAAGATCCATCTGACCCGAGTTAAATCGAAAGAAGTCTACGGAGCTTCTAGTCCATGTTATCCAAACGCTGAGGTTAAAAACGTCATCAGATCCTAGTTATCAATTTTTTTGCCAAAACCGAGGAACCTTCCTTCTTGAAAGTTCAGCCTCTTGAAGATCAAAGGTGAAAACCTTCACAAAAAGGATGAGCCAACTAAATGAATTTTTCAAATTCGAAATAAAATTACTAAATATAATTGTTATGAGCGCTTCGTAAATGCATCTTCTAGATCAACCATGGAAACAAACCTCCCCTATCAGTATAGTGTCCCAAGGCGCCACCCTAGTACAGACAAAGATTTTGTTATGTTATAATGATAGCGCATTTAGTAAAAGTTGTAGTCGGTTTGTGTCGGAGTGTCCACTGCACAGCTGTTACTCGTAACTCATTCGTGCGCCAATGGGTGAGTGGCGTGGCCAAAGTAACTGTATACCATATATACAAAGCGTAATTATAAATACAAATGTAATAGATATATGAATTATAGTGAATTCCTACATGTATATATGGACAATTGCACACACACTCACCCATACCTTTGCCTGCAGTGCTTCATTTGTGAATTTGATGGCAGAAGATCGTCACTAACAACGTGATTTTGCAGATGACCATATGTTACGAGATTATACAATGCTTAACATGCATGTATATATATCTACACATGTCCACAATTCCAATATCTAGCAATATCTTAATTAACTGCTCTGCTGCCTGCTCGCAGTTGTTCAAAGTTAAATGCAAATGTCAAATATTCTGAATTCAGTTGATGGCTCTTGTTTGGATCTCGCAATTGGTCAAGTATTTAATTAATGAAAGTTATCGAACATTATTTAATTGAATAATAGCTTTATCGATTGTGTATATATGTATGTATGTAAGGCATGTGTGTATTTCTGCATACTTAGACGTGGTCTTAGTCGTGGTACATAAAAATTATTAATTAATTTGAAAGGAAATATAATTTGTTCTTGTAATATATATTATGAGAATATACTCGCCAAGTGAGTCATAGAAGAACAGGTTTAGCAGACTTTAGTTATTATTGTTATTGTTGTTATTGTTGTTATTCTACCGCTACAATTCTGCCAACTTTATATTCCTTGACCCGAAAAAACCCGAGTCCATTTAGTATATGGCATGTCCGGTTACGAAGAACATACTGTCGTAGGACTTTAGTAGTAGGCAGTGATTCGCAGGATACAAATATTTTCTTACATAAACTCATTTTTATCCACTTTTATTGTGCTCTAAAAATATATTTATCAATTTCTAATGTCTTGATTCTACAAAGTGCTGGGCAAGCTAGAATCAGGTGTTATCGAGTTTCCTGTTAGATGTCGCAAATCCGACAGTTTGAGCAAGAAACTATGCCCATGCTGGACAAGTGCTTCCTGAGCCTGGAGTGCGCTGTATAGAGCACGACAAGGACACGAAATTTGTCTCGGGGGAAGTTGACAGCTGTGATGGTGATTGATTTCTCCACACTCACTTATAGTAAAGACTTCTGCTTGAAAGATACTCGGAAAACATCCCATTCTTATGGATAGTTTTGTATGCGGACTCGTAGTGCCCTCTCCAATGAATTTCAATTTCGAGCCGTCTGTGTAACACTGGGTAGTGCTGCCCCTCAGTAGTAGGTCCAGCGTGGAATCACTACACTCCTCCTTTCTGCCGAGAGTAACTCTAAATTCATCTGTGAAGTTTTCGTATCACCGTCTCTTGAAAGAAAAGACAGTGGTCTGTCAATCCCTAAAGGAATCTTCAATTTGTCAAAACTCTCTGCTGCCTGATCATGGTGCTCCTACGACCATGGTATACAGCCTCCAAATGATATCTGACTTGCAGCCCCAGGATCTGCCGGCTCGTCATCCGCATATCATTAGTGCCTTGGTGGCTTTGGACAGTTTTGATTCCACGTGCCTTATTTATAACCAAAAACTTCTTTGGACACATACAACTCCCTGCCACCAAGAATTCAAGAACGGATGAGGGACGATTGTTTTCGGTTAATAAAATTTTCGGTTGGTCAAAAGCCAACTATAGACTCTGGGGTCCACATATTCGGTACCTAGAGGCTTGAACAGTGATACATACATACTTTTAGTAGTCTTTAAAAGTACCGTTATATGGGAAGTGGGCGGGGTTATTATCGAGTATAGGAGTTCTTATAGCTAGGCGAATTATTTGTTGCAGCTTTAATACGAAACCATTAAAGACAAGTACATTAAGCCTATTAGAGGGCGGCGTCATACCCACTTTTTCAAACTTGTTTGCCCACAGATGACTCATGCTACTGCGATTCTCTGTGTTAAATTACAAATCGATTTCTAGATTTTGTGCTTAGTTATCGTTATGGTGATTTGTGGGGGTTCAAATACGCCCATCTACGAATTTGCTATTTTTCTTGTTCTAAGGAACTCTCATACCAAGTTTCATCAAAATATCACAATTTTTACTCAAGTTACAACTTGCACGGATGGACGGACAGGCTGACAGTCACCCAGATTTCAAATTTTTTTGGTCCTCCTGATCATTTATGTACTACATATATCTATATAACCCTATATCATCTCACTTAGTTTTAGGTAATACATACAATTGTTATAGTTACTCTGTAGCAAGAGGTTGCACGAATAAAAAAACTATTAAAAGCGCGATAAATCAGTTACTAAATACTTCTTCTTCTTTGGAGGTGGTTTTGCGAGGCCTAGGAGCTCGCACTGCGGATTTAACTTTCCCAAATTCGTCAAAATATTTAATTGCGTTATAAATGAGCTTCCTTGAACACCCAAGCGTTTTTGCAATCTGGGTTACCGACTGCCCTTCACTTCTTAACTTTACAATTATTAGCCCGCTTTTCTTCCGTGCAATACAAACCTCTAGCCATATCTAATCAGTAAATTTAAATTTAAATTTAATTCAAAACCACAGTTTTTATATTAAATAACCTCTCACCAATAAAATTTTTTGTATTCGAAAATAAATAACGGGTGGTCCATCTAAAGTTTTAATTTTGAATTATCTATATTTCGACATTGGAAACGTCAAATACCATTCGGAAAGTGACAGATATTCAGCAAAAAGTCTAAAATTTATGAATTGTGGAAATATTGAAAACTTTTTTCCAAAGTGGTGAGTCAAGTGGATGGTCAATTTTACCGAAAAATCATCTTTTCGGACGAGGTTCATTTCCACCTCGATGGTTACGTTAACGAGCAGAATTATCGCATTTGGGGCACAGAAAACCCGCACGTAACCGTCGAGAAGCCAATGCACCCAGCACGAATCACTGCATGGTGCGAATTTTGGTCTGGCGGAATCATCGGTCCATTTTTCTTCGAAAATGAAGAAGGAGCCGCCGTAACCATCAATGGTGAGCGATATCGCGCAATGTTAACCGAATTTTTCTTCATGCAAATTGATCAGGAAGACTTGGACACCATTTGGTTCCAGCAGGACGGCGCTACGTGCCATACAGCAAACGCTACACTCAATCTTTTACGCCCTATCTTCGAAAATCGCATAATCGACAAAAGAAGTGATGTGAATTGGCCTCCTAGAAGCTGCGATTTAACTCCGTTGGACTATTTTCCGCGGGGAGCTGTTAAAGATAAAAGTTACGCCAACCATTCAGAAACAATTCAAGATCTAAAGTACGAGATTCAAGCTGCTGTAGCTGCCATAAGGCCTGAAACCATCGAGAAAGTACTCCAAAATTGGGTGGATCGGATAAGCTACTGTAAACTCAGCCATGGTGGTCATTTGTCCGAAATTATTTTCCACAAATAAATTTCATAAAACAACCTTTTAAATAAATGTTAGACCTTTGAAAAATATCAAGCCGTTTTTTTTTTTTATTGACTGCTGATCGTTAAATAATCCTTCTGTTTACGACAGTAGCAAAAACAAAGCGACGAAACTTTGCCATATCTTAGCTTGGCGCCTTGATCATGTCTAGATAAAGTCTTGAATTTTGTAGCATTACGTAGAAAACATGGTTAGCATTTAGGTAGATTGATGTGTGCTAAGTATATGACCATCACTGTATGTCAGATACAAAATTTTGTAATCCGAGATGGCATTAGAGGGCTTTAACGAAGCCGGGTCAATGGCTGAATGCTATATAAATACATGTATACTATACCTTAGCCCCCATGTACCTAATATTCTCGGATTTTCGAACTTCCGGTTAACTTTATACCGCATAAATCGACCAATATGTAAGTAATATGTAAGTGAGCTTGTTTTTGTAATAATTTTGCATATACGTACATATGTAAATATGAAAATCAAGTATAGGTTCATAAAATCATTATTTATTACATCAAAGCTGTCTTCAGAATTACATATCTACGTTCATGAGTGGGTATGAACATCTGTATATATGTAAATCTACAGGCTTTTATACAGTGCCTATCAAACTACTCAAAAGCACAGTGTCTTCATAACTGTATACGAAAGCTCGTCGAAGCTTTTATGCACAATAAGCTGATAAGCACAAAGTTAGTCAAGTAACCATGTGTAAATAACCGAGTTTAATTTACAACAACAACAACAAAATCATCAGCGCTGGAGTAAACATTTTAAGTTCTCACCAGCTAACAATTATTTTGGAGAAGAGCGATGCTACACATGTTAGATAAGCGAGTTAGTATGGCAAGTGAGTAGTATAAGGCATGTATGTATGTAGGTATAAGTATGTCTGTATGTATATGTATGTCTGTATGTATATGTATGTATGTTTGTTAGTGTAAATGTACATACATATGTATTGCATGTTTGTACAACAAATGAGCGCTCATTGTGCACAGCTTGGCAGTTCTCTCTGCGCTGACATTTTGTAGTTATGGCTAGGAGACGGAAGAGCCATGGCACGGAAGTACACCTGCATACACATTTGCATACTAACAGTGAGTTCACACACACATATATACTATACATACATACATGTGTTGGTTTATGTGCTTACTGAATTCAAGTAGTAGATTGTGCATTGTGGGTGATTGGAAGGCGCACAGAGCGCGATAGCGGCTTGGAATTCTCTACTCACATGGAAAGCACAGTATATAGCGCCGCTTTTATGCGTTTGTATGTATGCGTGTGTAAGTGTGTGAGCTACTCGTAGCTACAATAATGGCTTTACTTGACTGCTTGTTAAATAGCTTAGCTCAGTTCCAATTCTCACGCTCGCCCAGTCGATTGATTGTACGGTTTAAGAAGCAGAAAACAAAGCAAAAATAATATAAAAACTTAGTTAGAAGAACGTTGAGGCGCGTTTGAGAAATTTTTAAAGGTATTGCAGTGCATAGAAAAGTATTGAATCTTATATATACATGCATATGTACATACATACATACAAATATAGCTGGTTGATGCGCTGCTTGTCGCAAAATTTTACTTGAATTGAAAGAAAAAGTTTTGGCTAAATCGAAATATTGTGAAATATCCAAAATTGTGCAAATACTGTTCGAAAAAAAAAATTATTTTCATTGCAAAAAAGTTATGGCCAAATTGTGGTGCGTGTGTGCGGTCTGGCAGTGAGAAAATTCGCAGCTACCACGTTTGCTAAAATCGAAGTGCTAATTTGCTTACAAACGCTGACATGTATATTATGTGCATATGCATACATATAATTACAAATATATGCACAATACATATATAAATATATTTACTTACATATTGTGGTATATGTTTTATGTAAAAGTCTGGCTTTAACTGCGTGCATAATGAGATTTGTATAAATACTCATGTATATAGCGATATAAATATACAACAACAATAAATAAAGTGTGCTAAATTTAACAAAAAAATATTCTTGACATAATTCGTGCGTAATGACTGCGTGTGTATATACCCACAAGTGCCACAGACTCAGCTGGGCCTAAAGCGTCCGCTTTTCCTATTGTCTTACTTGCCAATTAAACACATTCGCATTGTTTTTGCATTAGTAAACAATAAAAATAAGATTTAACTCACTTTTTTCTTGATGTTTTTCATCAAATTTCTTGCTGCAAATTATCTGTGCTGCAATCGAAAATTGAAAATTGCCTTCGAATGCCTGCTGCTTGCCAACTCGCTGCTTCAGCGTGGGCGATCGCCTCCTGATGCGCTATAAAATTTACTAAAAGCAGTTAAATTCATTAAGCAGTTAGTGTTACCATAGTACATACCCTTTCAAAACGCTAATTTAACTTTCGTAGCTCATCAGCAACCAAAGCAAAGCAACTTCATCAACAACACCAACTGACAGCCACCATTGACACCATATTCCCACACGCTCGTTGTTCGCTACTTTGTTGTTTAACTGCAGCTCGTTGCTTGTCGCTCATTTCCAGTCCAAACAACAAAAATACATACACACATTCATATGAATGTACATAACTTGCTTGCTTCCTCTGCTTTTCTATCTTTTGGTGTCATCGTTGTTATTGTCTACTGCTGCTGCTGCTTACCTGCGCCAATTGCCATTGTACTTATTCAGGTTGTTCGGTGTGTCGTTGCTTCGATGGTCGTTTTCGATCGCTCGTTTCTTATTCCTACATTTAGTTGACGTAATATGGCTTTAGGCGGAATAGAATGAAAACAATTTGAAAAGTGAAAAAAATTTGAAAGAATGAAATGTACAAATGGAAATAAACAAATGGATTAAATCATGTGTAACAACAATTCTACTCAACACAGTGTCTAAAGTGTAAAATGCAAAAACAAAAAATACAAAAATGAAAAAAAAAAAAAAAAAAAATACAGACGAATACAAAAACAAATGCATGCCGTAATATTAAATAAGCCATTAAAGCATTTGTTTCCGTGCAGCCAAGCTTTAAATGAGTGCGCTTTAGCTAATGCGCCCTTTGGAGCGAAATTAAATTAATGAAAACGCGAAATATTTCGATACACATTCTATATATTGCTCTGTATATAGGGTTCTAAGTACAGCTGTTAGCTTATATAAAATTCCTTTATATAATAGTATATGGAATTGTAATTAAAGAAAGGTAGTCTTGTGAAAATTATATATTTTTCTTATTTTTGAGCAGTTATAGGCTATAGTGTTCCGATCTGAACAATTTCTTCGGAATCTTAGATAATATAATAATTCAATTTTATTGAAAAATCTCGTCAAATGAAAAAGTTTTCCATACAAGCGCTTGTTGTTGATAGGACGGTTTGTTTGCTATATGCTATAGTCGTCTGATCTGAACAATTTGCTCGGAGATTGCATACTTAGCTTTAGACAATAATCCGTGCGGAATTTCATGATAATATCTGTTCCAAGCTGTCCATACAATAACTCGATATTCATCGTTCAGTTTGCTGTGCGGCTATATAGTAATTCTATATCGACGATTTCTACAAATGAGCGTCTTCTTCAGTAGAAGAACGTGTACAAAATTTCAAATTGATATCTCAAAAACTGAGTGTCTAGTTCGTGTATACTTACAGACATGGATAAATCGACTCAGCTCATCATGCTGTCCATTTATATATATAAAGGGTGATTTTTTCGAGGTTGCATACTTTATTAAAGAAAAACACAGAAGCTTCAAATTTAATGAGGAAAGTTTGATATCATTCGGTATAACCTTCATTGTCATTTACTTTTTGAAGATTATCTCTTTCAAATTTTGTCCGCGGCTACGCCTCAGCTGGTCTATCCGTTGAGAGCCCACAGGAAACGGCGTGATCACACGATCCTGGTGGTCAAATTGACCGGCCCAAAATGTGAAATTATCTGCTCAATAAATTATGTTATCTCAATAAATCCATTGCTTCATGCGATGTGTGGAAAGTAGCACCGTCTTGTTGGCACCAACTATCGCCGAGATCGTCATAATTTTTGAAGTAAAATGGACCGATAATTCCACCGTCCCACAAACTACATCAAATCGTTGACTTTTCTGAATGAGATGGCAGCTGTTAAATCCTTTCAAGTTGCTTTTCGTTCCAAATGCCGCAATTTCGTTTGATTACATACCCATTGAGCCAGAAATGTGCCTCCTCGATGAGCAAAATTTGACCCGAAAACGTCGGATCTTCTTGGAACTTTTCAAGAGCCCATAAATTAAAACGATGTCGCTTGCGAAGGTCGAGCGGCTTCAGTTATTGCACAAGCTGTATTTTTTACGCTTTCAATTTCAGATCTCGACGTAAAATACGCCAAGTCGTTTCATACGGCAGTCCGAGTTGCTGCAAAGGGCTTTCAAGAAAGGTATTAATAGCGCTTAGATTGTACATTTTGACAAGCGTATGGTTTAAGTGGGCCTCTAACGGCCTAATTCTTATACATCAACAAAAAAAGTTGATTTTGGATTTATTTCCAATAAAAAGTTCTGATGTCATTCAAAATTCGATGAACAATTAACATCGCTTTTACCAAAAACTCCGATCAATTTTGTAGCAACCCGAAATCCACAACACATAATATGAATATGGAATTCGTCATTGAAAGAACGAAAAATAAGTTTGAATCACAGTGAATGTGACATTGGTAGCTTAGAATTTCTTCAAAGATCACTAAGTAAGACTTCAATGTAGGAACTTCTATTGTGAGACAAAAAAAATAATAATAATTAATTAATCAATGCTAAATGATTTTCAATACGAGTTACTCTTGCACTGCTATTATTTTGCCGGCAATTGTACATATGCAAACAGTTACATTAATAAAACTGAAAACCAGGCTCAAGTACATAGCTCAAGTGGGTACTTGGTTGCAAATAGACGCGCTGTAACAACAACAAGCACAGAAAAAGCCAAGCTAAGCTAGTTAAGCCCACACAAGCAGTTGGTAAAAACCCCTTTAGTGAAGTCCTTCCAGCAAAAGCAAACAACCAACAATAACAAAATGCATACAATTTAGCCTAACACCCTTCAATAACTAACTAAATATTTATATACATAATAACACACACATATAAATATTATTTACGATTTCGTAGCATTGACTAAACGCTTAGTAGAAGAAACCCACCAAATAGTAGCCGCCGCAGAATACCCTCAGTTACTATTTAACAAAATTTATTAGAAACAAAAAAACAATTGCAATTAAAATCACATTAAAAATAAAATAAAAACTAAATAATAAAAATAAAAAAATATATTATTTAAAAGTGTGGAAAACTAAAATAATCAACACGTGTAACCAACAAGTGAACACCAAAATTTTACACACCACTGTTGGAGACTGCAGAAACCCACTAGGAAAATCCAGCGTTAAAACGAGATTTTACAGCTTTAGCCTCTTTTAGCCGCAACGCAGACATTTAGATAACTGTACGTATAAGAGTAAGTACATACATACTTTCAATTGAAATTTCCAATAAAAAAGTAGAAAGAATCAATGATCACAAAGAGTTCAACCATAAAGTCACAAAACATAGAATTTGTTGTTAAATAAATTATGTAAAATTGTATATACATATGTAGTACTTTTTGTTATGCTCCCTTGCTTAAATTTTTTTGAATCTGACTGTAAAGTGTTTTCAAGCATTCGGACGACATAACCCAGCAAGCGTAGCTGCTGTCTCTTGATTCGCTGAACTATGTCAATGTCCTTGCGTAACTCGTACAGATCATCGTCCCATAAACTGTCATATGCACCGTTGCCAATGCGCAAAGAACCATAAATCTTGACTTGTTGAATTTGGTCCTTGTTCGTTGTTACTTCTCAATTGCCTACTCAGTCCAAAGTCGCACTTGCTGGCAAGAATTGTTTTACTTGGGATTTCGATGCTGGCATTCTTGTTGGCATTAACACCGGTTTCAAGATAGACGAAATTATCTGCGACTTCAAAGTTATGACTGTCAACAGCGTGTCGGGAGTGCGACGACCGTTTGTTTGATGACAGGAGATATTTCGACTTCACTACCAAACCCATTTTCTTCGCTTCCTTATACATTCTAGAGAAAACTGAGTTAACGGCGTGGTTGTTGCGGCCAATGATATTATATCTTATAGAAAATGTTATCTTTTTTATTCTGTCTGAAACCTCGTTTGGTATCGAACTGTTCGGAGAGGTCTTTCTCGATCCTGACGGAGCTTCTGGTATTGTTCAAAGTCAGACCATGCGGTCTTATTAGTTTTAATATTATTGGGAGGTTAAAATATAAATATATATATGTAAATACATACTATATTGTAACTAATTCTAGTACATACTTTACACGCCTAATAGGAATTACTCAAGTAATTATTAAACTTTCGAACTGACGAACCTGCTATCTATTTGAAAAGAGCTTGTACTTAGCAAAAAATATTGATATTTTCGAAGAACGTAGAGACAGATATAGGACTCTGAATATTTTAGTTCAAATAAGCAATCTTATATATATATACATATCAATATACTTTACAATGAGGATATTTCAAATCTTCGCATTGTACGACATACTAAAAAATTCCCGTCTTTGATAATTCCTTAGACCCATGTAGACCTATTTTTTAAGGCACAAACCTTATGTGACAACGTTAAATAAAGCGAGTGTTTCAAATTACTAAGAAAATATTTATAAATTCATCAAAATAAAATAAAAAATCTTAAAAATATCTGCAGAAGATATTGTTGGTACAATGAACTTCAGGTATATGCAGTATAAAGTCATCTGGAAGTCGAAAATTTTTATAATAGGTATAGGAGGGCTGAGGGAAGTATTGACCCCATTCAATTCATTTTTGATACACAGAGATACAATTGCCAGGAAAACATTCTTTCTGAATTTCAATTGTACGTATATCCCATGCATTAATCGATATTTTCGGTCATAAATCAACTATAGATATTCGGTACCTAGAGGCTTGAACAGTTTTTGTTGGATTTGAATAGTTTTTCGTTATAAGGTGGCATACTTTAAGGCAATTTTTAGTGCCATATATTTTCTCATTATATTAATTACTCCGTGATTTGCGTATGATTTGCATGAAATGGAATTTAAAATATTTTATATGGGAATTCGGCATGGTTGAAGTTCGATTGCACCCATTTTCGCACTGCGATATAAGAATATTAGAAGAATGTCACGTACTAAATTTAGTCGAAATCGATAGGTCTTGTCCCGAAAGACGGTGCCACGCCCATCGTCCTATTTTCAGACCAGCTCCCATAAAGCCCTCTCATGCCATCTCAGAAGTAAAATTGCGTATTTAGTTATTGATTTATGCTCGTTATATGGAGTGTGAGCGGGCTTATTTTTTGATTTCATACATTTTCGCACTATCGATATTTGCGCTAGATGAAATTGCTTATTGTAGCTTAGGAGATATGTACTTATTAGATGGTAGAATCCCGCCCACTTTTACAACTCCTCTGTGCCAAATTACAGTTCTGTATCTGATTTTAGTGCTTATTAATGGCAGTTTATGGGCTTTCGGTTAATGGTGTTTTGTAGGGGTGGCAGTATTCCGATTTCGGCTATCAACGAACTCGTAATTTTTCATAATAAGGAATCCTCATACCAAGTTTCATTAAGACATCTCAGTTTTAATTTAAGTTACAGTTTTCACAGACGGACGGACGGACAGACATAACCCAGATTTCAATTTGTCTTGTAATCCTGATCGTTTATATACAATATATCTATATGTATATATAATATATGCGTAAATATGTATTAAATTAAAGTAAATAACAGAAAAACAACTAAAATGTATAATAAGTTGATATAACATATTTCATAGGTATTTTTCTGCTATGATTAATTTATTTGTTGGCGGCGTGATTGGCAATTATTTCTAAACACTATTCCATAGCAAATTGTTCCATTTATTTGATTTCGATGATTAGCACACAATACCGAATACATTAAGCACATTTTTTGCTACTTCTCGTGTAATATATAAATAAGTAATTATGTATAAATGTAATTTGGAAATTACCTTTGTAGTTACGAGTATATAAGCTATTTGTTACAATAACCAAACAGTGAAATAAACTCGTTATGAGACTTTGGAACTAGTAGGAGTGACAAGTGTAACTAGTCATCTAATGTTGCTTTTTCACAGAGCAACTAAAATATTTCTTGTGTTGTTATCTTACGGGATGTCAACTATTATATTTCGGTTAGAAATATACCGGTCTTATACTGATTCAACACAAATAGGTGACTGTAGAGTTAATTTTGTCTTGTCAAGTATAGTCTGAATTCGAATTTGTTCAGATCCACCACGCTTTTAAGGAAGATTTGTCAATTCGATAATGTGCTTTGTAAATGAATAAAGAGGTTATTCGATTACTTTCCGGAGGTTATTTTTCATGACTACTATGCTCTTTCCAAAGATTAATATGAGTCTGCTGTTATGCTGACTACAAGTAGTTCGACTTTAGTCAGTAAATTATTCTTGAAATCATTTCATTGTCCACTTTGCTATGAAATTGCACAGCGGGGGTTATACGAATATATACAATGACATATTGCAATTAATACCGAGTGTCTTGACAATGAATTTAATTTTGTTTTTAGCACGCGCTAGGAAATGCTATTATGTATTTATTGTAATATTACGTAGTATGTCAGTGCACTTTTTCATATAAATATGTATATGTATATTAGGGTGATTAAAAAAATTATTATTATTTTCGTTTGGATTGGTACTCGGAAAAATAGGTTCCTAGACACCTCTCAGAAAACCTCTCCAAACATGAGTTCTTAATTGTAACGGGAATGTCCTTCTACATACAGTTTTCTATTTTTTCTTATTATCAGATAGAAAAATTTATATCTCGCTTCCAACTACTTGAAAAAATATTTTGTTCCTTAGATTTTGTAGGAAATTGAATGCTCTACAAAAAATGTCTCCACGATTTTTTTGGAGACCTAACCGTTTAAAAGATATTAACGGTTGAAGTTTGATTATTTTTGGGAACATTTTTTATTTCTTATGAATTTTATAACTCAATGAAAAAAATTATTGTGAATGAAATTTTTTTTTGAATCACCCTAATGTATATTATTATGTACATATATCTACATATATTGAATCTATTGGAGTAATTATATTATATTTCTGGTTTATCGCCTGTTCATTCATGAAACCATTTCATATCCTCAAATATACCCAAAAATATACCATATATTTATATATCTAATATTTATGTTAAATTACGCTGAGTTATGCTTAAAAGGTTCCGACAATTTACGAAACCAATATAAACTCCCACTACCGATTTTCTAGCGCCCACTTACCATGCCATTAAAATAATTTTCCTTATACTCAGCATAATATGAACTGCTACAAAGTGATTATAATATGTACACATGCTCATAACTCTTTGCTTAATTAATGTCTAAAAGATATGCCTGTTCTGTCAGGACTTCCCTGAAAGCCAAACTTTTTTAATGTTTGTTGGCGGAATTCGTATTCGAATAAGCAGAGTGGGAGAGTAAAAGAGAGAAAAAGTTAATGAGTATAGGTATTTATGTATGGCTGTGTATGTATGGCTAATATAGCAAAGTTGCCATTTGATCGCAATTATCGACTTTCAATTGTTTTTCATTTAACAAAATAAATTTTTATTTGTAGATAATTTTTGAAAGCAAAATTCATAGTATGATGAACTCCTTTGGAAACGAAAGTAAAAAAAAATAATTTAATAACAATATGGTCGGGGGAGGAAGAGAGGAGAGGTGTTTTTGCATTTTTAAAAATGGTTTATCTCGATTTATGGCAAAAGTATATGTCCTATAAAAAGGAGTTATATGAAATTGATGTAGATAATGAAAACATCTACAACACCCTTTTAATATAACCTAAAAAATATTAAATAACCAAGGTTTTTGAGTTTCGAAGTTTTATCTTGTATAATCTGCCCGCAATGCGATTTACATATTATATTTGAACTTCAAGAATAAATGCGTAAGAAATAAAAATCCAAAATTTTATATGTATGTATGTATATGGTATATATACGTAAAGGGCGAGGGTAAAAGGCGATCCATTTCCAGGTTCCATACCTTTTTAAAGAAAAAGCACTGAAACTTCAATTATAATAGGGAATGTTCCTTTATTATGCAAAAGATTATTCTTTGGCATTTGTGTTTTTAACTTTACTTCTTTAAAGGCAAAGTCTCAGATGGTCCATTCGTTGAGTACATATTCCGAAGACCCGTTCGAGCATTTCGACTGTTAACTGGCGAATGACACAACTGATGTTTTGTGATGTTTTGCTTCAAGGCTTGAATTGAAGCGAAATTATGCGCATAGACTTCGGACTATATAAATCCCCAGAGGAAACGATGATATTACACGAACTTGGTGGTAAAATTATCTTCTCACCGAAGTTTTTTCTCAATAAATCCATTGATTGATGAGATATGTGGGAAGTGGCGCCGTTTTGTTGAAACCAAATGTCTCCGAGATCACAAGCTTCGATGATGCCATCGCTTTGGGTTAATTTCGTCATTTTCCGAGAATTTTTTTCTGAACTTATGCTGAAACCTAATACTAGCGAATATGTTTGCTTTGGCTACTCTGTTGTAAATTTGCAACTATGTACTTGTTTTATCTTCCTTTATGCTCTTCATTCACTTTTTTTACTTTCGAGCGAGTAAACTCCAAAAACAAAATTACAAAATTTCCAGTCTCGTGCTTTTTCTGCTTTCCAATTATCTAATGGAAAAAGATACAATAGTCTTGGATGGCAAGAGAGTGCTGAGAGAATATTAACAATTTGTAGCCGCTTTTGAATATATATTTGGAAGATATTTAAGTTTTTTATTTCTTTTTTATAAAAATAAGAAATTAGATTTGGCCTTTAAGAAAATTAAAGCAGAATTTATATTCTTAACTTTTGATGTATGTGTTACTGATTAGAAATTATCTTTATTAGGAAAATAACTTTAGAATAAAAATCATAAATAAATTTTGTGAAAATATTAAAAAAAAGATAATACATTGAATAATTTTTTTTTTTACTTACAAATTTATATTTTCTCAATGGAAGGCCAGCAAACAAAATAACAATTTAAATTACTGCAAATATGTTGACATAAAATGCCTTTTTGATGCTCACATTCTTAAGTATGTATTGTGAATATGCTTTTAGTTATGTGTGTTTGTTTGTATAGTCAAGCGTAAATATTATCTTAGCCTACCCTAACATGCGCTGAATGGAGTCCTTTGTCACATAAAAAGACACAGCAAGCACTGTTGAACTATTGTGCCACTTTTTAGCGACGAGAAGGCATGTGTGTATGTGTATGCGTAATGCATGAGAGGTTACAATGTACGAATATGTTTATATTTATATTTTTACTACATGGTGGGTGTTTAAATAAAAAAAAATTATAAAATAAAAATATATATAAAATTGTGCTGCTAAAAGAAAAAAAAAATTACAAACTAAAACAAATCTTACAAAACACTATTTTAAAAATATTATAAAATCATACAAAATTGCAATTACTAATAAGAACTTAAAAATAAAATAGTATTTCAAAAAACAAACAAAAAATTTAGATTAAATAAAATAAAAATAATGCTTATACATATTGTTTTGAAAATTTAAATAAAAAATTTAATGTAATTTACAAAGAAAGTAATATTAAAAAAAAATAATAATTGTGTCAGCAAAATTCAAAATTGTGATTTAAGAAAGAATTTTAAATAAAAAAATAAAATAAAATTTTAAAAAATAAAATTAAAAAAAAATTAAATTTTAATAATTTTTTTTTTAATAAATT
Organism: Bactrocera correcta; assembly: GCA_027475135.1. Lineage (NCBI taxonomy): Eukaryota > Metazoa > Arthropoda > Insecta > Diptera > Tephritidae > Bactrocera > Bactrocera correcta. The sequence continues at coordinate 19,383,306 of CM050325.1, forward strand.
TAAAAACTTGACAAATTTTAAGCTAATAATAGTAATTCAAGGAATTTAATAGAATTTTCGGAAAATAAAAATAAGAAAAGATAATAAAAAATCGTTTTTCCAAATTTTTTAAAAAAATTTTATTTAAAACTATATATATTTATATATAATTATTTACACAAATGAATACATTTTTAATTTTAAAAGGTTGAAATATACATTTGTTATTTATTTATAACTTTGTCTAATTTTTGAAAAAAAAATACATAAAATGTAATTATCTACAAAAATAACTTAACATTTAACTTTAAAATTTATTGTAATTTTTTTTGTTTCTATTTTTATTTTTATATGTATTTTTATAGTACATAAGCGGAGATTTGCATATTTATAACGTAAATATCGGTAATTGGGAAAATGCTGGAAAAAATTTCTACAATAACAAAATATATGTATGTATATGTACAAAAGTACGTGTTACAAAAATAAAAATAATTTGCAAACTAAATAAAATCTTAAACGAATATAAAAAATAGTATTTTTAAAATATTAAAAGATCGTAAAAAATACAATTAATAAAATCTTACAAATAAAGTAGGATTTTAAAAAACCCGGGTAAATTAAAAAAAAGATGATTTTTTAAAATTTGTAATATAAATAAAATTTATTTTTTAATATTTTAAAAATAATTTAAAAACTGGTAAAATTTAAAATTAAAAACATTATTAAAAAATAAGTAGGATTTTCAAAATACAAGTATTAGAAAAATTAAAAAATAAATACTTTTTTATAAATTATAATTAACTTTTTATAATTAATAAAATTTTTATTTTCTTTTGTTTTTAATAATATAATAAAAAAAAATACTTTTTTTTAAATTTACTAAAAAGAAATTAAATAAAAAGTTTATAAATTATAATAAAAAAAAAATAAATAAACAAAAATTTTATAAATTATAATTAATAAAATTTTTAATTAATAAATAAAATTAAAATGTTAATAAAATAATAATTAACTTTTTATAATTCATAAAATTTTTATTTGTTTTTTTTTTTATTTTTATTATAATATATAAACTTTTTATTTAATTTCTTTTTTCTAAATTTGAAAAAAAGTATTTTTTTATTTTTTTTTGTATAAATTTAGTTGTAATTAATAAAATTTTTATGTAATTTTAAACAAATAAGGAAAGCTTTCATTAAAAAATATTAAAAAAATTATAATAATAATTTTTACCTTATATACTATATGTATTTACATACATATATAAAGTAAAACATATAAATAATAGTCCTATAAGGATAAATAATATTAAAAGAGACTAATTGATTTCTCAAATTTTTTCCAGATTTATGACTTTTAAAACATATTTTAATTTTTTCATTATTTTAGAAACAATTTAAGTATAAGTTAGTGAAATTAAAAATATATGCTTATGTACATATCTGTATAACATACTAAAAAAAAGGTATAAAAAAGTTATTCATTATAAATAAGGAATAAGTAAAATAAAAAAAAAAATTAATTGTGTTGTTGTACTTAATTTTTTATATCAAATAATTTCAACCTTTCAATATTTCGAAACTTTGCTTCAAAATTAAAAAAAAAGTATTATAACAAAATAAAAATTACTAATAAAGATTTACAAAAAAAAAAAAAATATTTTCAGAAAATATAAAAAGCAAACTCAAAAAAATTAATTGTATTGTTAATTTTAATTTTTTCAAATTTATGCTAAAAAAAATTAATATTTTATATTTATTTTAGAATTATTGAAAATAATTTAAATATAAAAAATTACAAATAATAGTAAATATTAACAAATTATGTAAAATTGTCAAAAAATTCAAAAAAAAAAAAAAACATAAAATAAATCCAAAAATTTGAAAAAGATAAGTTTTTTTCAATTTATGATTTCAAAAAAATTTAATTTTTTTAATATCTTAAAAATTAAAAAAAAAATATGCTACAAAAATAAATTTTCATACTATTTTAATTTTTTTTAATATAATTAACTATAAATAACAGGAAATTAGCAAGTTTTGCCTACTTTTGACACAATAAAATATTTTTTTCCAAATTTTAGTCACAAAGTGTTTTCAAAAATCTTCGTACTACTTTATTTACAGCCATATTAATCATATTTGCTGACAAAAACTGTTTTCTTTGCTATTGAAGAAAGTTAGAAGAAAGCCGCCACGACGTATACGTAACATTCATGAATATCAATAATAAGCCCGCTCAATGCTAGAAAAGCCTAAGTGTTATAGAAACACATTCAAAAGATAATAGGTACGCTTACTCTTTAACGCTAGGAATATTTTTATAGGAAAAAATTATTTTCCCATGGCGTTCGATGCCACTTAACGTGCATTTTATCTACTAACAAGCTATTTTGCAAGTGTAGCGTGTAACAGATAAGTGCTAGCGAAACGTGTTATGAAGCTAATTTTAAGTCGTATAATTTGAATATAATATTTTGAGTTAATTTCAAACTTATTTATGAGCAGAAATGCTTTCAAAGTTAAACAGCTAATTAGCTGCGGAATATTTATGGGTACGTGTGTTGGAATCTATGTGTTTATAAATATAAATATGTATAAGTATAGAAATAAATGATATGTATATTAATTTGTGGTTGTAAATTACAATTTCTCATTTATTATATTCACATATCTAAGTTTCTGGTAGTCTCATTGGCTTAAAAGCCTAATAACATTGAGGTTTTAATGACTGATTGAGTTATAGAGTTGCCACTTGCGTTTAAAATGCAAATTTAAACGTTATTAATCCTGGTAAATAAAACTTGTAAGCTTTTACCATAGTTTTGGGTTTTTTTTTTATTATATTTTATTATAGGACCGTTAACATGGGAGGATGTGTGACCTTCTAGCTCCAGACTTGTAATTAATTACCTGTTCTTATATGCTGCCATATTTTTCTTTTTCAATTATATCTATTGCTAGACAGTTTATTAGCTAATTATAATATAGTCAGAACATTACACGTTTTATTGACGCAAAAGAATTTCCATTGAAATATATATTTCTGTTAATGTAAACAATTTGGTCTAATTTCCTGCTAGACTGTGAGCGGCAGCACTCAAATAGCTTATGTATTTATAGCCACGTATATTTACTTTGTGTTAGTTTTGGAGAAGAAAAAAAGTTATAAAAATACCAAAAATAAATTAAAAACAACAAACAATAAACAAACTCCCCCTAACCGAAACCCTAGTTTATAACCACAAACACACACAAAACTTCCAAATAATATTTGTACTCATTTGCTCAATAACATTTACACCGGTCTACAAGTGTACGTATGTATGTATGTTTGTGTGTATACAGTTCTGTATACTGTATTCTCATCGCGCTCATAAACAAATTGGACATTAAGAAAACACCGTTGAATGTCACGTACTTGCGCTTAAACTTCAACTTCCAGACATTGCCAGTTCATGACTACACATTGAGAAGGTCTGACAGTGATTATCTTCTAGCGTCACAAGCGTTTAGTATACTTATGCAATACAATATTTTTTATATAAAAATACGAGGGTGGTTTCAGATATAGCAATTGTGGCCTTTATTGGAAAAAAAGCAGAAAAAAAAAATTGTTGCGGACGTCAAAAAATCAGGACAAAATGAGAGGGGTACAATATATGCATCATTTTTTTTCGTTACAAAAACACTTAAAAAATCAAAAATAGACTTTTCTTGTAATATACATATGTAAAGTATTACAAAAGAATCGATCTTACCGTTTACTGTTTGTTGTTGTACAATTAAATGTCGGAGTAAATTAAGAGTTTTGAAGACTTCCAAAGTTGTTCATAATAATTGAAATTGAAAAATATGTATGTTAAATTAATTCCGTAGTATCTTAAACCCTCAAAAATTATTCATGAACACTTTTTTTAAACTCGAGTTTGAGAGAACATAAATATAAATTGAAAAATATGTCAAATTAATTTCGGAGTTTCTTAAACCCTTAAAAATTATTTATAAACACTACTTTTTAAACTCGACTTTGGGAGATAATTTATAAATTGAAAAATATTCCAAATTAATTTCGGAGTTTCTTAAACCACTAAAATTTGTTTATAAGCACTACTTTTTAAACTTGAGTTTGAGAGAATATTAATATAAATTGAAAAATATTCCAAATTAATTTCGGAATTTTTTAAACCCTTAAAAATTATTTATAAACACTTTTTTAAACTCGAGTTTGGGAAATAATTTCTAAATTGAAATATATTCCAAATTAATTTCGGAGTTTCTTAAACCCTCAAAAATTATTCATAAACATTTTTTTTAAACTCGAGTTTGAGAGAATAAACATATAAATTGAAAAATATGTCAAATTAATTTCAGAGTTTCTTACACCCTTAAAAATTATTTATAAACACTATTTTTTAAACTCGAGTTTGAGAGAATATAAATATAAATTGAAAAATATGTCAAATTAATTTCGTAGTATCTTAAACCCTCAAAAATTATTCATAAACACTTTTTATAAACTCGAGTTTAAGAAAATATAAATATAAATTGAAAAATATGTCAAATTAATTTCGGAGTTTCTTAAACCCTTAAAAATTATTTATAAACACTACTGTTTTAACTCGAGTTTGAGAGAATATAAATATAAATTGAAAAATATATGAAATTAATTTCGTAGTATCTTAAGCCCTCAAACATTGTTCAAAAACACTTTTTTTTAAACTCGAGTTTAAGAGAATATAAATATAAATTCAAAAATATGTCAAATTAATTTCGTAGTATCTTAAACCCTCAAAAATTGTTCATAAACACTTTTTTTAAATCGAGTTTGAGGGATAATTTATAAATTTAAAAATATTCCAAATTAAAATTAGTTTTCCCTTTAAAACCCCCTAAAATTTGTTTATAAACACTGTTTTTTTAAAGTCGAGTTTGAGAGAATATAAATTTAAATTGAAAAATATGTCAAATTAATTTCGTAGTATCTTAAGCCCTCAAAAATTGTTCATAAAGACTTTTTTTAAACTCGAATTTGGGAGATAATTTATAAATTGAAAAATATTCCAAATTAATTTTGTAGTTTCTTAAACCCTTAAAAATTATTTATAAACACTACTTTTTAAACTCGAGTTTAAGAGATAAAAATACCTTTCAATAACATAACCCAGCTCATAGTAGACCACATTAATGAAAAAAATAACTTTTTTTGAAAAAATATTTTGTTATGAAAAGCATAGCTGTATCAAACTGCCCTCGTACCTTTCAGCGTAATAACTAAAATATAACTATGATATATATGCTTTTTTCCAAAGACTGGCAGCGATGTCGTCAAGTCAACACCAGTCACCGACGATGTCACCGGTGTTTCAAAATATACAATAATGTGTGTAAGTATGTATGTATACGTACATATGTATGTACATATGTCATTTCATAAAACTGCTTGCAAATAATTTAGGCAACATCACGAAGCCATGACTTTTTCATACGAAAGTGCTTTCTTCTGCATATTTAAACTTCTCATTTGGGGTTTCTGCTGGCCTCAGCATTCGGCATTCACCATGAAGGTCGTGTCAAACAATTTTCTGCACCAAGTTGACGCTTAAAGGCGGGTGTGTGTGTGTGTGATGTTCTGTGGATCCACCTACAATGCAGGTGGTCGGTGCCAATTCGTGCCTGAAGCCTTGCCAACTTCATGTTAACTTCGAAAAAAAAACAAAAACAAAAACAAATAAAAATTATAAAATAAACAAGCAAATGAGACAAATGATCACAAGTTCCTACACATTACAGTTATGTAAGCAGATATGCAAGGTGATGTGGAAAGAGTACGGTGCATAAACAAATATTTTGTTGGGTCGTGTCATTAGTAGGGATATCACCGAATTACATCTACAACAAAAATAAAAAAAATGCAAGTCAATTCAATTACTCATGCTCACCCACATACATGCACTCTCTATTTGTGTTTGTCGCACACAATGCGAATACAACAAATGACATAAACACACAAAACATTCCAAAAACATACATACATACATACATACTTATGTACTTATGTAACCGTGTAAAAATTGTCATTGGACATGGCGAAAGAAGGAAGCCAAAACCCAAGTGAGCAAAATCAATAAGTAGCGCTGCAACAAACTTAATGCTTTCGGAGGAAAGAAGGTTAAAGGCTAACGGTAAAACGAAATGTAGGTCAAAGAATATTTGAACGCAAATCATAACTATAATCCGGCAGTGAATTTATAATAGTTAATGGATTTAGATAAAAACTTTCATGGCAGTAAATAAAACAGTATCGATGTTTGGTTGCCCTACACGAAGTATTTGAGCTCCGGACAGGGTTTTATCTTACTCTAAACGCCACTCTCTTTGGCTTCGATATCTTATCTCTTACAGAATTCCAATGTTAACGAGGAAATATGTTGAGATGTTGTAGTTACAACTGTTACAATAATCTGAATGGAGTTGCTGACGACTCGTGAAGTTCGTATTTTATCCGTATGTAGACTATAAAGTCTGATCTGAATTCTTCTTCTTCTTTATTGGCGTAAATACTCATTATAGCTAAGTTTACAGCAGCTTGCCATTCGTTTGAAGAGGTCTTCCTCTTTCTCTGCTTCCCATTACGGGTACCGCATCAAATATTCTGAGATCTAGAGTATTTTCATCTATTGGAACGATATGACCTAGTCAGCGTAGCCGCATTCTCTTAATTCGCTTCTATGTCAATGTCGTCGTATATCTCGTACAACTCATCGTTCCATCGAGTCATCGAGTGCGATATTCGCTGAAAGCGCAAAGGACCATAAATCTTCCACAGAACCTTTCTCTTAAAAACTCGTAACGCCGACTCATCAGATGTTGTCATCGTCCATACCTCGATAGGACGGGAAAATTTGGTCTTCGTTCGTCGAGAGAGAACTGTATTTCCCAATTGCTTACTCAGTCCGAGGTAACACATGTAGAAAAAATTATTCTGCGGTGGATTTTGGTTCTGACGTTGTTGCTGGTGTTAATACAGGAAAGCTAGTACTGCTTATTTGTTGAGGTCAACGATATGAATATCATCGGTAAACGCCAGTAGTTGTGCACTCTTCTAAAAGATTGTGCCTTCTCGATTAAGCTCTACAGCTTGAATTATCTTCTCCAGGAGTAGATTGAAGAAGTCGCACGATAGGGAAGGTCCTTCCTGATCCTTTCCGAGCTTTTAGTTATTAGTTTCGCCCTGATAGCAAACTAAGACATAGCAACATAAAGGTAGCTCCTTTTCGTTCTGTCAAGGGCATCTTTGAAATCGACGAAGAGGTGGTGTGGATCGATCATCTTTTCAGTGGTTTTTTCCAAGATTTAGCGCATGGTGAATATCTGGTCAGTTGTTGATTTACCAGGCCTAAAGCCACCTTGATAAGGTCAAATCAGTTAGTTAACGGTGGGCTTTAATAGAATTTGAAGGAGGCTTATCCCACAATACTATTTGGCGCAGATTGTTGGGTCTCTCTTTTTGTGGATGCTGGTGCATGCTCCTTACCCGTTCTTCGCCGCCGTATGTGAATAGCTCGGTATGACATCCAACGGCCGCTTTGTTGTTCTTCAGATTGTGTCGCGTATCTGGAACTATGGCGTATGCTGAAATTTAGAGTTAATGATAATAACTATAAGGACCATGGAGAAGGTTGAGGATTACTGGCCGAAGAAAATACTAAATATGAGAACCTCACATTAAAAGAGAGCAGAAATTGAACTTCAATTTATTATCTCTGTTCTCAACTCATCCTGATAAGTATAGGAGTATGAAGATACCAAGGTCGACGTGTTTTGCTAAAAAGAAAAGAATTGATTGCACTAACCGTAACGAAGACACAATGAAAATTGCAGAATGTGTACATACATACATACGAGTATGTGCCAATATGCTATTATTTTCCGGTCAATACTTAATTGACCTATAAAGTACAGACACAGCGACTCACATCACAGATACATACTCGTATGTAAATAACTACATATTTTAAACATGATATGAGCACATATTTTGTTGTTGTTCTAAGTATATATCACAGTTACAGTATGAGCATTAACCTGTCACCTGCTATCAATCAGCGATAAATGACGTCAACGTTATAGTCGATAGCTACAAATCCCCTCCACAACACCTTGAACGGTTTGATGGGTTATTTTCGTCTGCGCAACTGGCCAACAATGACGTCATGGCTGCACAACGAGGTGCTCATAAAGAAAACTTTCCGATAATATTTTAGTCACACCAACTTTTTTCTGCTTTAGTGTAGTGGCAATTTTTTCACCATTAACTTATAGGCCGTTAAAGCGAATGGAAATTATTATGAGTATTTGTCGAACTTTTTATTAATAATTTCATTTTTTAACAAAGTTCTTCGGCGCTGCGCAATTCCTTCGCCACAATTGACACTCCATCCAATAGCTTTTGGTGTTGGCCACGCGGCGGTATTAATTAAAAACGATAAATACACCGCTCAACAATTTCACCGCACACCGCCGCTGCCATCGCCGTCACGGAGCCAGCGCTTTGGGAGCAATGCGCCAATTTATTAGCCAAATGCCCAGTCTTCCGACTGCCAATGACAAATGCGGCGCGACTCTGCCATTTACTCACTCATTTACATACTCCATTGTTTATATATATGTACGCATGTATGTGTTTGTATGTGTGTGAGTGGGTACAAATTACTTTTATTGGCAGTCTTTGTATTAACGCTTTTTTTGTTTATTTTGTTGTTGTCTTTTTATTTAGTCAGTTATTTGCTGAACGCTCGCGTTACGCATCGCCAACTGGTTAGCGCCTGGCTGTGCCATGAGTCGTACAAAGATGGGCGTTTGTTGTTTTTGCATACCCTGAACGAAGTATATTAAGACTGCCACGAAGTTTGTAATCTCCGAAAAGGAAATTCGGAGACTCAATTAAGTCTATATATGTATGTATAAGTGATCAGCGTGAGGACCTGAATCGATTTATCCAAGTCCATATGACTGTATATAAGCGAACTAGTCCCTCGATTGTGGAGATATGAACTTGGAATTTTGCAGACATTCTTTTCTCCCTAAAAGGTTTCTCACTTGTCGACACTTTCGATATCGGACCACTATAGTACATAGCTGCCATACAAACTGAACGATAAGAATTAAGTTCTTCTATGAAAAACTTTTTTATTTGTCGAGATATCTTCACCAAATACTGTACGAATTACTATCTAAATCAACGGTACAATTTCGTACGAAATTGATCAGATTGAACTACTATAACATACAGCTGCCATACAAACTGAACAATCAAAATTAAGTTCTTGTGAGAAAAACTTTTTTTATTGTAGAGGTATCTCCACAAAATTTGGCACGGATAATTTTTCAAGGCTAAGGTATTATTTTATAAAAAACTGTTCAGATCGAACTACTATAACATATAGCTGCCATACAAACTGAACAATCAAAATTAAGTTCTTGCTTGGAATCTTTAGTTTTTGTGAAGCGTGTTATATAGTCGGTGCAACCGAAGTTAGCGCTTTTTCTTGTTTTAGCCTTTGTCTGTCATAAAAGTTTGCCGCCATTGAATAAAGTCGAAATGAATATGAAAAAGAACGCAAATAAATGTTTTCATAAATGCCCATGCGTAGAGTGAGTAATATGCACTTATTTATATGTACAATATGTGTGTATAGATGTGAATGTATGTAAGCACAGTTCAACTAACTTACATTAATAATAATATTTAAGAAGACATGTGTGGCAAGTAAAAATATTGAGTTGCCAAACTCTCTTAGTTTCTTTATTGTTATATTGTGCTATAAATATTTTGTTGTTGTTATTACATACTTACAATGCGTCAAGCATACCTTGAGCTGACTAAGAAACTGTTTTTTTTTTTTCGTCGTTACAACAGAAGACAAAAAGTTCGGCCTCCATCAGTTTTTCTAACACAGTAGCAACCTAATTCCTCCTCTCCTCGTACCAACTATTGCGCAGTTAAGTACTTTTAGAGCTGGGGAGACCATACTTTTTTCGGAGTTGTTATAGACAACGTTGGCACTCTTTTTTCATACCTTGGTTCATATGAATGCCATTATAGAGTTCAAACAGTTCATCTTTCACAGTTTGTAAACCTCTAGCTCTGTTTTTAAACGTCTTCTTTGGTCTTTGCCGCTTATGGCGGTTCATAAATCTTCTCTCGAAAACTCATAACGCCGATTCATTAGAACTTGTCAACGACCATGCCTGTGCACCATATAGAGGGTGTGGGATGATGAGTGACTTGTAGACTTGTGGCCTCTGTTCGTCGAGAGCGGACCTTACTTCTCAATTGTCTACTCAATCCGAAGTGGCATTTGTTGGCAAAAGTGAAAAAGTTTTATCAAATTAAATATAAAATCTTGGAAGGGCTTTTAACCACTGTAAAAAGGAGGACCACAAAATTTTCATTATTGAATCCATCTATTTCGATCTACTGTATCATAGAAATATATTCTATAGAATCATACTTTTAAAAACTAGGAATGCACGATATAAGGAAAGAGCCTCATTTGTTACTCTCAGTGACGCTATAATATTTAACAATCTCCGATTTTAAAGCTGCTAAAAGACGTTATTGATAAAAAAAATGCAAAACAAAGTATTTTATGACTTTCTTCTTCTCTTTTGCACTACAAGCGTGGTTCGGTCTGTGCCAATAACACAAAATTTCGCCAGTCTGCAGTGTGACGCCAGCACTTGGTGCATCCATAATGCGTGGGAATTTCCCATTTTTTGTTATCCACAATTGAGTCTCGAAGCTGGTGCTTTTAGTGAATCATCGAATTCCATGTGTACGACGTGACCTAAACAGTGAATCTTGAACTTTTATGCGGTCACCTACATATATCCATGACGACATAGTTCTCATACAATTCATGATTCCATTTTCGGCGGTACTCATCGGGTAATCCAAAGACTTTGCAGAGAACAGATCTTCCGCTACTTTTCCTTTGGTTGGAAAAAGGGTATGCAGCCCGGGGCCCGTTGTTAAGAGCTATATGTAATTTTCATCGGGGGTACCTTTAGTAGCAATTTTCCTTTTAGAGTAGTTAGTGTCACTGCTGTTCCGATTAGTGCCGTATATTACTCTTTTAGCATTAAATTGGAGAAAGTGCACGAGAGTGGATCACGCTGTTTTAAACTTTGTCTGGAACAGAGAATAGATGGTTGCTCTACGGTAGTCTGTGAAACCGTAGGAGTTTCGCAGGTATACCAATTGTAGACATGGTGTCTCTCATCACTTTTTTTTTTAAATTTTTTAAAAAAAATATCCTATTCTAGTACAACAACAAAAGTAATTATTTTTTCTTCCACTCAATTTTATCATCAGCCTACTTCATTGCCTTACACTAGAACTCAGCCAATATATATGTAAGTATGTATGTAATATGTATTTACAAAGGGGGAAAAACTCAACTGCAAACTACAACTGTATTTACCGAGGGGGGTCAAAGAAAACCCATTTAGTCATGCTACCGAATTCATTAGAAGCATATCCGAAACCAGTGGATGCCACTGCTGGAGACAGGAATAGTTCGTAAACACTATTTGTTATGAATAAGTTTTAAAAATACCTATATATGGTACATATGTATGTATGTAGTTGTGTACGATCTCGTTAGTGCTCGGTGCCAAATTGCCAATTATCCATCATTCTCGCTGCATTTCAAATAAAACTAATGGCATGGCACTTGGCTTGGCTCGATTTGTCCATTTGTCCGTTTCGCCATTTGATTTCACGCCCAGTTAACTAGTTTCGGCATTTATTTACGGTCACACACACGCACACATTTTCATGGGGGCTTTGACTTGTGTGTTAACAAGAGTACAACTTTTATGGTTACACAAAAAAAATTTACAAAATATGTGTCTAAATACAAAAATAGTTATTAAACCATTTACGAATGTGTAAAAAAGAGAATATGCAGTAAGTCGTCAAAATAATAGAAACAGTTTCAAAAAATGATAATTTAATTATATCTTTCAATAAATTTTTGCGTACTGGTGTGAACTTTATGTACATTTTTTTAATTTTGAAAAAAAAAAAAATTCTTTATAAATATTATGGCTTCCTTACAAAAAAATTTTTTACTTTTTTATTATTGACGAAAAAATTGTTTTTTTTTTTTTTTGTTCTAAAAAAATATTTTTATTGAAAATTTTTTATATATTTTTTGCACCTTTAGGTAAAACAAAATATACTTTTCTTTTGAAAAATTTAAAGAAAAAAATATTATCGTGTTTCTGAAAACTATTTAAAAAATATTGTTTTATTTAAAATGTAAAATGAAATAAAGGAAAATTTTTCTAAAATTTTCTTTTTAATATTTTTTTTTTTTTTTAATTTTTTCATTTAAATTTATTTATGTACATATATTTCCCTTATTTAACGTTCCGCTTTTTAAATAACATTAATATTGTACATATATATTTTTTTTAATTTTTATGTTCATCTCTTTGAAATAAAATATTTTTTATTGAAAATTTTAATAATTAACGTAAAATAATGAATAATTTTTCTTAAAAAAATATTATCATGTTTGTGAAAAAAATTTAAAAAAATTGTTTTATTCAAAATATAAAATAAAATACTTTTTAAATTAAATTTTTTAAGTAAACTTTTTTAATTTTAATTGATTATATTTTTTATTGTTTTATTCAAAACTTAAAATAAAATATCTTTTTAATTAAATTTTTTTGAAACATACTTTTTTAAAATTTTATTTGATTATTTTACAAATTCTATTTAACTTATATATGTATATATATATTTTTAAATTTTTATATACATATTTTTGTATCAAAATATGTTTGTGTTTCTACAAAATTTATAAAAAATCTTTTTTATTGAAAATTTTTAGAAATACAAAAATATTAATAAATTACATATAAAATATAATTGTTTTTAAATTAAATTATTTAAATAAACTTTTTTAATTTTAATTGATTATATTTTTTATTGTTTTATTCAAAATATATAATAAAATATTTTTTTAATTAAATTTTTTTGAAATAAACTTTTTTTAAATTTTATTTGATTATTTTTTATTAAATTTTTATATATACATATATATATAGTATATTTCCTTTATTTACAAATTCTAAATAACTTATACATGTATATATATATTTTTTACTTTTAATATACATTTTTTTGTATCAAAATATTTTTGTATTTCTAAAAAATTTGTAAAAAATCTTTTTTATTGAAAATTTTTATAGTTCTTATTTATATTATTTTTTATTTTGTTTATTCTTTTTAATTTTTTATTTTATTCTTTATTTACAATATCAACAATGTATATAAAATATGTAATATATTTTTTTCTTTTCATATTTCAAAAAGGATGTTATTGTATTTTAACAAAAATATGTAAAAAAAAAATATTTAAGTTTTTTTCATTTCTGTATTAAAATATTTAATGTATATCTTTTACTTTTTCAATAATTTTTTCATTTACAAGCGTGTTTATATAAAATATATATTTTTTTACTTTTTAAAAATGTTTTTTTAGAAAAATATTATTGCACTTCGAACCATAAAAAAAAATATTTTTTTATTTAAATTATATATATATATATTTAAAATAAAGTAAACAATATTTTTTTATTCCAACTATTTTATTTATTTATTTATTTCTTTTTTAATATATATATATTTTTTTTCAATAATTCTTTCTTATTTAAGAGTACTTATTTAAAATATATGCTTAAATTTTTTATCTTAATGAAAATAGTTTTCTATTTCTACCAAAAAGTTCTTTTGTTTTTTTTTAGTTTTTTAATGTACTGTATACTACTCACTTTCTCAATAAAAAAATAAATTTGTGAAAAGATTAAAAAAAAAAAGTTTTTCGTATTTATATAATATATATGTACAATGATCTAATGAAATATATTTTAATATTTACCCAAAAATGTTTTATTTTATTTTTATTTTCATATTATATATATTTTGAAATTTTCCAAAAATTGTTTTGTGTATTCCTTAAAAATATTACATAATATATTATTAATTTGAAATATGTTCTAAAAAATGTTTTTATTCAAAAAAAAGTAAAAAAAAAATTTAAAACATTTTCTTATTCAAAAAACTCAAAACAAAAAACAAATATGATATTTTTTCATAAAAATTACTAGACTATTTTTTTCTGCTATTTTAATATTTTCTTTAAATACTTTTATTCTAGTGTTGCCATTCTTTTGTCCAACCACTGTATTATTAAACTTATACAAATATACAAGAATGTATGTATGTACATATGTATTTTTCTTCTGTGTTTCTGTTGTTCGCTTTTGTCCTCTCATGGTTGTATAAACAAATAACAACAAGTCAATAACTTTATGGTTGCCCTAAATATGATCACACATCAACCTGTCCTACTTTTCCAAGGATTTTCAACTAATGTGAAAATAAATATCGAAAAAGTTAATAAAACTATAAAATTCACTGAATAACAGTGAGTATGCGAGCACTCATGTGGTTTTATGACGAACTAAGTCATTAATAATAAAAGAGTGTAAAAAGTTTTTCAAAAATGCTGTTAACTAGTATTTGAGTGTTCTCATTTTAAGCTTAAATAGTGGTGTTTCATGAAATACTAACTTTTCTGAAAGAGCTGTAGAGTGTTATAAGATTCTTTATAAGCCTTTAAGTGTTGATGAAAAACAAAAATTATTGAAAATTTAATCTGAAGACTGTTTGCGGTGGCGCTTTTCCCTCGATTGTGTTGTATCGTGATTGAAATGGTCTCTATAGATGAAATCTAACGTATAGGACGAATACATAAACCTGAGTCCTTTTCTACAAAATCTGACAAATGAATTAAAAATAAAAAAAAAATTATTTTAAAAATTGTGCAAATCGTTTGACAACAACAAAAAATGATTGATGTGTTAAGTGATTTGTAATAAATTGTAAGGTCAGTGGCTTCACATATTTATAATCACAAATACACAGAAAAACATCGTCACTGATACGAAATGCGCATTTTTGTGAAGAAACTCTTATTTTTTTACACATGCAAGCATAGCCGGAGTTCAACTTGAATTATAGCTTCGCAATCGTTGACTTTTGCCTCAGCTACATAGTAATTTACGAAAAACGTAAATTATTTTTGCATTCGTATATAAGTATGTACATATATATTTGTTTGACTACATATGTATTCGCATGTTTACTGTTGCAGACGACAAAAAATGTATCCGTGACTTGAACGATTAAACGAAAGTCCAAGCTCTATAATAACGAAACGCATTTTACGAGCGCTGAGTTCAGAGTTTACGCAAAAGATTTTAGAAACGTAAAACTCGATCTTGATTTGTTTATCACTCAATGGAAAGATCTTAGAAACTCAAAGCCTGTTCTACCAAGTGGTTGCTACTTTGATCTCAATTTTTACGAGGTTAGAAGAGAATGAGTTACCCGTGAACAGGGCATATTAAATTCGCCACGTGAATGCGAATTAGCCACTCAGTTTTGGAGATATCGGTCTGAAATTTAGCACACGTCATTTTCTCATCAAGAAGCTACTCATTTTTTGGAGCAGCCGATATCGGACAATTATGGCATATAGTTGCCATACAAACTGAACGATTGAAATCAAGTGCTTGTACAAAAAACTTCTACATGTGATTAGGTATCTTCCCGAAATTTGGCACAGACTTTTATACAAGACTGTGCCACAATGCTCGAAGAAAATTTTCAGATCGGACAACAATAGCTTATAGCTTCTATTCAAGTTGAGCGATCAACGAGAACTTTTTATACCCCATTATGCTATAAAAGAAGGCACCTCTATAGAGAGTCTCAGCTGAGGCTCTTTTCCGGCTTAAAGGCTTCGTCAACAAAGAAAACTGTCGCTATTGGCGTGAGTCAAGTCTTCTTGTGGTTTAGGAAACGTAATTGTATCGACAAAAATAGATCGTTGGAAGCAGGCTTGTGGTAGCGCGGCATCTTGGGACCATATTTTTTTCGAAATGGGACAAGAAATGACGTCTTCGAGCGTTATAACGCGATGTTGATCGACTTTTTTCCCCAGAATTTTTTGAAATATCCAACAAGAGGATCCGTCGCCTCATGTTTCACGACTAAACATGTACGATGGAGTTTGGCGACTCGTTAATATTAAGAAAAGACTCAGTCAAATAACCACCAAGGTCATATGATTTAACGCTTCTAGTTTATTTCTTCTGGGGTATGTTAAATTAAAGCTTTAAGCCAATCAACCAGCAAGGCTCGCGAAACTCGAAGAAAATATTGGGAGTTCTATATTCCAGCCGACAGTTTGGATCTGATCGTCGAAAATTGTCGCAAACGGGTCAAGATATGCAAAAAGGAGCTGTGGCGACCATTTACCCAACATTTTATTCAAATCATAAGTGCCATACAATTATCTGCATAAGAAAAAAAAAATAACGAAATCCATGTTGACCAAATTTAAGTGTTTTATTGCATTTCAATATCACATTCTTCTTGTTGGCACACCCTGTACATTCAGTAATGAATTTGTAAACCGCAATTTCTACATAAACTTATATAAAGGTAAGTATGTATGTACATTGGTATAAATATCGACTTACAAGTATTCCTTCATGTTTACAAAACATTTAAAGCTTCGTCAGCGATGACTATTTGTCGCTGATTGTTTGTTTTGTAAATAAATAATTTACTTGACATTTCGTTTGTAACGCTCAGCAATTATTCACTTAAAGCAAAGCACAGACAAGCTTACATACATACTTACATACATGCCGGTGAAGTACTCACGTCTGTAGGTGGGTGAGTCTGACGTGCACACCCTCTCAATAGCAGTAATAAGAACGACTAGTGCTTATAAAAGCACTTGAATGAGGCGTAGATCACACCATAGTAGTTCCATGTAATTATACTCATATTCGCATGCGCAGTCATAAGTGCTGGCATTCACATTGTCGTGAGTGCTTCGCTTGCATGCGGACGTCAGAGCATCTAAAGAATGTTAGTGCATTTACAAGTCGCCATTTTTATTTATGTAGCGCATATAAATAGACACTTAAACTATAAGTGGGCTGATTGTGAGATATGTGGGGTGTATATATTTGTGATATGTATGTATGTATACTTGTATAACTGGTCACTAGTAGATGTTGAACCGCGCGTCAAGTGAACATGCCTGAAGCTTCAACCTCTGTAAAATTTTTGAATTGACTTCTTCTTCGTTTTTGGCGTAGGCACCGCTTACTCGGTTATACTCGACTTTACAACTGGCGCCAATTGGAGATTCCAAGCGAATTTATTCCCTTCTCCACCTCATCTTTCCAAAGAAGTGGAGGTCTTCCTCTTCCTCTGCTTCCCTGGTGGACACTGTGTCGAATACTTTCAGAGCTGGAGTGTTTTCGTTCATTCGGACAACACGACCTAGCCACCGTAGCCGATGTCTGTTAATTCGCTGGACATCGTTCCATCGAATACGATCTCTTAGTGCGTCTAATATTCCATTTCATGAAAAATCTGAAGTGGATTCTAGGACATAGTAATATCCCTGGCAACTGTGAAGCAGAGGAACAAACCCAAACGGGTGCCACCCTACTGTTAGACTCTAGAAAAGAGAGAACCTATATGTCTCTGGCTACTTGTAGATATTTAAACGACAAACATATTATAAATATAGTTAAGTCTCAGTGGAATCAATCACTGACTTGCTCAACAAATAAAAAAATATGAGATAAATGGAATATGGAGCGCACATGCCGACTATTGAAATTCAAAAAGAATTAAATAAGAACTTAAGAAGAAGAGCTAACAGGTCATTGTCCAATTTGCAAACATTCCAACAGTAGTATGAAACAATGACTATTTAAGAAGCTGTCAAGAGGGAGGAGAAGAAGGCTTTGTACAGAAAAAGAACCACAACTAACGATCGAGGATTTCTTTATGACGTTTCCGAAGTTGCATAGATACAATTTTTTGTACGGATGAACTTCAGTAGAAGCACGGTTGGTGCAGAGATAAGACAATAGTGGATATCAGTGCCGGTGGAATCAGATTGGGCGTCCTAAAAGCCTAGGTGGTAGCCGCTCTACCTATCTACCTATACAAAAGTTAACTGAAACTAGAACAAAGTGAATAGATTTGCTTGGATTGTCTCATTTTTAAGTACAAGTATAATATGTTTTATGGCTGATGCCCTATCGGAAGCTTATAATTTGAAAATTTTCAAAATGGTGCAAACCTGCAATTAATTTATATAGTGTAGTTTTGAGACCAGCGGGTTCATCTACCTAACCTCATCTAAGGTCTTAACCTCGAAGAAGAGGCTCATATTACAAGAAATATTTTAAATAATACTATGTAGAATAGTAAGCTTCAAAACAGACTTGACAGAAGACAAAATTATAAGCCCTTCCTGGGTGCTAGTCGAACAATGATCTGACTGGAAGGGCGATCATATTATATATTGCCAACCTATAGGTTAGGTTAAGTTAATCCGGTAGGCCAATGAGCCAAGCATAGACCAGTTTTGGTCCTTTGCGATACCGGATGGAGTTCAGTTACTTTGTCCATGAGGAGTAGTTATCCTTTAGGATGCCTGCACTTAATGCGCTTTTTAACAGACTCTGTGTCAACCAACCTCCAGTGTACCATATCGTGTGGACCCCAGGTGCTTACGACTAAGCTACGCCTTTCATATGCGGGACAAGTGCACAAGAGATGTTTCATTCTTTCTCTGGCGCGTTGCTCTAGGCATTTCCTGCAGTGTTCTTGATTTTTCAGCTCTCTTCTGCGGACGTGTGTCTCTACCTATGCCAACCTATAGTAAAATATAGTTTTATTAAATGCATCTTTTTACCTTTATCTATAGACAGGCGATTATTTTCTGGTAATTTCAATTTTTATCTGCTCAATTTTTATTCTCCTATAATACTATTTGTGCCAGCATAAGATCGTGATAAATTACATATCTACGAGCCAAATAGAGTTAAGTACTGAAGATTAAAAGTGAATAATAAGATGTTGGTATCCAAATTGTTATATTCGATTCATTGATCATTTTGCTGACATAATCAATGTTCCTTCAGGCGTTCCACAAGGTAGCCATCTTGGTCCAATTCTGTTCTTGTTATTTATTGATGACATATCATCTGTGGTTAAGTTTTCAAAAGTTTTATTATATGCTGACGATGTAAAACTTTTTAAAACGTATACTTCAAACAGCGAAAGATGTCAGTTGCAAACAGACTTAAACAACCTAGTTTTTTGGTGTGATAGAAATGACATGCCATTGAACCTTAAAAAATAACACGATGTGCTTTTCACGTAGATCTGTAGACCCTACTTCATACGCAATACAAAACTTTAGGTTGGAACAAGTATGCAGTTTTGTTGATCTGGGTGTAACTGTGGATCACAAACTTAATTTTAATCTTCATGCATCTTTCACGGTTTTTAAAGCTAAAGGCGCTCTTAGTTTTGTTAAAAGTTGGTCTAAAGAATATAGAGATCCGCTTGCCACCAAAATTCTTTTTACATCTCTGGTGAGGCCTATATTAGAGTATGCTTCTGTGGTGTAGAACCCTAGTTACCAAGTCCATTTAGATAAGTTAGAGTCCGTTCAAAAACAACTTTTACTTTCTGCCTTAAATCATTTGCATTGGGATTCCAGTTTGAATCTTCTCCCTTACACTAACCGCTTAAAACTTAAAAATCTCCCCACACTCGCTAGTCGTAGGAAGAAGCTTGGTATAATATTTCTTGTAAAACTCATGAATGGGTCAGTCTGTAGCCCATCTTTCTTATCTGATATTAATTTTAACATTCCCGTTCGCTCTACCAGGCAGTTTAGACCCTTAATTTTAAAATTTTCTAGAACAAATTTTGAGTTAAACGAACCATTCCGCCGAATATGTCATAATTTCAATTCTCATTCCAGTACATTTGATCTAACAGACCCACTCTTTACCATTAAAAAAATTATCTTATCTACTCTTAACAAGTAACATTTAATAATTATAAACTTTAATTTAATTCTTAATTTTGGCTGTTGAATTTTTCGTTTCTGTAGCTGAGCAGCTTAAGATCGCAACGCTTAAAACTCTCCTGCCTTTTATGACTCGGCTCATTCCGCTCGTTCGCAGATTGCGCCCCTCGCGTCGGGAGGAGGGTAATCTTTGGGTATTATTATTATTATTAAAAGAAGACCTATTCTATATGCTTAAAATAGATCGGCGTGTGAAGCCTATAATTTTTCTGGGTTGCGCTGTTAAAAGTGGTCCGTTTTTATCAGTATCCAAATTTAATTTCTCTGAACATCTAATCTTTAGTCGAAAGATTCAAGTACGCACCATTCAAAATAACCGCGATGACATTGGTAAAACATTTCAGTATACATTTATCGCAGTTTTTCAAGGAACCTACTAATTATCATTAATTTCCCAAACGCTTAAATCAACTCATATTAACAAGCAACTGAAATTCTCTGAAAAGCTTTATAAATGACAGTTCATATCTTCAGAACAATCTAAATATTTCAGTACAAAAGTCTCAGTAAACCAAAGATATTATTACTTAATGTATATTTGATCGAAAAATCTCGATATTTTTAAAAAACATTTTTTGAAATTTTAAAATTAATTTACGTATAATTTTTTTTTTATTTTTCTTCACTGATTCTCTAAAATAACCCAAAAAAAAAATCACGTATTCAACCCTTTAGCCGCTTGTTTCTTTAAGTATTGTCGTATATAACTAAATACTCTACATATATTTATGAACATAACCGGTAATGACGACTTGCTGTAACTATAACTGTTCGCGTGTAAGTATGTATGCACATAAACCGGTGCTTAATGCCAACAGCAAGACAATACGGCACGCCCATTAGCCCACTGTACGGCGTTAAGTGCGCGCTTGAGTGCAATGCAGAAACATTAAAAATGGCAATTACGGACCTACTATGCCCACACATACATACATGCATATAAAACCGTGTAAGATGATGTATATGTATGTGTACATGTTGGTTGCATTTTGCTGCAGGCCATCAACCGCAGGAACTTACATGCTTTCAAGTCGCTACTTAAGTGCCAAAGCATGAATGCATGTGAGTGTATGTGTGTGCTTGCTGTTGCGCTGAACGATTTTGCTATAAATAAACGCTGGAGAAGTCAGTTGTAGATAGCTAATTACATACACATACGTGTAAGTGCTTCACTGCATACTCATCGCGTATGTGTGTGTGTGTGTACTTTATACTCGTGCTTATATATGCACTTAAGTATGCAAATAAGTAGGCAATTTATATTTATACGCAGGAAAATAGATAAGATATCGGCGTATATTATATACATATATATGTGTGTATATATGTGTCCGTGTATGTACATAAGTGTATGCATATTGTAGGCTTGACTGTGAGTTTTTCCATTTTTGCGCATTTCATTCGCTATATAGCAATTTCAATGAGGAGTAGAGATATTTAAGTTGAAATAACATGGAACTGCATACAAACATACATCGGTATATTTATATGTAAGTATCTTTCAAGCAGGTTTGTAGCAGGTGTTGCTTTCAGTTGATTTCATGAATTTGCAGATTCTCTGTAATTCAGTAATACTCTTTGCAAGTGAGAACCAGTGAAACCGGTTGTAGAAAATTTTTTATTGCACTAGTGCTTTAATGCATATTTGCATTTGATTGATTTATAAAGGGTGATCCATTTTCTTACTTCCTTAGCTTCTTACTTTTTCAAAGAAAAAACTACAGAAACTTCAGATTTAATGGAGAATATATTTATTATCATTCCAAAGCACATTCTTTGGCTTTTATTTTTTGAAGATTATCGCTTTCAAATGTTGGCCGCGGCTACGTCTCAGGAGATCCATCCGTTGAAGCCAATATTCGATGACTCGTTCAAGCATTTTTACTGGTAACTGGCGAATCACATGCGTGATATTTTGCTTCCAGGTCTGAATTGCAGCACAAAGACTTTTCTTTTTACTTTAGACTTTTCTTATTTCCATAAGAAAAAGTCTAACGGTGTGTGTCACAGGGCCTCGGTGGTCAATCGAGCAGCTCTAAATGTGAAATTATCTGCCAGCCAAGAGTTCTCTCAATAAATCCATTGATTGATGCGATGTGTGGAAAGTGGCTCCATCTTGTTGAAACCATATTCGCCAAGTATGTGATCTGCTTCAATTTCAGGCATCAAATAGTCGGTTATCATGGGGCGATAACGGTCGCCAGTGATAGTTACGTTCTCACCGGCATCACTCTTGAAAAAATATGTTCCGATAATTCCAACGGCCCACAAACCACACGAAACCGTTGTTTTTTCTAGACGAAACACGGCAATTTTTCTTGTTTACATACCCATTGAGCCTCATCGCTGAATAAAATTTGGCTCGAAAACGTTGGATCTTTGTGGAACCTTTCAGGAGCCCATAGAGCGCAGCAATGTGCCTTGGGACGGCTACAGTTCTTGCAGTTTTGTACGTTTTGCAAACAGCGCCGAATTGACGCTCCACCCTATTTGTGTACAGTCTCAGCTTCGGTTGCTATATTTTCTCCATTGCGTGCTGGACGTGGACTTTTCAGTCGAATATTATCCAAAAATGATTGCTGGGTCTCATGACGGATGAATCCGTTCTACAAATTTTTATTGCATGCAAACGACTAAGGATATACTAAGGACACAAAAGACAGTGAATTAGCTAGGCGTAAGACTGGACCTTGGATTAACTTTATGGGTACAAATCCATCACACCGCAGAAAAGGCAGCGAAAGTCACCTCCCATCTTAGCAGACTAATAGCCAACTTAGGAAGAAACCGCTTAATGTCGACAACCACCAGCAAGTAGTAAACTTATATGGAGTAGAGTTTCGGACTAAAAAAGGAAAACCGGTATAAGGTCTTGGCCGGAGTGCACCGCATCGCAGCCCTCAAAGTTGCAGCAGCTTACCGAACTTCCATAGAATGATGGAAGTCGAAGAGCCGTTACACCTGTTCAACGATGCGGCAGAAAACGACGCTGAACACACATTCTTTAAATGTGTGCGATTGCAATGGAAACGTACCGACTTAGAAGATATAGTTGGCCCAATAAAGGTGGACAATTTAATTGACGTCCTGCTGGAGAACGAAGAAAATTGGTGGATTACCCAGAAATATAGTACGCAGCAATTCTGCTACTCCGAAAAAAGAGCGACCTCCGTCAAGCGCAGATGTAAATCTCTCAATGAGAAAAATAGAACGCCATCCTAAAGTAATGCAAACACGGTTCCAGTGAGGTTTTAGTTGGAGGACCTTCGCAATACAATTAAGAGCTCATACTTGCAAACTTCCTTAGAGGTGTCTATCAAACAACTTTTCAGAATACGAAACGAAGAAAACATTATTTTTGTTTTTGCCTACTATAATATATAGATATAGATCAAAGAATATAGAAATTTGCTATTTCCAACAATATTAATATATTTTACTTTTTTTTTTTACTTGTTTCCATATAACTCCTTAAATAATTAAGAATTTCACCTGTTGCCAGATTGCATGCCTACACAAATTCATATGTTTACCTACCTGTATGTGTGCCTAAACATGAGTCAGCAATAATGAGCAAAAAATTGCTCGACAATTGAAAATCTTAAATATGCTCGTTAAATCTGGTACTATATATTATAACATCGTTAGCGCTTTAGTGACATTTTTCATAACTGAAATATGTCAGCTTACGCGAACGAGCCGCTGAAGTGTCGCACGAATTCGCAAATTTTAAAATTTATAGTGTAATTCATTCATATGTATGTGTAGCCATACTAATAGTATATATTAAATTCGAGTTAGTCAAATATTGAAAAACGATTTATCATTTAAGTGCTAACGTGTGAAACTAAATACTTTTTAATTGCGAATATAAATTTTTTCTCAACACTTCATAAATAATAAACCATTAAAAGACAGTAAACAGGTGTAATAATCAATCTTACAATTTTCGATCCAGAAAAGCTCTATAGTATGTTTAACCGGCTAGTCTATGTAGCATTTTTTATTTACACTGTATATTATATAAAAATAATTGAATAATTCTGGCAACCCAATCCCCTAAAACATACCCATCTCAAATTTTCGCAAATTTCTTTCACTTCTCACTCAAAATATAATATCTCCTATTTTTAACATAAATTCATTAAATTTTCTAAAACTTTCATAAATGTGGCAACCCTGTCCAATAGTTGATCATAAAAATCGGTTATAGCACTGTTTTTTAATACCTGTATAAAGTAAATACTGTGTAAATATTATAACTAACATTTCCTTCGTTCCTTGTACCCTTATAAAGTTGGCAACCCTACACAAAATACTTCTGGAAATAAAATCTTTTAAACCCTAATGCATCCAAGTCTATATAATATTCCTAAATCACTAATATCAATCACAACGTATTTGAAATAGGAGCAAAAATATTTATAAAATTATGGCAACCCTTAATTCTTATTTCAAGTGTTTTTTTTCTTTATACACTTATTTTGCATTATTTTATTTAAACACTTCACTGATAGCAATATTAACATGATTCTGTGAAAGGTGGCAACTCCAAACGCTAGATTTTGTGTGCTAAAAATTACACCCGATATTTTCATATATTTTACGAATGTTCTAGAATATAATTTAATGCATGCAAAAGTTTTATAACATTATATTCGCAATAAAATTAAATTACTTTGTTACTTCAACGAATACGTATGTATGTATGTATATATTAGTTTGGCAAGATATACTTACTATATACATATAATATAATTAAAAAATAAAAAATTAAAAGTTTTATAGATTAGTTTGCACATTTATTTCATATTTGCAAATTTTTTTCGTAAACTTTATTTAAAAGGTGGCAACCCTATGCAAAATTTTTCCATCCTAAAGCTTTATTTTTTTACTTTATTGTTGATACTGATTTTAATTTAGCTAGTAGTTATCGGAGAATATTTTACTATGATTTTGTTTTTCAAAATTATTGGCAACTCTAGATGACAACACCAGGCTAATGTTTTTCTATTAATAAATATATCTTTATTTTTTACACTACTTTACGATACATACATATAATATAACATACAGTTTCTTAATTTAAAAAAACGCAACTTGGCAACCCTATGCAAAATTTTTCCGTATTAAAGATTTATTTTTTTTTTACTTTAATGTTCGTATTGATTTTATTTTAGCTAATAGTTATGCGAGAAAAATTTACTGTAATATTTTTTTTTTCAAAATATTGGCAACCCTAGTAAAAAGTATTTTTTATTAATAATTACATTTTTTACATTGCGTTACGAAATATATAATATTACATACATATATTGCAACCTTTTAATTTTTGAAATCTGTTTACAACTTGACAACCCTTTGCATAAATATTTTTCTCATTTTAAAGTGCTTAAAGATTTTATTTTTTTTAATAAGCTTTTAGTTTTTTTCATACTATTATTTTGTAGTTTTTTCATATTGGCAACCCTAGTGTTTGATAATTCCAAAAACTCCCAAAAAAATATTATAAAGAGCATCTGCTTCTATAAAAATTCCATTGTATAATTAGCTAGAATTATCATATTCGCAAATAATCCATATTTCCTTTACTAGCTTCGTTCCAAAGTAATAACACTTCACGGCAAATAATCGGTCAGCACATTCTTTACACGCCATATTTCAATCGTATGGCTCAATCTCTAAGCTTAAGTAGCTACTATTTCCTGGCGTGCACTAACTGTTGTTTCCTTATGCTAACTCCTACCATTTCCGGTACCGAAAACGATAGGACGTCGTTGGGCTGATTGGAACGCCCATTTTACACCATCGAGTTGTTCGTACCACAAAGCCGATTTGCATAACGAACAATGGTGCCACACTTATGAAAATCGTTTTCAGTCTGCAGCTGTGTGTATGAATGTGCTTACATTTACTGCTTACATGTGCTCGTACATGGATTACTCGCCGGTTTGTGTTTCGTGCCGACATGCCTTTAATCTAAACGATTGTGTAAAATAAATGAGATGTGGAGAATTTAACGGTACATAGAATAGCAATGCGGCAAAGCATTTCAGAAATGTTATTTGAAAATTATAATAATTTAGCATGTAACGTCGATTACTAGTAAGAAAAAAGAGTTTAAATTAATTTTAGAAAGGATGCGTTGAAAAAGTCAATACTCTGGTACCGATATGAACAGATATTGCCTCTTTCTAACTCCCAGTCTCATCCAGCATAGCCAAAACTATCGCTGCCTATGGAGTAGGTTCGTGAGAGGATTCAATAGTCAGATCTTGGGCAATGATTTCTCTTTTATTTCTTAAAATCTGCCTGCATATATCACCTGAGACTATTACGAGCTAAAAAGAGTAAGACTGTGTTCATAATTAATATAAAAAAAATTAAAATAAAATTTGTTATTTATTCTTCAAAACCTATGTAGTCCCCCTCAATGTAATCCCCCTTGGCCAAAATACATTTGTGCCAACTTTATTTCTAATACCCAAAACAGTATTTAAAGTTAATTTCCAGATTAGCCTTCAATGCCCATAACGATTCATTTTTAATATTTTTAATTGACTCAAAACGCGGACTTAAATTAGGCGAATACGGTGGTTGCGACATGATATTGGTATGTCGGAATGCACTTTCATGGTGCAAAAACCAAGAATTGTCGACAATTTTCGGCTCTTTTTACGAATAGCTCCGCTCAAACGAAGTATAACACTTAAATACTTGTAGTATTACTTGTTGACAGTTTGGCCGATCGGAAGTAATTTGGAGTGTCCCACACCTCGATAATCGAAGAAAACTGACAACATAGCCTTGATTTTCGACGCGCTTTGACGTGTTTTTTTTTCGGTTTCGGCTCACTTTTGCTACGATATTCGGCCGATTACTTGTTTGTTTCTGGGTTGTTAGTATTGATCCAAGACTCATCGCCAGTAATAATATGTTTCATAACATCCTGGCTGTCAAAAAGTATTGTTTCACAGACTTTTATGTGACGCTGTTTTTTGAAAAAATTTAGTGGTTTTGGCACCAATCGTGTTTTCACTTTTCCCACACGATCTTTCAAAATGGTTTTATGGTTTTTACCGATCCATTTGATACCACAACGGTGCCTACTTCTGTTGATCGTTGATTCTCAAGCATTTAATGGAACTTTTGTGTTGAATAATTCCACTCATTGTAAAAATCGTATTTATGTTATTTATGATATCTCAATATGAAGTCAACAAGCTCTACTTAATCAGAATTGGAATGCTTTATACCATATGGAAATGGCTTACTGTTATTAATTTCCTAGGTTTCGAATATAAATAAAACTACATGAAAGTAATACCATCAAATTAAACCCAGCAATAATAAAATGTCCTCGACAGTTTCCTATTGAAACTCTCGATATTTCCTCAAACGATAAACGTGCGAACCGTAGCGTTTTCAATTATTCATTTCTCTTCCCTCTTCAGCACCTGAAGTTCTTTTTAATTACCCCAAAAACTTTATGCCATTAAATCGAGATTAAATTTCTGATCTTGAATTTATAAGTAATAGATAATACATAAGTTCATAAAGGACGGTATAACTTGATTTTCACCTGACTTATTAGTTTGTACGGCCCTCCATAAAATTATTTCTAGTAATCTTTGGTGTTTGTGGTTCAGGAGATTTTTCAGGAATCTGATCCTCACTTATATTTTAGTCAGTAGGCTGTTTTTTGTACTACATGTGGAAGTGACTAGCGGTTGTTCTTTTCCTAGATGTTTGATTGAGTTTTTCTTTTTTTTTTTTGATTTTATTCGAAGGTTACAGAACTTTTTATTTATTGTATGTACTCTTATGATTGCGAATTCCAACCAAGAACAAGAATGACTAAACATGCTCGTTGAACGGTTCACGGAATCTTACCGACAAGCATTTGAGTAGTTTGTTCTGCCACAGGTAGTAAGGGAAAAAATACAAAAGGATTACAGGAATCAATCAAGAAGAGGGGAATTAGGATGGATATTATAATCTTCTAAGATCGCACAAAAACAAAAAAGAAATTAGAAAAGCAAAAAGAAATTCTTGAAAACCTTTCTGTAACGACATCGATTCTATACATTGGTTACCTTCAGAAGCCACATCATAACTGGACGGCGTAAAGACTGTTTAAGGTCTAATGGATACTACTGCGCGGGCAGCTCAGAAAATCATATGGTTAGGCACACACAAAACAGAGGAGTAAAAAGTATCTTATAGTTTTATTGAAGATAGTGAAAGAATGCCTGGAAGTAGATCTACCTCCTATTTAACGATAAACATGCAATAGATTCCAAGACGTAAAGATATTCTTGGTATTTATGGTATGACAATTTTTTCAATTGTCAAGAGACTATTTTATGTCTTGGACTTCTAACGCATTCACTTAGGTATTTGTGCTGTGGGTCCTCAGCCTTGTTGCTAGAACTCATACAAGTTCACAAATAGCCATAATACCGGTTTGACTGTTCGGATTCATATTTTTCTGGTTCCTTCTTTTGGTAGCCTCTTCCCAAGCGTGTGTAATGCAAAAGATAATTTTTTTAATGCATGGAAACCAGTTCAGCTACCGAACTCGTATAGAGCGTGTGACTCACAACATATATTTAACTTTTTTATTGAAATCCAATATCAAGTAAGGACATTAATATTGAGGATGCAGCAACCCAACATCCCTAAATGAATATTTTTATTAACCAGTTACAAGATGGTGACAAAACGCACGCGTGACTAAGCCCGCTTCGGCGAATTCAATTAAAAATGCATTAAAAGACCCCAAAAACAAAAAACCGTTGGAAAATACACCAACACACACTTATGTACATACACATATGTATGTACATGCAGTCGGTCAGACGCAACTGAAATGTGTCAACTTTTGTTTATGAAAATTTAATGCCAATTGCACGTTACTTTCACAAATCTCATTTGCATACTCGTTTGAGCAAACAAAAAAGTCCAACGCGTGTATAAAAAAAGAATCAAGTGAGAAACACACGCACACACCTGCAGACGGTAAAAAGTGTGGGTGACCCAACAAAACAACGTAAATTACATGTGAAAGAGAAGACAAAAAGTTGACGAAATTTTGCACGCCTTTTTTTGCTTTTGTTTCTGCATTACCCTCTGTTTTTAATGATATCACCACTTTTGAGTAAACAAACGAAAAATTGGCTAAACGTTCTTTTTTTTTGCTCGTTTATTTATAAGAACCGCAGTTCTCGCCGCTTAAAACCGGTTTAACGCGGATGCTGCCGGTTTACGGTATAAGAATGACAATAAAAACAAAGGAGGCAGACAATTGACAACAATTTTGAATATAAACAACTACCATTTAGTTTTAAGATAATACATACATACATACAAATATACATTTCAAAATAAATACGTGAACATTTAAGGTCGCTTTCTTAATGGCTCTGCTAACCAGCCATGACTCAGTTAAGTTTTGGTTAAAAAAGATGGTTCTTTACCAGTTGAGTTAACCAGAACTTACCAGATAATTAGTTCCTAACCAGCCATTTACAAAACGGCACTTAATTTTTTAAAATCTACATAAATCCTATAAGTTCTTTGAAATCAACAAATCACCCGCAGTAAGTAATTCGATAGCAAAACGAAAATGTAAGGCAAATCTACGCTTCAACACAATATAATATTTTACTCACCTATATATACAAAATGCCGTTCCATTTTCGAGTTGGACCGAAAGTTCAGTCCAACTTCACTTGAACCGCATCTTCTCGGTTCTCATGCCATTTAGATATTTAGCTTCAAATTTACTGGTTAATATTTATTATCATTCCAAGTCACATTCTTTGGCATATATTTTTTGAAGATTATCTCTTTCAAATGTTGGTCGCAGCTACGTCTCAGATACTCCATCCGTTGAGTTCAATTTTCGATGTGTCGTTCACGCATTTCGACTTGCAATTGGCGAATGACACGCGTGCTATTTTGCTCCAAGGCCTGAATCGAAGTGGAGTTGTCTGCATAAACTTTAAACTTTGCATATCCCTTCAGGAAAAAGTCTAATACTATGTTCATACCGACACTTAATCACACGATTTCGGCTGTTGAATGGATTATCCTACTAATCTTAAAAATTTATCAAGATTTCGCCATACAAAAATGACAGTTCCAAATCATTTCATTGAAACTGATCCACGCTAAATCTCTCTGTGCGACTCTGATTTTGCGCAATCTACTTGTCAGCACTGGAAATCTGTTACATTATCACAGCTGATTTAGACACTACAAAGGGAAAAAATATAAACAAACAATTTTTTTTTTTTAAAGCAATGAATCTAATTTCACCTGAAAATCGACTTAACAAATGAAAAAATGCATCCATTATTTCTATTATACGGAAAGTATTTGAAAAAAGACTGCTTTTTTTCCAAAAACTATATGACAATCTTTTCTTTTAATAAATATTAAGCGATGTGACTTCATGAAAGACAATAACAGCTATTTTTTGATCTTTCTAACGGCAGTGAGAACACTTTTGGGTTATGAAATACTTAAATGTAATCTAATCTTTTAAATTTTCGGTCTGAACATAGTATAAGGGTGTGATTTCACGCAATCTTGATGACAAATCGACCGGCCCAAAACGTGGATTTATCTGCTCACCGAAGTGTTCTCTTAATAAATCCATTGATTGATGCGATGTGTGAGAAGTGGCGTCGTCTTGTTAAAACCAAATGTCGTCGAGATTCCGATCTTCAAATTCAGGCATCAAATAGTCGGTTGTCATAGCGCGATAACGGTCGTCATTGAAGGTTGCGTTCTCACCGGCATTATTTTTGATAAAAGTGCGGCCGTTTTTCTTTTTTGCCCTTTAAGCCATTCTTACACAAGCTGTATTTTGTACGCTTTCAATTTAAGATCTCGACGTAAAATGCGCCAAGTCGTTCCATATCTAAGTTCGAGTTGCTGCGAACGGCGCCGAATTGACTCTCCACGGTCTTCGAGTACACTCTCAGCTACGTCTGATATATTTTTTTCACTTCGTACTGGACGTGGTCTATTCCTCATGAAAGTTGACATGTGGTATTGTCAAAGGCAAAAGAATAATCTGCAAAGAAATTTTTCAGAACAGATTACTACAGCATATTTATATGTAGTTACAATATAAACTGATCCATCAAAATCTATTATATCAATGTATTTTTGCATTTTAAGACATATTTTCACGAAATTTTGCTCTAATTGTTGTCTAAGCCAACGGTATTGTCTTCGTGTTCAGATCGGACAACTAGACCATATAGCTGCCCAACAAACAGACCGATCATATTCAAGTTTTTGTTTAATTTTTTTTGTTAATTAAGGTTTGACTAAAGTTAAGGGGCGTCATGAACTGCCGAAGCTATCAGTGCTGTTAAAATTTATAATTAGATACATTATAAATAACCAAACACTGCTAATTTGTACTGCACAGTGGTGCAAGCATATAAAAAATTGAGAAAAAAATATATAAAAACATAAATATAGAAAATGTAAAAACAATTTGCAAATCGTCAGTTAAATAATAACGCATAATCAATGCGAAAATGGCTCCAAAATATTGTTAGGCCAATTAAATGAGCTGAATATGGACGATAATTATTTTTTTATTGTTCTTTTTACAATTTTTTACTTTCCTCTCTAATAACTTTTTTTCCTTTTTTTGCTTTTGCACGTCAATCGAACCAATGACGTCAGCAATATCTAGGCATCTCACTGATGCTATCGTACATACATACATACATACATACATACATACATACATACATACATACATACATACATACATACATACATACATACATACAAACATACACCTGTATCTCCATGGCCATTTAAGTGTAGCGCAATTATCTTCCAGCTATTTGTTTTTGTAGTTGTTTAAGTGAGTTAAGCGCATAAATCAAATTGGTCGCGCTAGCAACTTCGCAGTTCTTTTAACGCTTTTCGCGGAAAAATATTAAAAAAAAAGTTTCGAAGCGACACATTTTTATTTACAATATTTATCGCTTTTCTTATATTTAAGCAAACAATAAAATTGTCAAAGGCACTATTTGTGGCTTCACCTTTGCATAAAATATTAACGCGCACTTGGTGCATCTGCATGTGTGCGTGCCTCTACGCGTGTGTGTATTGGTGTGTTGGATGACACAAATATTTACTCAGCGATTAGTAAATTTGTCTGGATTTTTTTCCACATATATACGTATTTATTCATTTAATATCTAGTATAATTGAAAATATTAATAATTACTAAACATTAGGGTAGGGCAAAAACACGAATAATTTTTTTTAAAGACCGAGGTAAACTCTTTTAGAACCGCCAGAGGTGATCTAGTGACTGATGCCCAAGGCAGACTAAAGTTATGGAGAGCACACCTCGGCAGCCTGCTGAATTGCAGTGAAAGCTTCACACCATGAAATGGTGAACCCGATTCCCCAATCGTTGATGATGGAACGGACGTTCCATTGTCCGACCATGAAGAAGTTCGAATACCAATTACCCGTCAGAAGAACAACAAAGCGGCGGGAGCCGATGGATTATCGTCCGAGCTATTCAAACACAGCGGCGAGAACAGATAAGAAGCACGCATCAGCTTCTTTATAGAAAATAGTCGGACGAAAGTATGTTCGACGATTGAAATTTAAGTGTGCTCTGCCAAATCCACAAAAACGGAGACTCCACAATCTGCGTCAACTTTCGTGGGATAAGCCTCCTCAACATAGCATACAAGGTTCCATCGAGCGTATTGTGTGAAAGATTAAAGCCCACTGTCAACAAACTGACTGGACCTTATCAGTGTGGCTTCAGGTCTGGAAAATCAAAAACTGACCAGATGTACACCATGTGCCAAATCTTGGAAAAAAATCGTAAAGGAGATCGACACACAATACTCTTATGCTGCCTTTATGCTGTTATGTCTGAATTTGGTATCCCCGCAAAACTAATACGGCTGTGTAAACCTACGGTGAGCCATATCAAAAGCAAACGAGGTTTCAGACATTAAAGGCACATCTAGAATAACTACAACTGCTGGCGTACCCCAATGACATCGATATCATTGATCGTAACAACCGCTTCTATAGTTCTGCCTTTTCCAGACTGAAAAAGTAAGCGAAGCCTATGGGTCTGGTTGTGAACGAAGAAAACACGAAATATCAGCTGTCATCAAACAAGTAGTCATAGCAACCGCGACTTGGCTCGTACGTAACTGTTGAGAGCCTTAACTTCGAAGTCGTGGATAATTTCGTCTATCTTGGGACCAACGTAAACACCATCAACAATGTCAGCAAAGAAATCCAACGCAGCATAACTCTTGCCAACAGGTGCTACTTCAGACGGAGTAGGCAATTAAAAAGTTAAGTCCTCTCTCGACGAAAAAAAAAACAAACTCTATAAGTCACTCATAATTCCCGTCTTGCTAAATGTGCTAAATGGTGCAGAGGCTTGAACGATGAGAACAACTGATGAGTCGACGTTGCGATTTTTAGAGAGAAAGATTCCTCGGAAGATTTATAGTGATTGGCGCATTAAATACCGCAGTCGATAGAACGATGAGCAGTACGAAATATACGACGGCATTAACATACTTGTAGTTCAGCAAATTAAGAGAATGCGGTTACCATGGCTAAGTCATGTTGTGCGTATAAATGAAAACACGTCAGCTCCGAGAGTATCCAACGCAGTACCCGCCGGGTAAGCAGAGGAAGACCTCCACTTCGTTGAAAAGACCAGGTGGAGAAGGACCTGGCGACACTTGGAATATCCAATTGGTGCTAAACAGCGAAATGGAAGAACAGGCCTTTGTAAGCTCGGCTATAACCGGGTGTCCACTTCAATAAAGAAGAAGATTAACCAAATATGGTCAACAGGTTTTTTTTTCAAGGGATATTTGAATTAGGAAATGAAGCACAAGTACTATAATTATCTCAAATAATAATATAATTAATTTCAATGGCGTCTTTATTTGATTTGCGCATCGGCACAAGTTTTTTTTCTTCTCTACTCCCAAACTTATATTTCTATATTTCCTAATGCCATTCTCAGTGATTATATATTATTGTTAAGAATCAGGTTCTGAAGTAAATGGAAAAACAGAGTGACAGTTCTTTCTAGTCTATATTCAGATTCATCCCGGAGTTGTAACTTATCTGCATAAATATCCGTTTATTGTTGTATGGGACTAACTATATTATTCTATTTTCTTCTACACGCGAAGCTCATTTTTACAACAACAATAACTAGATCTTTTGACATTTACAAATATACAAAATACCCACCTTAATACAGCAATCTGTAGATACGTACTATATTTAAATATTTGTATGTCTCAGCTGATATGTCCATAAATGACAAATTAGTGTGTTTTGGTTGACAAACAAATGCTAACTAATAAGTAAACCCGTGAAAAAATAAACATATAATATAAATACATGAATACGTATTCGTATATATTATATATATAAAGGGTGATGTATTTCAAGGTTCCGGATATTTTTAAGGAATAAACACAGAAACCTCAAATTTAATTTGGAAAGTTTATTATCAATTGATATAACCTTTTTTGGCATTTATTCGGACATATCGACTGGTAACCAGCCAATGACACACGTGATACTTTGCCCCAAGACCTGAATGGAAGCGAGATTGTCCGCATATAATTTAGACTTTACATATCCCCACAGAAAAAGTCTAACCATGGACACGATCTTGGTGGCCAATCGACCAGCCCAAACCGTGAAATTATTTGCTCACCGAAATGTTCTCTCAATAAATCCATTGATTGATGCCATGTATAGGAAATTGCGCCGTCTTGTTGAAACCAAATGTCGCCGAGTTCACGACCTTCATCAAATAGTTGGTTATCATTACGCGATTACGGTCGCCATTGACGGTTATGTTCTCACCGGCACATTTTTTGAAGAAATATGGGCCGATGTTTTCACAGGCCCACAAACCACACCAACTGATGTTTCTTCTGAATGAAATGGCAGCTCTTGAATTTCTTCAGATTGCTCTACGTCCCAAATGCGGCAATTTTGTTTATTTACATACCCATTGAGCCAGAAATGGGCCTCATCGCTCAACAGAAATGTCGGATCTTCTTGGATTTTTTCAAGAGCAAATAGAGCGAAACGTTATCGCTTGGGAAGATCAAACGGCTTCAGTTCTTGCACAAGTTGTATTTTGTACGCTTTCAAATTAAGAACTCGACGCAGAATGTGCCAAGTCGTCCCTTACGTCAGTCCGATGTGATGCGAACAGCGCCGAAGCGACTCTCCACGGTTTTCTTGTACAATCTCAGTTCCGGCTGCTGTAAATTCTCACTACATGCAGGACGTG
The DNA here is from genome assembly GCA_027475135.1 of Bactrocera correcta. Lineage (NCBI taxonomy): Eukaryota > Metazoa > Arthropoda > Insecta > Diptera > Tephritidae > Bactrocera > Bactrocera correcta. The sequence goes on from CM050325.1 coordinate 19,418,714, forward strand.
GTCTATTTGGTCTAATAATGCTTTCACCGATATTATTCAATAATGAATGATGGCTCTCATGATGGGTGGGTGGGTCAAAATATTGTCAGGAAACCAATGTATCACCGTACTTTTACTAGTTATTCTCAAGAATTAGCTCATTATAAACTTGTGCTTGATCTACATATGGTACTTCAACAATATTAAATATCTCCAACATTCAACATAACCTCAAAGTCATTGCAACACTTTTTTCGCTGTAAATGCTAGCAAACCGTTAGTCAGCATATCAACGAACCCATAAACTTGCGCCATAAACGCATGTCAATTTCGTCGCACATTTTTAATTCATTTAATGTCCAGACTTATTAAATTTTATTATTATAGTGCTTATGTCTACACACAACTCTCCTGATATGCAGCAATTTAATCAAGCTAATTACCGTTGTTTGAAGTGCGCTAATGCAGCTGTTAAACTGAATAAAATTGAAGTTGAAAAACTTTTTTATTGCAGTGGTCTCAACATTAATGCAAATAATAATAATAATAACAAAAACATTCTGTAAAAAAATGCAGAACTTCTTTTAACTTAGTTCTAAAAATTTCTATTTTAGATATTTTATAAGCTTAAAGCTTTTCATACATATTTAAAGATATTCTTAGAGTCTTGGTATTCTTCTTCTTGATTGGCGTGAACACCGCTTACGTGGTTATACCCGAGTTTACAACAGCGCGCCAGTCATTTGGTACTAATTAGAGACTCCAGTTGTAGCCAGGTCCTTCCTCACCTGGTCTTTCCAACGGAGTGGAGGTCTTCCTCTTTCTCTGCTTTCGACCGTAGGTACAGCGTCGAATATTTTCAGAGCTGGAGTGTTTTCATCTATTCGATCGACATGACCCAGCCAGCGTAGCCGCTGTCTCTCAATTCACTACACTATGCACAACGCCGTCGTTTATCACGTACAGCTCATCGTTCCGTCCTGCTGCGCGTCGTTGCCAATGAGAAAAGGATCATAAATCATTCGCATTATCTCTCTCGAAAACTCATAACGTCAAAGGATCAGATGTCGTCATCGTCCATGCATCTGCACCATATAGCAAGACGGGAGTAATGAGTGACTTATAGAGTTTGGTCTTTGATCGTCGAGTAACTTTACTTCTCAATTGTCTACTCAGTCCGAAGTAGCACCCGTTGGCATGAGTTATTCTGCGTTGGATTTCGAGGCAGACATTGTTGTTGGTGTTAATACTGGTTCCAACTTAGGCAAAATATCTACAACTTCGGAGTTATGACTGTCAGCAGCGACCTGGGAGCCAAGTCGCAAATGCGACGATTGATTGTTTAATTACAGAAGATATTTCGTCTTGACCTCGTTCACTACCAAAACCATTTGACAAAAATAGCTGCATTTTTTAAAAAAAAATTATAGACTTTTTTAAGATTTTCGTTTGGTTCAGCTGGAAACTACCGACGAAGTATTACCGAAAATTTGGTTACTAGATTGTGTCATCGATACACCTGGCATTTGATAATAGTAATCGATAACTTTTCTTGATTAAAGGTTATAATATTTATGTGACAAGTAACGTTAAAAGGCTGATCTAGAGATCGTGCTTGAACTGCCGTACGTAGTCCTTTGTAAAGCCATAAAAATAGAACCCCTGTCGAGATCGAAAAATTATAAGACAGAAAAGGTTCTAGTGGCCAACACAAATTCGCCTAGGCGTTTAATTTTGTTTCCCACCAGTTCGGTAGGGTTTGAGCTCCCAAGTGTTTAAGCCTTGAGCTCGCAAAAGCGGACCAACAGGAGCAACAAGAAGAAAGTGTTGAGATTTTTCCACCGCGTCTGCTTTCATACCCAACCATACATTATGGAAGTCATTAAGGCAGTGGCTGTTGGAACTCGTACACCTGGAGAAAGGATAGCCTTACTGAGGGTAAAGAGTTTACTACTGAATCTCTTCCGATCGATCTTGTGCCATAAGGATTTTGCGACAGCGAATGAATGCTGGCCAAGTTGTCGCGTAGCATAGCTATCCAGTAGTAGTAGAACATAGAAGGAGAGGGGAACAACAGTCGAGAGTGTTTTACGTGGGATCCTACCTACGAAGGTCTAACTCCACGGTGCTCAGAAGCACAACGGATCAATACAATGCGTCGATCAGCGCCCTGAAAACTGGGTAACGATTTTCAGTACCAATCGGCAGTGTGGCCTGGACACACTAAGCACCTTGGTAGGGTTCGAGGCCCATCTAGAACCTCTTCCGTACTATGTGTACGGCGCCAGGTTGCAATGCAACTCCACATTTGAACTGACAAAGTCAGTTCTTCCCGCGATTTGGGTTTTAACCACAGCCACCACGAATCTCAACAAAGGGCCAAACCCAATGAGCAGATTGGAGTTTTACCTTCAAGGGCATTACTGCTCCCCGTGGTACCAGGTTAAAGTCTCTGGTACGACCTTGTAACCGAAGTTACTACCAGTTGAGTTTCCACACAACTCTGGACTGGCGGCCAGGATCTTAGTCGCCTCTTACGACAGGCATACCTTACCGCGGGTATATTCGGTTCCCCCCCTGCACCAAGGGGGTCAGCCTACCCGCAGGGGGAAAGGAGAGGGGAACATCGAATTGTTCCCATTCTAATGATAGCGTGATTAGGATACCTTTTCTAGCCATCTCATGTGATTTACATAAGCCTGCGACTCCGCTGTGGCTTGGAACCCATACTTATCAAAATGTAGTTCAATGCTATTGATAACGAGCTTTATTTAGTTAACTCTGATACCAGAATGGACGCACTAGTTCCATACTTCATCATGGTACAATACCAAATATGAGGTCCTTTGTGGCTCTGCTTTGCTGGATACCAAATATATTTTGCTATATTTGACCCTTGACCCGAACTTATCATATGAGTAGTCAGATTAGTTTCCCTTAAATAGTAATTTCTCATGTTTAAAGTTGCTTTTGTCAACTAGTTTTCGACTTGGTGACGTATTTCCTGAGTGTCAGCGAATTTTAAAGCATACATTTTGGCGTTGTTTAAACAAAAGTGTAGAAGTGAGAGTTGTTAACTCCCAAGGCGCTTGAAATTACACATTTGTACACCTTAAAAAAGACAAAAAGTTATAAACTGTAAAATAACTGAAAGAAAAACAAACACAAACAACCTCCTCGAAACTCTCAAAGCACATTGGATATCATTGAATGTCAATAGCTAAAAATAGAGGAGGAAAATAAACTGAAAATATTTTGTAGCTGCACAACTTCCTGGCCATCCCAAAAATAAATAAACGCAAAAAATAATAATAATAAAATAATAAAAAAAAAAATAATAAAAAATGTTACCTTGAAAACTTTTCCTCGCGTGCGTCCATTTATTGCCCAATCAATAGCGCTTGTATTATATCATATCTAGTAACTTAAGAGCCACTAAATACATACATACATATTTACAAACACACATACGTATGCTTGTTATATCGCTAATGAAATACTTTTGCACGTCACTTCTTCCTTTGCAGAGACATGCGCCTTGATTCCAATTCCAATGAGGATTGTAAGACGTCGTCAGACTCGACATTGTGCGTAAGTAATCGACGCCTTCAACAACAATTCGTACAAATGTATATACGAGCACATGCGGTCGCATGTTCGCATCACTGCAGCGACGTTAATAAACAATTAACGGTTGATTTTATTTCTCTTCCATTTACATGCTCACCTCCAACACTCGCCTCCAACCGCCAAAAACCGGAGCAGAAAGTAAAATTTGACACACTCTCAGTCTGGGGTGGCTCAGAGAAGACAGATACCCGTCTGCCAATAACGGATTACTCCACTTTGGGCGGACCACGTCACAACTGCAGTCCATTTCCGTTATCAAAAGATGTTAATAATCGCTTTTTGTTGTGGTAATTGGCAATTACATCATTTAATTACACCGTTACATAGTATATATATGTATGTACCGTTATTTGCACTTTCGTCACAGGGAGGGCGATGTAACCACACTCGAAGTGGACGCCATCACAAATAGTATCGAGGAGACACAAAACGAGACTAATCCACTTGCCGAACGCATTTATGCCGCCGCCGGTAATCAATTGAAGGAAGAATTAAGCAATAACCTAAAAGGTGAGTACTTCAAGCATTTCAAATCTTCAAAAATTAATACTTCCTATCCTCTTCATCTCTTCTGTAGAGTGCCGAACTGGCGAGGTGTGCGTTACGCGTGGCTACAATTTACCAGCCAAATTTGTGATACACACCGTCGGACCAGCTGTGAAGGAGACATTCAAAAGTGCTGCTGAAAATACATTGCATTACACTTACAGGTAATGTGGGTAATTGGTAATGGTAATGGTTTCTGATAGCACAGATCGCGAGTTGTGGCTTGTTAATGGAAACATGGCGATATTTTGTGGCTACTTTGAGAACCCGTAGTAATAAATCTGGCATATTTACGGCTGTAAAGCTTTTCATTCCCTAAAAACTCTTATAACTGTTAGTGACTGTTCACTAATTCAGACCCTGAAGAATACTAATTGCTCTATTACTTGCGACATCATTCGAGTACTCCATGGCATAGTGTAGAGACCTGATTTGTTTGTCATAATTTTGACCTTTGTGCATCCATAGCTGATCTCTATGTAATCATTTCTTAAAAACCGAATTATCTGCCACGGTACCGTTTTCTTTTTCGAGATGATGAGGCTATGTTCCAAGGATGGAATATATTTTCTACCCTCCAGAAAATAGGCTTTGGAATATAGTTTCCCTACTTTCACTGTAGCCGCTCTGTAAAACTAGATCAATCTCCCGTCGTCACATGGAATCATCATGATTTGGCTCTAATACTATTTGGGATCAGTAGCGGACGCGGATTGCTTAATAACACATACAACGCCACGTTTTTCAACACAGCTTGTACCCTCTTCCATTATCCTCTAGGAATTTTCCATTCGGAATCAACCTCACCGCCGCTGTTGACAGTTTAAGTTTAAAGTTGGGTATGCCATAACCGATTTCGCTTAATAAATGCATTCCTGGGGCACCTTTGTAAGTTCCTCATTGGTTAGCGGTTTGCAACTGTACCTTTCTGAACAGATTGCCGGCACGAAGCTTCTCCTCGTACCTCTTTTTTTTCTGGGTCACCGACCTTAAAGATCGGCCTTTTTGGCAGATACCCCAACAGCAGCCTCACCTTTAGTATCCTCTTTTTATGCCTGCTTTGCAGACAGGCTCTAGTTACACTGGCTTAATTTCAGTTACAGCTGATAATGTTGCCTTCTTGTTGCTAGTGCTATTGTTTTCACCTAAGCCAAACTTCTGTATTTATTTTTGCAGTCTTAAAGCTCGTTGAAAATGCTACTCTCTTTACGAAACTTTTTTCAGGAGACCCGTGCTCCTTTGGTATTTTATTACATGTGTTTTGACCCAAATTTCAACTTGCACGTCTAAACTTAGCTAGATACCTCTCAGCTGCAACCGGCGCGAACTCTCTGCAGTCAGTCTCTGGCTACTGTGGTATCCTTTGAAATTCCATTAGCAGTAGAAAACAATCTATTGTCTGATGAGAGCGCATTGCTGAACATCTTCTTACTAAGAATATCATTGAAAAATGGTTTTGTGATTAAAGAGACCATGTTTAAATGGAGAGGCTAGTCTCCCCTCTACATTATTAGGATTGCACCGCGACCTAAGGTCTAGTGTGCCCTCTCCGAAGTCACAACGACTGACCTAGTCTCAGCAAATTGATAAATTCCAATATGCGAACATGCTAGGTGCAAGGTAAGCCGATGGTCCTCCGTCCGCTATTTTATCATATAGTGATAGACTAAACTCTTCAACTACAGAACATCTTAAATCTATTTTTAAACAAACTTTTGTATTTTACTTTTTTAATTTTCAAAATATTAAATATATCTGTAATATTATTTTCCTTTTGCAGAAATGCTTTGTATAAAGCTAAGGAACTAAATCTACGTACAATCGCTATCAGCAACTTAAGTGCCAATCAGAGTAGTTTCCCAGCCGACTTAGCTGCCCACATAGCATTGCGTAATTATTACCCAAACATTCTTTCCCATAAAGTATTAATGGTGTCTACATTTACTGTTTTCAGGTACAATTCGTCGATTTTTAGATAAATATCAAACGCAAATTGTGATATTGTGTGTTAACGCACACGAACGTGGCATTTATGAAGTGCTAGCGCCGCTTTACTTTCCACGCGATCACCTCGAGGAGCGTAGCGCCCTGTGGCAATTGCCCAAGGATATTGGCGGTGAATTTGGTGAACCACAAAACACTGACCGACAAATACGTATCATTCGTAATCCACAGCACAGCGTACTAATGCGACACGGTAAGCGGAACGCACACGAAAATATTTAGGATAATCAATACCATATAAGATCACTTATGAATCGATGATGCTATGTGGTCACTGTCACATTGAATCATAATTTTTTCGAACAGATCTCACTGATGTTTTAGTGTCTCAATTAAGATAAACAAAGATGTGCTAACTTGAAGGCTTTCATTTCGTCCAAATTTTCTAATCTTCAAGTAACCTTGAAATATATATTTTCACTCCACAACCCTCTTATGTATTCCTCGTTTGAGTGTTAAGGTTCAGATTGGTTTTCGGTTGATTGTCAACGAATCAACGTATTATTTTGATGGAGTCGGTGAGAGAGCGATGTTGGATGAATGGTAGTTAAAGTTTTGCGAAGACTCATTTCCCGCTCATTCTTCGATGCTATTTTATTTGGTTTGATCTTCCCATATGGGTCCCTCATGCTCCTGTCTTGTGCTAAATTTGTGATTTATTCGACATATGGATTTCGACGAACTTAAGCTGCTATTTTTGAACCAGTCAAAGTGAAATCGCAATGAGTTCACATTTTTGGATATCGATTTTATATGATCACTTGAATACTTCAGACTATTCCTTTGATCCTATAGCACTGGTTTAATATTGAGGTCACCCAGATGAATCAGTACAAAAATTCAAAATTTTTAATAAATAAGTGCAGGTACTTCCATAGGAGGGTCAAGGCTAAGCAAGTTGGATCTCACAACTTCAGCTAAAATATTAGTTAGTAACCAAACCATTTTAAACCAAATGCAGAAGGTTGGATAAACAAAAAAGCTTGATGTTTGGGTGACACATGATTTGACGCAAAACAGCCTTCTGGATCGAATCAGCGCCGGCGATATGCTGCTGAAACGGAAAGAACTCGACCCTTTTTTGAAACGAATGGTATTTAGCGACGGAGAATGGATCACATGCAACAATAAGCGAAAACGGTCGTGGTCGAAAGCCGGTGAATCGTCCCAAACAGTGGTCAAGACGGTATTAACTGCCCGGAAGATTTTGGAAGGGAATCATATAGTATGAGCTGCTCCCATATTGCCAGGCGCTTAATTCGAGCATCTACTGCGAACAACTGTACCGTTTGAAGCAGGCGATCGAACAGAAGAGTCCAGAATTGGCCAACAGGAAGGGTGTAGTGTTCCACTAGGACAACGCCAGACCACACACTTCGTTGATGACTCGTCAGAAGCTACGAGAATTTGGATGGGAGGTTTATCGCATCCGGACATAGCGCCAAGTGATTACCATCTATTCCAGTCCATGGCAAACGCCATGGCTTGTTAAAAAGTTGCTGTCCGAGTTCTTCGCAAGTAAGGAGGGAAGCTTCAACGAGGGAGGTATTATGAAGTTGCCGTCTAGATGGAAACAGATTATCGAACGAAACGGCGCATATACATATGAACTAAATCCGATCACTGTAACACTTTTTATAAAGCATTGAACAAAGAGCGAAAAGGCGAAAGGAGAATATATTATAAGTATCTGGGTCACAGAGGAAGTTTGTTACCGTTGAGGTAACATAGGGCCTACCCTTTTTTAACCCAAGTCCTCCGAATGGGCAATATACCGTTATGGGAGTGGTAAGTCTGTATATATGTTTCGCTGTCCTACATTTAGTTGTAGATTTCCATCTATTCGGTGCTATTATTTTTTTTTTTTTTTGTGCATTGAGCTCCTTCTTGTTCGTTGCATTGGAACAAGGTATTATATCCGTTTCGAATTCGTCTAGATAGGCTTCTGACTTGGCCAAACAGTCTGCGTTTTTGTTGCCAAAATTGTTCCTGTGTCCAGAAGCCTAAATTATGAACTAGTGTAGTTGGCCTGCTGGTGAGCCTAATATCTTCTTACATTTGTTTACTAAGCTGGAGTTGATCTTTGACGACGACAAGGCTAGTAGTGCCGCCTAACTGTCAGTGTAAATGGTTGCTCTCTATATTATCTCTTAGTTGTAATACTTCCGCTTGGAATGTACTAGCTGAGTTTGGTGGACAGTTAGATGGAGAGATCCTCAGAGTTTACTATCGTTGCCTATTTTTGACTCGTCAACTAATTCATGTCTATAGGGTATTCTCACCTTCAAGTAACTATTGAAATTTAACCTTGGCAGCATATAGTCTGATCCTTTTATATTAGTATCGAACTGTTTCAGAATATCACTAAGTAAATAACTCTTTTTGTTCCAACCACCATTCTTCTTTATTCTTACACCAGTATAGGAAGCTGTTATTTTGCCACTTTCGGTTTGAAAACGTCTATCGACCGTTGGAGCAGTAACATTAGGGTGCTTCAAAAAATTTTTTGAATTTTTTTTTCAACTCTTACCCCCTCAAATGTTAGTGATTGATAAACAAAAAATCCTGCTTTACATTTAACATAGGAATTTTCGTTTTTTCATTCAAACTAAAATTTCACCAACTAATTTTCGTTTCTCAAAAATAACCATCACAAATTCATAAAGTTGGCTTTTCAAACTTTAAATGAATTTATGAATTGGATTTAGTTCCTAGTTTCTGCAGAGTATTTTTTGGCATGTACTCGTTTGATAGGCCATATAAGCTTTTCTAATATGCGTCTGTTTTAACTGAATCTCAAGAGTTTTAAGACGATATGCAATGCTAAATATATTGTCCATTTAATCACTTTATGGCCAAGTAAAGCTTTCCTCATAAAACTATTAGAATATTGGGTAGTCGAAAAAATCTTTTCGTATTTTGTCAATAGATATCATGGCAGTCGTGTAGCTCCAGTGCTACCAATCACATTAGGGGTATTCTCTTGCTCTTGCAAAATTGTATATTGCAAAAATACTATACCGAAATATACAAGCGCACGAGAGCACCCATTGAAGAATTCTGCCGCTACAACAACAACAACCCATTGAAGAATCTAGTGATACATGAACGGCTGATTCGGTCAATTTACTGTGAACGACTATTATGGATGGCTATTGTGAATTGGCGCACCTTCTGCATACATTTTTAACAAATAAAAAACTATAAGAAATCTTTCTAATTTAAATAAAAATTATAAAATCTATTTAAAACTTACCTTCCTCAACAAATTAACGACGTAATATGTCTTTATGTAAAATGGCAGCTAATACAGGGTTGCAATTATATTTTTACGCGACATTCCACGGAAATATACATGAGTTTTGGTCTGATATATTTTACAGCCATTGTAAATAATTCTGCGTGTGTTTGTTGTTCTGCCGGTGCACCAAGAGGAAATATATGCAATTCTTGCACCGTGCAAGGGTTTTGCAAGAGCAAGAGAATACCTCTATTGTATCATACCATATAGTGTTGGAAAGGTGAGATTTTAAGCTTCATTTAAAAAATTAACAAATTAAATTCGGGGAAGTTGAAAAAAAATTACAGCTGTTCAAAAATGAATGAAAATAATGAAGAAATACTTTGAAATCTTTGTATAAAAAATATGTCTAATGAATATGATACGGAGACGATCCTGTATCAGTTCGTGTAGCACAACAATAGTTCGTTCGCGTTCTGGAAATTTAGAAATTTCGATTTACACTGATGGAATAATTTGTTTATTTATTTCCTAGTATAAATATAAAAAAATTGAAGTTTGATTAGAAATACGAAAAGACTTTTTCGACTACCAAATATTTTATATTTTTCTCACCACAAAAAAAAAACTATTAAACAATATTATATATTTACAAACAATATTATGTATAATATAACCGTAATATAAATTTAATTATAAATATAACAAACTCCTGATAACAAGTGATAATTCATGATAGCAATGCGACGCTTTCGCACAATTTATTGACAACATCCCAATTGCGACTGTATGTCATATAAATATAGACCTACCAGTATACCCATATACATACATATCTATTTATATACATATATATATGTACACACATAATGGCATACAAAATTAAACGCACTCTTCTTGGGTGGAACTGAAGAGCGGCGGTGTAGCTTTTGCGATAAGTCTGATAAGATTAAAGGCACTTTAAATACACCAACAGAGTTGCCAACCATTTGTGTAATGCTAAACGGTAGATCATAAAGTGCAATAATTACTAATATGTTGTTGTAGTTAGAGGGGTGTGTATGACTAAGCCGCCTAACTCAATTATAATTTTTACTTACATTAGTCATAGAAATATTTAGAACTATCACCGAATGGTCAAATATCAATGAATCATTGTTTGGTAATTACATAGAGTTATTCGAAACAACTAGATTTCTCTCTAATAAAATTATCTTTTACAATTCACTTTGCGATTTGGCGTAGAGTTGGCAATCTGTTTAACTGATAAAAACATTGATTTTTACTTTTACTTTGACATTTACTGACAACCATTCAACGCGTGAAGATTATAAAATTTATTTCGTTTGAGTTTTGTTAAAAATTAACTAAGTTTCTGGTGTACGATGAAGTAAAATTTCGATTTTAAAAATTAATGCGTAATATATTTTTAGCCAATTTTCGAAAATATTTTTCACGAACACGAGAGTGTATAAAAATCCAGTGATTTAAAAAACAATAACAAATGTAAGTGTTTACTATGGAGTTCGCCATATTATGCCGAATATTTATAGCGATTTCATATAATACAAATAGTTCTTTAGTGCCAATATATGATGTGTCATACTGTGCTAAGTAATATTGTTGATTTTTGTATACAACAAACAAAGTGGTCACTAAACGATAACAAAAATCTAGTATTTATGTCGCTAAAACCAATAGTGAAATATAAGATCTGCAAACTGCATATATTTATGAATTCCATCCAATCAAAATACAGGGTTCCACCACCGGGAGCATTCCGTTTTTGAAAGCTTTACTTCGAGTTTTTTCATTTTATTTCCTGCGTTTTCGCTGGGACATGGCACCCATACCAATCTTATCATAAAGACACTCGATGCTATCGAGGTTAGGCAACTACTTGACCAACCCTGAACGCGGTTTTAATGAGTTCAATGAGAATGGTTACTTCTCTGAATGCAATAAGTTTACAGCTACCTCAATGGCAACAACCTCGACTTGGAAAACATTACAATAGTCAAGAAGTCTGAGCTAGAGTTAATAGATAGTTTCTTTTTCACCCTTGCCACCAAGCTTTGACCTATCCGTAAAGAAGTTACGGTGGCGGTGGCAAGTGTGAAGAAGAAACTATCTATTAACTCTAGCTCAGACTTCTTGACTATTGTAATGTTTTCACAGCATTCCTCCTCCAACGGCTTCTTCCCACCAAAACTCAATCACCGATATACAATGTGCATTCAAAAGTAAAGAGGACTTTTTCAATCTAGCGCCCCCTGGTGGCGCCATCTATATGACGACTAGTGCGTTAGAATCTGTTATCTTTATCAATTGTCCGGTGCGAATTTCATAACATTTTATAGATTGAAAGTGAAGTTATTGCGTTTTAAGTGTCAGTATGATTGTGTTATCGGTGCGAAAATGAGCTTCGAACAAAGAGCCAACATTCAATTTTGTTTTAAAATTAGTAAAACTTTTACCGAAACATTTCAATTGATGAAACAAGTTTATGGCGATTATTGCCTATCCCGTAGTAGAGTGCACGAGTGGTTTCAACGTTTTCAAAGTGGTCGTGAGGGCATAAATGACGATCAACAAAAATTGCTCAGAATCCAACATTCAAAGGGACGATTATCTGACCAAAAATCACATTTAAACATTAACCACTCCTCGTATTCATCTGATACGGCACCGTGCGACTTCTTCCTTTTCGGAAAAGTGCATTTACCCATGAAAGAAAGAGTTATGCAGACGTAGAGGCCATTCAAAAGGCTTGCACCAGCATACCGGCCAACGAGCTAAAACACTCGTTCGACATGCTTTTGGACCGTGCAAAAAGCTGTATTGAAGCAGAAGGAGACTAAAGAAGGAGTTCATTGAATAAAATAAATTGATTTTGCCGAAAAAAACCATTTGTTATGTTTTTTTTTTAAGTCCTGCTTACTTTAGAACGTACCTTGCATGGGCAGAGACGGAGCCGCCAGAGTCTTAGCAACTTCATGATCCAAATGATCCGGTATGAAGTCAAAGTGTTTGAGGATATCCGAGTGTTCTTTTAAGAACCCAGATTCCCTGAGGAGAAAAAAACATGTAGAAAGTTTCAGTTCGATATTTTAAGAACTGACCAACTATATACATATATTATAGGAAGTCGGAAATTTTTTTCTGGGCTTTACACACTTCGTAAGATGCGAGCGCTATTTGTGTTGTTTACAGTGACTTAAAATATTCTTCTCGACCAAAAAATGAAATTAATATGCGAACACTTTCGCGCTATTATTTTTAAACAATTTTCGACGTGGATTAACTTATCAAGAGTGCATAGGTGAACTTAATTAATTTTTGACGATAAAGCTCCATCAGAGGCCAGTGCTTATTGATGATATGGTGAATGTAATCTAGGTCATAGATGGAGTTTCGGGAAGGAAGGTCCAAAATCAGTTGTTTTTCCAGAAACTATTGATGTTGTGAGCAAGCTGATACATATTGCCAGATCATCGAGAGGTTGAGATAACTATGGGCATTAATGGGACTAGAGTAAAAAAACAATAAATTGATTTTCGATTGTTAAAATTTCCTTTTGTTCTCGAATCCCGAAAATAAAAGCCAAGCTACGTAGACCCATATTGCTTTTATAATTATTCACTTTATAGAACTTCAGTTAATGAACTTTCTCTATCAAATTGAACAAGTAGAACACCTTTTACAGCGCACAGCTTGTCCATCGGAGCTTAGGAGGTCGCTTTATATAATAAAAATTCAAATTTATTCGAGGAAAAGGATCAAAATAAGTACGTCATGACACACTGACATATTTCAGCGTGATCACCGCCTTTGCATACACTTCAAGGCGTTTTGTGTCAAAACATGTCGGAAATGAGTTCATTAAACGCCTTATCTTTGCACATGTCCTCTCAAAGATTGGTTCTTCTTCTGTAAATATGTGTAAAAGAGTTCAAAATCTTAAATCGCGTGCCACCAAAAGTTGCATATCAAAGAGTTGTCGGAAAAAATACACATACTTACATATCGGCGCTGTAATGTTTGCCAGTTTAGTGAACTTTTCAATCAAAACAGGCATTCCATGAAAATGACCGATAGCACTGGACCGAATTGAGTCTTCGTAACTGACCTCGTCTACTGTGTTACCGCAAAGCGAACCATTTAAAATACAATGCTAGTTGAAAGCGTTGCTCACAGCTAAAGACATCACTTTGTGAAGTAGAACGCTTTGCAGTAGAAGCTTCATTATAAGAGTGTGCTTTCATTCGTGATTTAATAATTTTTTTCGAGTTCGCGTAATTTTTACAATTTTCAAATATGTTTATACGGCATTCGTCCTACCATAAGCTCTCAGAAGGAACTTTAAGCTTGGTTTGCGATTGAGAACGTTATTTTTTAGTTCTAAGTGAATGTGTTTAAAATAATTATTTTTATAAAGAGAAACTTGGAGAAACTGTGACATAAATTATAAGAAAGAATCGCCCATTCTTACCAGAAATTGAAATATTATGCTTTAAGTGAGTCTTTGGAAGTGATGAGTCTTGCGGTAACTAGATATTAGCGGTAATCTAAAACTATATGTAGTCCTTTGTGAAACCATCGAAAAGAAGAACTACTGATTCAAACGAGCTGTCCTGGAATTACAGAAGCTAATTTTAAATACTTGCAAAATCTGCTGGAATCATAAAGGAACTCCTCCTCTAAGATTGAACGAAATTTTAAACAGCTTTGTTGAGAAATTTAGACCAAACTGTAGCTGTTGATCTACTTGCACTTCTTTCGAAAATGTATTAAGTGGACCATTCGAGAGTCATCACCAACCCTCATAACACGCCGCATCAATATAGTCGCAAGGATACAGAGAAACGCAGACGAGGAAGCTACAGACAGCAGAAATCATACCTGCAGTTACCGGCTTCTAGCTGAACTGCCTTTTAGAAACAACATGAGAACCTTCCCCAACTTCGCAGGCGCTCTCTCAGTGAATGGCGTACTTGGAGTCAAACCACCTCCCATTGCCGACGAAGAGCTCCAGTGTAACAACCACCTCTTCGCGTATCTTGCAAACCCTACACATCTGACACGTCTCTCCTTATGGACGGATCCAGGCGAAACAGCATGTTTCCTGAACCTACCGTTCGATAACCTCGGGTAAAACTTATCTAATACTTATCATCCTAACGGGGTTAGGAACGCTTGCTATAATATGGACAACCTTATATGGTCCTATACATATACAGTTCAAAGGACTGAAATATAACAGCTACGCTGGCTTAGTCGTCTCTTTCAAATATAACTTGGTGTTCAAGCTCTAATTTCCAAAAGTGTACCTTCTAATGAACAATGACAAGAAAAGGGCTGATAAAAAATACTAAAAAACGCACTTTTATAACTCTAAGAGAAAGCGGAAAATTATATTATTATTAGGGTAGGTACTGCCGTTCCTAAGACAGTCGAGTCTACGTAGTCGGAACGGAGCCGTATTTTTATCCAGCCAAGGACTGTCGCTACTACAACAACAACAGGGTAGTGGTTAAGTAGAGTGTATGTCTGACGACGCACTTAACGCCTTTAAAAGACCCTTTGCGAAACCACCGGAACTAGAATTTCCCCACACCTCTATATACTCACTGAACTACCCTCTGCTTCTTATGAAGTTCATAAGTACGAAAAGTTTTATAGTTAGTTATAATGACTTGGGGGTTTTCTAGGAGCTCTACTGCTTGCATATATGGCGTAGTCGGCCTTAAAACTGCTATTTGGAGGCAACGAATTACACGAAAATTTTTAGACATCATCTGGGCCTCACTATACTTTTAGAGAGCTGTAGCTACTTTCTGTATCCCTTTCGTCTCCTATTGTTACTAAACTTTACTGCCCAGGGATTGAGCCTAGATACAAGTATAAAAAACGAATCACAGCACGTTGTTCGTTTCGCCACAAAAAATTAGTTTTTTTTTTCATTCTAAACAGACCGACTCAGTTTTATTTATACATATGTCTTACACTACGCCCATCAAATGGGCAACAACTACAACGGAAACTGATCTGCTTATCAGTTTGAAAGCTAGAAAGAACAAAAACCTAAATATTTGGACAATTCGATATGGACTTTTTATCTCGAGCGTCAGTGCGTCTGTATGTATGTGTGTATGCGAGTAGTAAGTGTCAGTTGAATTTACGAGCTGAGATGAGTTGTTTTATCTACGAGCCAACAGAACAACACAACTCACAACTGGCAAGTGGATATGGAGAGCAAATAGTAGGAGGCGGTTCAGGGCACATGGCATCACAAATACATCAGCCAGGCGGGCATGCGAACGCGGCTAGTGTAGCATGTGGAACTTGTTGACTGCTACAGCTTCACTTCAGTCCAAACAGGGAAAGCGAGCAGCAAGTGTATACCAATGAACTGCTTGGCTCGGCCCAGTCACAATCAGTCGGATATTAAATGTCACTACAGTCATTGTGCAAGCGAAGACAGCGCAGGCGAAACGTGAAATAAACAACAACAACAAATAAAAACCACAAAAATTGGAAATAAAAATAAACAGGCAAAGCGCGGCGGGTGTGTTAGCAAGGAGAACGCGCAAAAGGCGACTAAAAGCGAGCGCAATTGGAAGTGCGGAGTTAAAAGAAAATAATAATAATATAAAATCTCAAAAAAACATAAAAAAGAGATAAATTAATTTAAAAAAAAATTAGTTAGTTTAAAAAAAGTAAACAAAAAATTATTTAGAAATAAATTATGCAACAAAAATTAAAAAAAAAACGATAAGAAAACAATTAATTAATTAAAGAATAATTCGAAATTATTTTTAACTTAAAAACACAAACAACAAAAAAATCTACATAATTTAAAAAATTAAAAAAAAATTAATAAAATTAATAAAAAAATTAATTTAATTAAAATAATAATACAAAATCAGTTTTAATTTAAAAGAATATTAAGAATATACATACAACAACAAAAAATTAAAAAAATTAATTTTAAAAAATTTAGAAATTAAAAAAATTAAAAACATTATAAATTTTAAAAATATTTTCCACTTTGCGTTTCTCATTGGAAAACTCATCTATTTTACATATTTAAAACGCGATACACAAATACACACAGTGTTAAAATGATCAACGATTCCTTTGAATTCTCCTGTAAATGCTAAGTTCCACACACACACACACACTTATAAACTTTATTGTTATTTTTGTTCCAAATGTCCACTAATTTTGCTTCAAATGTTTGCTTCTTCTAGCTGACGACGATTCCGACAACAGCCCACACGACATGGAAGGCAACAATTCGGACTTAGAGAGCGGTTTCGCCGACATGAACGGCGTGAGCCTCAACAGTTATGGCGGCGTCACATCGTCCGCCTATTCACAGATGCAGGTGAGTTGCAAAAACAACCAAATACTCTACATACAGTGCATTTTTGTTCACCAATGCCTAAGCACATGCGAGGAAATAAAGTAAATAAGGCAACACTGCGCGCCGCGATAAAATTCCGAAGTGTCAGTATTTCAGTCGTTGTGTTGTGGTGGAACAGAAATTTAATCTTGTATCAAATTTGTTATAATTTTTTTTTATTTTTTTTTTTTAAATTTTTTTATGATTTTTTTTTAATTATTCTGTTGCTCTGCGGGTTGAGTGCCTGGCTAGCAGTCTGCTCTCGCGGCGGTTCCAAACCGGACTGCAACAGCTTCCACAGCCGATTTCAGTGCATCGTTTGTACTTTTGTTGTGGAAAATTATTAACTGAAAAGCTGCTCGAAATTTGTTTAAAAACTGTTGAGCCTTGTATTTGTTAATACAAAGTACGAAACGTTTGAGACGGGTTACCGATAAAAGAGAAGAATGGAGAAAGAGAAAGATGGAGGAGGGGGCGAAAGAAGCACTAACCTTTTATGCGCAATTTCTCACGAGCATGGCTTGATATGACAATACCTTTTCAATTTAACGCTTAAAACTGCAACACTACCTCTGTCGGCAATCAGCTGTTTTTAAACCGTTGGCAAAAGAACTTTGTCTTAGAGCCATATAATTTCAGAGGATATCGTTAATAAGGATAATTACTAGAGTTACTGAAACCAGTACTGCTATCTTCTTCTTCTTCTTCTTCTTCTTCTTCTTCTTCTTCTTCTTCTTCTTTATTGGCGTAAAACCCGCTTACGCGATTATAGCCGATTTTTCAACACGGCGTCAGTCGTTCTTCCTCTGTTTGGCACTAATTGGATATTCCAAGTGTAGCCAGCTCCTTCTCCACCTGTCTTTCCAACGGAGTGGAGGTCTTCCTCTTCCTTTGCCTCACCCTGCGGGTACTGTGTCGAATACTTTCAGCACTGGAGTCTTTTCATCCATTCGGACGAGATGACCTAGCCAGGTAGCCGCTGTCTCTTAATTCACTATACTATGTCAATGTCGTCGTATAACTCATAATGCTCATCTTTCCATCGAAAGTGATATTCGCCATTCAAATTCCGAAATAGCACCTGTTAGCAAGAATTATTCTGCGTTGGATTTCGAGACTGGAATTGTGTTGGTGTCAAAACTGGTTTCAAGATAGACGAAATTATCTACGACTTCGATATTATGACAGTCAACGCTGACGTGGAAGCCAAGTCGCGAGTTCGACGACTGTTTATTTGATAAACACGTTGGCAGGGGTCGTCATCAGAAGAGGGGTTTCTCATTCGAAGCATTTTTCTTCTTTTCTTTGGTAATGGCAGATCTTAAGCCCAGCGCACAACCCTGAGAAGGGAATGTATCGGGTATGTATCGCCTGCTTACATCAGCTCTACTTCACACAGAGGATACTTGGTCTAAGGCCGTAAGTCATGAGCTGCTTGAGCCATATGTAAAGGAATCGTTTCTGGCCAAACCCAAGTGAATGTGGCTCACAGAACTTTTCTCACTTTTGTGAACTGGACATGGGTCCATCCTCCACTGCTACCTTCAGGCGCTAAAAAAATAATATCTTGAAATATAACGTGACTATTTTGACGAATTTTATAATCTTTGGAGAACAATGCCCAAAATATAGTGCAACCAAACTGTTCTCCAATATTGTCCACGCTTGAAGAGAAGAGTGGAAAAGGCCCGAAGCGAACAGAGACGCAGGGATAAGCTTGTATACGGATGGATCCAAATTAGATAATCGAATGGTAGATGATGAAAAGACTTTCCGTAAATGCTTTTTCGTAAATGCTTTTTCGTGCTTTTTATAACAGCAACGACTCAAGTTTAAAGTGCACAATTGGAAAAAAAAATAAAAAAAAACACAACAAAATTATGCGGTTAATCACAAAAAGCAATTTCTCTTCCGACTTTTTGAAAAATCGCATTTGATTCTTGTTCTAATTTAAAACATGCGTTGCCAAAACACGTTTCTTCGGCAGCGGCACAGTTTGTTCACTTTTAACCCTTGTTTGCTTGCATGGTAAGCGCCTAACCAGTATTAAGAAGCGATCGACTTGGATGATAAAAGTATTATGTTATATTTATTGTTGTTATAAGTTCACTGCGAATATTGAGTTCAACATTTCTGTTTCGTAATTTACAATTTTAAAAATGTAAGCATGTCCAAATTTTTTTTTGTTAGGAGTTTTTGTTAGACGCAAAGACTTTTGTTGCTCTAAGTAGCTTTCAATAAGCATTAAAGTTAAAATTAAGAACATAACATTTTAATTTAATTTATTTTTAATTTTTCTACCCATTGATGTAACACACTCAACAATCAATGCCAAACTCAACTGCTCTGCTCTCATCCCTACTAACCATCTCCTCAAAATCTAACTGATATTATTTGCAACAATATTCTTTTATTTAATAAGTATATATTTCTCTTTTTTTTGAATTTTCAGATCGATTTGGATAGACAACATTTATTGGGCAATCGAAATCATGTTGTTGAGAGCGTTATTGCTGACGGACTGGAAGGCTTAGAGCATCAGGAGAGGTGAGTGCACTTTGCTATTATATAATGAAATGTTAAGTATAGCCCGTGTTTAGATTTTCTTAACAGCATATGATCAATATAAGTGATTTTCTAATGCTTAAACTATGATAGGATAATACACATGTGTTACTCATACGCACTGCTGCTCAAACACGTCAAATTAAGTAAGGGCGGCAGATTATTATTATTAGCAGCTAATAGCCATCTGAGATATACGAGATGTATACAAACATCTAACTGAGTTATGTGAAAGCTAGAACAAGCCTTAAATTTAAGATTTTTTCATTTTTCAAAAGGACTACTTGAAGTTACTCATACGCCTTGGTGGCACTGTTTTAAGTATTGTAGGCAAATTTTCAAGGATATTTGGGCACTTCTGAAGTGAAGCTTGTATTTTTTATTTAACATTACTATTACATATTGCATATGCCTTTGTTATCCGACTCTTTTCACTTTTTTATATCGCAAACCAACCAAATAACTTGAGTCTTATAACCAGCGACAAAAAAGGGTTATTTTTATTTACTGAATATACAAAATATTTTTGCTATGAACTTTATGAGACTTTCTAACTAAAATATGTTACATTAAGTAAGAAAGTAACTAATGCGATTTTTTTATAACTTTTTTCGTTTGCTATGTAGACGGTAGGAGTAAATATTTATATAAACCAATTCATAAAATTATAATTTATTATAGAAATATTACAGTTTGGTGTATTAAAAAATTACAATTTTTTGTGACTTTCGCTAGGAAGAACACACAAGAACTCAAAAGCATACGAGTTATTACATATAAAGGGTGTTTTATTAGACATGTAGTTTTCAAAAAGAAATAAAACGCACTCAAACAAGAATTTAGCTTTATTATAAAAATGAGGTTTTTCCATTACATTTCAAGAGTGATTACGGGCAAGTTACCGCCGCGGTTTGCTCAAATTAATTCCAGCCAAGACCAAGTCAACTCATTTTTGCAGCAACCTGGAACGTATGTTAGCAAAAACTCGGCGAATGCTCTCTACCAAGGCAGTAGTAAGCGCACACGATTGGCCCACGATTCGAGATACTGCGCTCACAAGTATTTTCCTTCAATAAATTGATTGTTTCTTAAGCAGTAGCCGTTTTGTTGGGACCAAAGGTCATCCACAACAATAGCCTCCAAATAAAGAAGCGAAGAAGTCAGTAATCATGGCCCTATATTATTTATCATCGACTCTAACCGGACTGAGCCGTTCATAACGGCTTCATTTTTGCAGAAATATGCACCAATTAGTCTCTCTGCCATGCCAAGCAGTGACTTTTTGAGCATGTAACGGCGTTCCAACAATGGCTTGTGCATTATCATCACTCATCGATTTGCAATTGTTGCTCCGGAATAAGTCTATACCTTATAAAATGTCAAACTAAACTAAGTATAAATGAAGTACCAACTGTCATAATGACAAACTCCGAAAAAGTGCCACACGGCTAAAAAAACACCCTTTATATCTGCTTCTGATTTTGTATTTAACTCAATCAAAAAAATTCCGTTGATATAAAATAACTTGAAGAGCATTCCTCACACAATATTATATATTTATAAATATACTACATATATTTTTTATGGCATGTCAAGTCAACAGCAAATGTAATAGAATCTGCTATTGTGCACCCGTCACATGTATTATGTAATAACAAAGCATACAACTTCTTCTACGTCAAACGTCGACTGAAATAAATGAAAAGATACTAAATAATAGAATAAAACATGGTTTTACATATAGCTGTCTTTACAAAGAAGTAGTCTCTAAGGTGGGGTTAAGTTCATGTGGAAACGAACAAAATAGTTAGAGCTCTGTCATTAATTTCCTTTTGAAATGACGACATGTCACGATTGTCAGAAAATTGATATTACAAATAAAAACTAACAACTTAGCCACAAACATTGTATACATAAAGGTAATCAAATTATACTCCTTATTTCTCAAATTCTCCTACTGTGATACTTAAACTCAGACTTTATTAAACACTTTCGTGAGAAAAATTAGACTGGCATTTCAGCCACCTACATCGTAGATAAATAATTAGAAAAACTTAACTCCGAGTTTATTAAACTCATCGAGAAAATTCTTACACTGACATCTAACCCCCAGATATTGTGTTAAAAAATGAAACTTTTTACTTCTTATGCCTTCAAATTAGTCTGTTAGTTTGTTAAACTCTTTCTTCAAAAACCGAGTTTGGCAGTTTGGCCACCTACATAAAAAAAATTACAATAAATAATAAAATGAAACTCCGAGTTTCTTAAACTCATCAATAGAAATACTGACTCTGAAAACCTAGACACTGACATTGTTTATGTAAAAGTATTCAAATTAATCTTTGAGTTTCATAAACTCTCAAATTAGTCTACTTAAACTCCGAGTTTGTTAAACTCTTCCCTAAGAAAACTGAGACTGATTTTTGGAGCGCTACATAAAATTAGATCAATTTGTATCTTAAACCCTCCAATTAGTATACTTAACTCCGAGTTTATTAAACTCTACCCTAGAAACCTTAGTCAAGCAGTTAGACGACCTACTTCGTCCATAAAAAATTATTAAAATTAAACTCCGTGTTTCGTATACTTTCCAATTACAACTCAACTAAAACCTGAGACTTCATTGAACTGTAAAAAAAAAGCACTAACAATCTTAAACTCGAGTTTATGACAAAGTAGGTTAAATGTGAACTCATTGGAATCATATTGCGCACTTTTCAGTCTCAATTTAGTAACACTACAAATTAGTAGAGTATTTTGCAAAAACCCTAAAAATTTATATGAACAAAACAAGATCTACCTTCCGCCCACACCGCGCCCGGGTTACAGTAAATATTTTTAAAAACAAAAAAAGGCGTCGACTTTGTCTCGTCATAAACAAGAAGGAAAGCATTAATATTTCATTACTCGCATTACACAGCACGAGGTTAACTCATTAACTATGTAATAACATATTTACAGTTAGTGCTATTCTTTCTTAGAAATTGCTATAAAAGCGATTGCCTTTACGACTTACGACCTTCTTTTTGTCATTGCAAATGCTGACAGTCATTTATTTCTAGAAAAATTATTTTTGTTGTTGTAAAAAAAATTGTAAACAAACATAGGTGAACTATAAATAGGCCTTGTGCTATTTTTAAAGACACTTTTCTTTTTTACTTTTGCCTTCACTTGAATTCATTCCAATTGCTTGACTTGTGGCACGTTCTGCATTTGTCGTGCCAATGGTTTTAGTCAACTAACGGTGTAGGCGCCACCTTGAGAAAGTCAATGACGTCAACAGGCGCATGCCAATTGATAGTTAATATATATTAATATACATATGTATGTATTCTAGAAGAAGTGAGAGTTTTGTATGGGGGGCTTTTGTTGATATTTGGTATATACATATGTATATGTTAGGGTTATTCAAAAAAAATTTTGTTTTTCGATTGGTACTCGGAAAAATAAGTTCCTAGGCAGCTCTAAGAAAGCCTCTTTTTGAAGAAAAAATGAAAAAAACAAAAATTTTTTAATTCACCCTAATATGCATTGATATTTGACGATGAATATCTCATAAACGCTTAACTTAATCGAAAAATCACACAGACCATTTTGATAGAGCAGTAAATTTCCTACAAAACTATGAGTTTCATCATTCATAATAACTTTTTTTTAATTGAGAAATAAAATCCATAAGAAATAAAAAATTTTCCCAAAAATAATCGAACTTTAACTGTTAATATCTTTGAAACGTTTGGGTCTACGAAAAAATCACAGGAGACCATTTTTTAAGGCATTCAATTTCCCACAAAATCTAAGGAACAAGATATTTTTTCAAGTAGTTGGAAGCGAGATATAAATTTTTCTATCTGATAATAAGAAAAAATTAGAAAACTGTATATAGGAGGACCTTCCCGTTACAATTAAGAACTCCTGCTTGGAGAGGCTTTCTTAGAGATGTGTAGGAACTTATTTTTCCGAGTATTAATCGAAAAAAAAATTTTTTTGAATCATCATAATATGTATATATAAGTATATCTGTATGACACTTTGGATATATATATACATATATATATATATACAGATTAGTATTGTGAACAAACCTCATCGTCAGAATCAATCTAATGTATGATGTATAAATGTATATACCATACATACATATGTACTTATGTATACTATGTACATATAGAGAATAAAGCATGCCAAGCCTCTCGTGCACGAACTTCGTGTGCGCTAACAGTGATGTCATTAAATGCGTGTTGTTAATCAGTGACGTCACGAGGTGGGTTTGTATCCTGCGGCACGAAAACATATGCGATTGAGTTTTGTATGCAGCTATGACAACAATTTGTTATTTGTGAAATTATGTATTATATTATATAGATTGTATGTAAGTACATAAATATACGAATATATGCATATACATATGTATGCATATGCTTATGCAATCTTTCAAATGGTAAGAAATACGAGTACTATCGCTTCTTCACTAAATTCTTCAGGTAAACCAATTTTATCAAACTTTTGAAGATCTTCGAGTTGTACATATGTATTATACCACCGATTGGAGATGCTTGATATTCGATTTCCTAAAATGTCGCAATTTTTCAATAAAGGAACAATGCATACCATTTGTAGGGAATAAGTATATAAATCTTTCACAGAAACTATTTCATGGAAACTGCAAAAGACATCTCTTCACATAAGGGAATTGCACTGGCTTATTCTCCACTCAGACCTGCCATAAGTTCTGTTACAAGTTTGGATTGTATAAAAAATTAGTTTTATCATATTTATTAAAGTTTTATTTATTTAAAAATGTATATATTAAATGAGAGTTTTACAAAATTGTATTTGAAGTGATCAACTTTTATTTTCATATAAGCTCGCCAACAATTCGACCATTGATCGTTGGCAACACAGTTTCTATTGTTGCTGACGACGCTGCTTGGATCAAAGATTTTTGGAGGCTTTCGAAATTTCTGTAAGGTATTGGACAAGCCATGTTCTCCAACTCTGACCACAGTATTCCAATAGAATAAAATCTGGAGTTTCAGACGGCCCACCATCTTTAGCATACAGGAATATTGCTTTTAAGCCACTGCTGGTTGGTTTTGCTTTTTACAATGGAGCAGAATCTTGCTGGATGATCTAATGCTCATCATAGCAGAGAGTATTGCTTAAAGGATGCCTTCTAAAGCACCCCACTTAACCATTACAGCAGCTGGATGGTCACCCTGTTGAACCTTTGGAGTAACATACTTTGTGTATTTGAAAGTTTTTGCTTAGACTTTGTCTTTTTTCTTATTGAAAACTACTTCCTTAGTGAACATTTTTTCATCTGTAAAGAGGATACTGTCCGCTGACCGCGTATCACTAGAGAAGCCGTTTACGTGTGTTGAACCTTATTGGCTTCAAGTGCGTTGTTTTTGTAACAAAATTTATGACCACGTGTCAGCATGACTTTTTGTGCAAACCTAGCAACTTCAATTTCTAGTCTTCGAGAGAGAGACTTTATTGTCTAATTCTAACGATCTGAAAGAACTCAACTTGTTAGTCTGATGAGCTCATCCGCCAACCTGATAGCACCTGAATCTTTAATTGTCCCCATACCATAAAGCATCTGCTCCGCAAGGATGAAAGAGTGAGTAGGAACGTGTATTCCAAGCACCATATCGAGTTGCTAATGGTTGGATACAACCGTAGTAGATTTAAATATGCAATCAACCTCTCAAGCGGCAAACTCAGACTACTTGTTTCTACATTGATCACTGCAAGCTCAAGAAGCACTTACATAATATGGGCCTAGTGCAAATTACCGATTCTGCGACATGAAGCCTAATACTGCCGAACACCTGCTAATTGACTGCACAGCAGTCTGTAGACGTGGCATAAAAACGCTTAGATATATATTTCCAAATAGAAATCACATCGACTCACTAGCACCTACAGTGTATTGGAGTTTATCAATATCCTGGAGCTAAGTGAGTGGTTGTGACTTAGAAAAGGGCACAATAGACCTTAGATTGTGGTGCTATCCTCATCTCAACCTCACCATTTATCTTTCTGGTTTAATTTATTATAAGACTGTCACTGTTTAGGTTATTCCAAAATGCCCCTTAATCTGCAGTTAAGTTTATAAATAATTTAGTAGTTGCTAAGATGATTCCAAATTTAATTTTTAACACCAAATTATACGCAAAATTTTCTACAAGTATAATAACTATTTTTACGAAAAATATTTTCCAGAAATAATACATGAGTTTTTTTTCGAGCTGATCGTCTTTTATGACCGCCATGTTTATGTATATGGCCATGAAGCCAAATTTATTCCGTAGTTTGAAATTATATTCCTTCAAGTTCTGGCTCCATCTGCTAAAGCATAACTATTATTCTTTCTTTCACTAGAAGCCCGCTGCATTCCTTTATTTCTTTTCCTCATCTACCTCCACTCCATTCAGCACACATTTTATTCCACTCCCAGTAATATTCTCTCGTTGTGCTCATAACACCGACCAAAGCATTTTTATATAGACAGCATCTTTTATGTATGGTCTGCATGCCTTATCGTACAAAAGTTCGTTCTCTATTTTTGACATCCAATTATATGTAAAGGTTTTTTATTTCAAGTTAAGTATAGCAAAATGGTCTCAGAGAGCAACGAAAAGTGTATCATACAAGGAATAGTTTTGGATTTTCAGCTTGTATGTTATACGCTCAAGACCCATGCAAATTTATAGATCGATATCTTAACAACTGATAAACTAGTTCGCGTATATACAGATGAATAGACAGACATGGCTAAATCGCTAAATCAACTAAACTCGTAACGCTCATAGGTACGAGTATACTACGGAATTCATAGGTATACATAAGTACTTTATAGAGTCTCTGACGTTTACATAAGAATAGAATATTCATTCTTATATTATGAAAAAAAAATAATTAATATAAAGATATTTGTTTCAAGATTTCATAAATTCTATGGACAAAATATAAAGACCTTCCTTAACTCAAATAACAACCCAAAACACATTATAAACAACACTAAATATCTGATCTCTTTATATTTTTATATTTGTTCTTTAGAATTTCACCGATGGTCATTGCACCGATGTGAAATATTTTATACTTATTATTATATATAAATACATATACTTGTTTACATACAGACAATTATATGCTTATATTACATTGTGTTCATTCAGTGCGTTTAATTGAAATCTCGTTTGCGCTAATTAGCATTTGGATCGTTAATAATTTCAAAGCATGTGAATACGTTATAGCGATGACAGTTTAAGCGATTATTTATATTATCGATAACATAATCATCGAAATTTTTCATGAACTTAAATATTAAATTAAAATAAAAATATATTAAGAGTAATACAAAAGTATCAGGTCTTCTACCAAATCTACAGAGTTGCTAAATAAGGTTAAATTGGTTACCTCCCGGAGCAGAAAGGGTGTAATGTTGGTCTAAATGCAATTTTAAATATCAAAAAAAGAGGATAAATTATTTGGTCCTACCAAAACTTCGAAATAACTTTTTTGTCGTTAAAGTAAAAATAAAAAATCTTAGAAATTACTTAAAAAAATATATATACATATATGTTGTGTTCAGGGTCATGTGTGGATTCGCTGTGGTTTTCAAATTTCCTCTCGTTTTTTCCTCTATTCCGATTATTGCTGACTTGTTTGCTTGTCAAACTCATAAACCTATGTTTCGTCGGCGGTTATAATGCTCTCCTTAAATGTGGAAATGAAATTCGCATGCTCAAGCATGGTACTTTGTTTGAAAAAAATTCAGCTTTTTCGTGGCGATTCTAGCAAGAACACATTTCATACCCAAAATCATTCGAACAGACTCGCGATAGATATTCAGCACACTTGCCATCTCTCCAACACTCGCCACATCCTTCACTATTGTAATATTTTCGTCATTTCAAAAGGTCGAGGATCGCCTAGAACGAGGCACGATTTCTCGACCGTCTTTGAAAGCTTCGAACCGCTGGTAGACTTATGTTTTCGATAAAACCATTAGTGTAATATTTTGTGTCTCTGAAGCATGTCGTTACTGTTTTAATCCGATTTCATCCATGTTCGCACTGCACACAGAGCTGAAGTGAATTTTGTGCATGTAGCTTTAGTGGCTTTGGAGATTTGTACATCAAACCTCAAATTTCAATTCTTATAATTTCAGGACATTGAAATATTTAACTTAATGTGATTATACTGCGATTAATATGTTATCTGCATAAGCCAACAGTTTTCTCCAGTCCATGTACTGAATGCCATCCACATTATTTTCAAAAATATAAGGAAAAAATTGGACATTACGAAAATTTTTCTATTTTCCTAAACAAAAAATATAAACAATATGCAAGGGATTTTAAAAATAATAAGAAAAAGAGAAAAATAAAATTAACTCCATAAAATTAATTAAACACTCTAGTCTTAACAATTCTAAACAAGTCTAAACACACAAGAAGCTCATAGACATACATTTGATTTGTGTGCATGTTTATGCTTATGTACATACTTACGTACATTACACAATATACAATGGACCCTAGGTCGCAGTGCAATCCCTATTTATTTACCTACGCATATTAGTCATCAGCATTTTTATAAGAAAATCCATGAGTCACAGTCTCTTGCCAGCTCAAATAAGATGCTCTGACATCATTCGGAGGATGTTCCAGTTACAAATTATAAGCAAAATGCATTGAGTAGGGAGTGCCAGCATCAGCAAATCTTTTCGGTAGAAACAAATTTTTGTTATTTTGAAGACATCTTCTGCCTCATGAAATTGGTTTTAAACAATACTGGTACGTGAGCGCAAGAAAAAATTTTTACATAAGTCACCGATTTTTTGTATTTTTTTGTTTTTAAATTAAATTCGGCTGAGCACTTTGCGGTTAACTTAAGGGGTTAGGGGTGGTCAGAGGCACGAAAAAATGAGAGTTTTCAGTATTTTTTTTTTGCTACTAAATGATGATATTTTACAAAAGTAGTAATATGGCATTATTATAGGAGGTGTTGACTTGAAGTCACGAAAATTTCAAAAAAAAAAATTAATTTACAAAGTTATACATAGTTGTTTGTGTTGACCCTGTTTCAAAAAAAGGTACTTGCGGTGACAAGCAAAAATCCTTGGAAGTTCATTTAAAAACAATCGGACAGAAAAAATTAGTTCTATAAATAGATAATCCCGGGGCTGATCGAAGGATTTTATTTTGTTTTCAAAATTAACAAAATGGCGGCCTCAGGAAATTTTTTTCTAAATTTTTGCGAAAAAATCAACAGTTAATTGGGTCTTAAAAAATCGAAATTTTCAAAAAAATAAAAATCCTTCGATCAGGATCGAGTTTATTTTGTATTCTAAAAGCTGTATAAATTTCATTAGTAGATTTTAATGGTTTTTGAGTTAGAGTTGTCACCGATTCAAAAAACACAGTTTAAAAAAAACGCGTTTAAAATTTGAAGAGCCCGAGCTCTCTTTTTTATTTTTCGAATAACTCAAAATGCAAAAAAAAATTAATTTTTTGAAAATTCTAGCTACCGCTTACCCTTTAACTGAGCTTTAAATTTCATCTGTTAAAATTAAACTAACAAATGAAAATGCCGCAAAGCCTTCGGCAAAGAAATAATTCCAATTGCATAGGCATTGCCACACACTTTTACCGTTATCTATCTAATCCAATGCAACATTTGACCGCTTTAATCTCAGATGGCCATGAGCAGCATTGAAGCGCAATGACTCGTCACATACACACACTAACAAAATAATCAATCGATAGCACTCAATGCAAATTGTTGCAATGCAACGCCAACAAATAGGCGTAATTTAAGCAACAACAAAGCCATTTGCTTTAACAGATATTTATCCACCTACCTATTTAAACGAAAAACGCGAAAGTTGAATATATGTGGCAAGGCCATTTAACACTACTCACCAAGTTATAAAGAACGCCAACAAAGTGCCGTTGCGCAGAACAGAAACGAAAGCGAAAGAAAATATAGAGAGCTTCATGAGCGTGGCAGCGAGAAAATAAGCTGAAATAGCACGAAAATGATAAGTGTAAGCACAAGATACAGAGAGAGCAAAAATTTGTGGTGTAAAAAGTTTCTTGGCAGTGAAAATGAGGATGTATTTTTTTTTTCGTTTTAAAAAATTAAAATATTTTGTAGTCTGTTTACTACACGACGTAAACATTTTTAGAACCCAGCGAGAAATAGTAGTAACTATTATTGTATTAAAGTGTCTCATCATTTTTAAGTTATGTTATAAAAAAATTGTTGTTATCCGATGAGAGTTTTAGCTTAAAAGTTGAATACCAAAGGTTAATATGCTGCAAAATATAGTATACCTCGAATTTTTATACCGTTAACTGAATATATGTGACCTGGTCCACGAAAAAGGGGCTTAGGTGTCAAAAAAAAATAATAAAAATAAAAAATAAAAATAAAATAAAAAAATTGATTTTTTGACACCTAAGCCCCCTTTTCGTAGACCAGGTCACATATTAAGATATTAATTTTGACAGGAAGTTGGTAGCACTCATGCGGAAACGTGAAAACCATATAAAATATATATTTCCGACCAGAGTAATGAGCTGAATTGATTTAGCAATTTCCGTGTGCCCGTCTGCCTGCATACACACAACCTTGTCCCTCAGTTTTTGAGATACCCATTTGAAATTTTGCACACCTTCTTGTCTCTCTAAGAAGCTCCTCATTTGTCGGAACCAAGGATATCGGATCACTATAGATTATAGCTTTTATACAAACTGTTTTTTTCATTTGAAATGATTTCTTTACAAAATTTGGCATTAATTATAACACAAGGCAAGCCATTGTCCGATGAAATTGTACAGATTGAGCCGCTTTAACATATGGCACAAACTGAACGTTGCATGCCAACTTTTTTTTTTTTGTGAGGGTGATTATAGCTTCGATGCAACCGATTTTAAAGTATTTTCTTGATTTTTTTGTGAGTGACGATAAAGAAAAATTCTTATACAATTTTTTCCAAGCGATCAAATTTGAAAATCCAAAACTTTTATGACTTTTAATTATATTATCTTGACGATTCAACAACATGTAATCTAAAAGTAAAATATTTCACAAAAAAACATTTATTTTAAATACTGTTTCCCAAGCTTTCACCTACATATTTTCTCGAATTTGTTAACTTCTGCTGCACATTTTTGAGTTTTTCAAGCAGAAAATTTTTATTTTTCTTGTCTCAATGCATGTATGGATATTTTAGTTAAATACAGTATTTAATTTTTTTTTAATATAATTTGTTATCAGATATATATGCGACGTTTTGGAAAGTGCGGAATTTTATCTTCTGTGAAATTTAGAAACTATTCTTAAAAATTAAAAATATAAAAATTTGTTAAAAATATTTTCTTAAATTCGAAGATTTTATTTATAATTGTTTTTAAAGGGCATAGGCGCATAGGCGTTGTAGAATTGAAAGTTAGAAAAACTGCGTCATTTGCAAATAACAACATTTTTTTAGTTACTTAAGTATATAAAGATTAATCTTACAGACTATTAGCAAAATTATGATTTAAGTCAAATTTATAAAATAATTAAATTACCATTATACAAATAGAAAACTTAGCAAAAAAACAGAATTAAGGGTGTTAATGAGGAAGCCCCAGAGTGACAAAAATCAAATCAATTATTTAATTTTTTGTTATTTTATACTTTATTTTCAATTCAATATTTATATTACATAATTTTATTCACTTTATTTGTAATTTCTTGCATATAGTATGTAAATTTATTATTTTAATTGTTTTTGCCATCAACTCGCAAAATATATGTATAAGTCTTACAACTACATATATTGTATACATATATGTATATTTTTTTTTTTTTTTTTTTTTTTTTTTTTTTTTTTTGAGAACCATAATATTCTGTTGATAACATAAATGAGACAAAAAAATGTTTAGTCACCCTGTACATTTTGTAATTTATATCATCATAATTTTTGCACTTTATTGCAATAGAACATTTACACAGCTGGTGTATGCGAAAGTAAGAACGTATATTCTATAAACAAACATAATTTGTAAACTTTTATGTTTTTGCTTAAGGAATTAACGGCAATTTTTCACAATTGCTTGCTGAACTTATTGCGTCTAACATTGAAAATTCGCCAAATTGAGCAGAATATTTTAAAAAAATAAATAAATATATTTTATTTATAAAAATCGTACAAAAAATCCAATATAAATATATAAGTGATTTCTTATTAAAAATTTCAAAAAACAAAATCGGAAGGAAATTACAATGTTGAAAATATTGCGTATACGCCCTGTCGCACTAACATGCAAAAAACCCGTAAGAACATTACAATTTTACAAATATTGCGCATACGCCCTGTCGCACTAACCTGCAATGGCAAAGGATATATGTTACTCATACGCCCTGTACGCACCAATGTTGCGTAGTTAGTTTGTTGGCATAAAAACATGCACGAAAGCGGCTAGCTGTTGAGAAAACAAAATAACAAAAACAACAGCAAACATTTTCCAAAACCGGCGTACTCGACCTTAGTATGAAAAAGATGGCGGCTTTGACTACATATAACAGTGTAAAAGTATATATGTATGCGTGCTATATATTTTCCTTTGCACCGCTCAGCAGCTAGCACAACATGCTTTACTTCGCTCTGCTCTGCACTGCTCTCAACTCAGCGCTGCCTAACTCTCTGCTTGCTCGCTACTTGCTTGCTGCTGCTCCGCTCATCAACACGCTACCGCGTGCTCATTTTGCGCCTGCTCCGCTCCAGTTTTACTCATGTGAGATATTTTTATTTTTTTGTTTTTACTTGCACATTTTCACATTGCCGCTTCAAGCTTAGTCAGCACACATCTCATCGTCGTCGCCTTTGTACCCGGCCGCCAAGTCTCATTTCGCTCGCCGAGTGCTGTGCGCTTAGTCAAGCTACTAATTTCGGCGCATGCAGCCGCCACAAACAACATTTCTTCTTGTGCATACACATACACACACACATACGTGCAATTGCGCTCTCCTGTGTTTCGGCTGCTGCTCTACATAAGCGTTTTTCTTGTGATTTAAACTTTTGCATTTGTGCCGAATGGGAACAGTCAACTCGTGCTTCTCAATCCATAAGCTAGTCGAAGAATTTTCATTTCGCTTGAAACGCATCAAAATATCAAACAGCAAATAGACGGCGTAGCAGCAATCGAACACGAATTATTGAGCAAAAATTTTTTTAATTTTTGTTTTTGACTTCCAAAAATACATTTTGCTTGTGCAAAAAAAAACAAAAAAAAAACACATACATGCTCACATACCAGCAAATTGCGTCAAACAAAGTGTACGAAAAAAAGTGAAGTGAATTTCAGTGTGGCGAAAAGTGTTTTCAGAAACGTTGTAGGAAGTGAAATCGGAAATAAATTACAGTTATAAAGTTGCGTACTAGACAAGCGCCTGCCATTTGCTGCCAAAGAAAAGCGGCTAAGCATTGATTTTTCACAGAAATTCGGTTGAACTTGACGGCGCCTTGTTCAAAT
This sequence comes from Bactrocera correcta, assembly GCA_027475135.1. Lineage (NCBI taxonomy): Eukaryota > Metazoa > Arthropoda > Insecta > Diptera > Tephritidae > Bactrocera > Bactrocera correcta. The sequence goes on from CM050325.1 coordinate 19,451,631, forward strand.
ATTACTTTAATACGATTTGTAAGCGATTTAAGCGCGCAGCCCACACAGTGCAGGCGCGTTAGTAAAACAAAAGTGACGCGACCGCCCAAAAGGCAAGTGTCAATCAATAGCATAACAATCAATAACAACGCGCATAGACGTGCAACGCATCACATATTAGTGCATAGTATATATATACAACGCCACAGTCAATATATACATACATATATAAGTATATATAAGCAACTACATACTACGTAAATGCGTACAAACAGTTTATATGCCTACAATTGAAGGCGAGCAAAAAACAGTGTGATTCAGCAAGGTGCATAAATCATACAACAACAACAATTTCCTGTAAAAAAAAAAAATATATAACAAAAGCAGCAAAGACACTGGTGCGTCAACATACAATAAACGAAGACGACGTAGAAGACGACGCAGGAAAAGCAATTTTCCAACGCAGCGACAACGTGACGCCACATACCGTTACGCAAAGTATAACTGTATAAAATACTATCAACAGCAAGCCAAGTGGTTGAAGGAAATTTTGAGTACAGCCAAGCGGCGCCTTACGCACTTCCACGAGCACACACACAGCGCCACCAACACTTTGGCAGCGAGCAGTCGAGTGGCGTGTATATTTAATTGTATTAAGGACGCCGAGAAGGGCAATCAAAAAAAAAAAAATAACGACAATAAGAGACAAAGCAACAATAATAAGTTAACAACAAAAACAAAAAAGCAACTACAATAACATCAACACAAACAAATAATGGCCATGATTGAGGGTATGACAAGCATAGATTTGGGCACAAGTCCCATGCAGGAGACAACGGCAGACATCAACGATGCCATGCCGGATGAGCCGATCGAAACGCCAGAGGAAAGGTCAGTAATAAATGCAAGCAAATGAACACATATATACCCTATACTCTACACATATGTACATACATATATGTGTGCATACACAAAATTGTAGATGTGTAAGGTGACAGACAAGGCGGCGGGTGGGCAAATGTATTGAAAATTGAAGTGATTTTTCTTTAATTTGTGAAAGCTTATTGGTTCATGGTGAAATTTGTCTTACATTCACATTCCAATATATGTACATACTTATGTCTATATATTGCGGAAAGTGCGCAGCAAATCAGTGGGTTTGGTGATTTGCTTATGTGTTCATGTGAGTCTAAGCAGAGCACGTAATTTGTTGATTATAGAGACGTGGAGCAATGCTAAGGATAGGTATAGAAGTGAAAGGATATTTCAATATGTGTACATATGTATACATACATATATAGAAAATATAATTATATCTGTTTGAGTCATCTAAAGGCTATGACTATTTAATGATTTGTTTATGAATACAATATACAGAAATATAGGTGTGGCTGCATTTACTCGCTATAGAAAATAATTTGCTGAAACTTATTGAAACTATTATTTTGATTGGTTTGAAAATTTACACAGTGTCCACCAGATATGTTAATTTGTATGTCTTACCAACTTTTCCTAGATTTTTGTTGGAAAGTACGGAAGCAACATTCACAAAAAGAAAAAAGTATTTAAATTCAATATTTATTTAACAGGAAAGGCTTTTATTTTGGGTAGTAAGTGATCCTTTTGTCAAAAAAACAGAAACAGTATCAACCATAGAAACGGTGTTGAGAGCAGAAACAGCATTTTTTTTATTTAAATTTAAAGCAGAAATTCCACATGCTTTTATTTTGCGTAAATAACGTTTTTTGACAATGTAAACAAAAACAGAATCGACAACAGAAACAGAGTCATAGACATAACTGTTATTCATTTACCTGAAACTTATTGAAAATATTATTTTAATTGGTTTGAATTCACATGGTATGCACCAGATATGTAAACTTATATGCCTCGCCACTTTTCTGTCCATTTTTGTTGAAAAGTACGGAAACATAATTCCCAAATAAAAAAATCCAATAAATTTAAATCGAAATCCTTTAATAAAAATAAATATTTAATTTCAAATTTTATTTAACACAAAATCCTTTTAGTTTGCTTAGTATCCTCTTGTCATCATAAACAACAACAGAAGCAGAATTGAGAACAGAAACAGATTTTTTTTTTATTTTAGTTGGTTTTAATGCAGAAATTTAACACAACATAAGTTTGTGGCATTTGTGTTTCATATTTAGTAATACATACTCAGTTATAATAGAATGTCACATACTAAAGAAACAGAAACAGAAAAATCTCATATTCAAATTAACGCACGTTTCATGTTTTGAAAGAGAACGACGAAAGCATGTTAAAAGCATAGCCTTATAACTTAAAATAGGTGTTACTACTTTTCATATTAATTGAATCTGGCGAATCAGCGACAGAAACAGAAACAAATTTCTGTTTGAAAGTTTCTTTTATTGATATATGCAATTTCGTCGTCGAATTTTGCAATTTTTCTCTTACCTAATAGTAGTAGTATGGTAGTATAGTATTAGTAGCATACAAAATAAAGCAGTTTGCTGGAAAATATAATTTCTTAGTTTACTGTATGCGATTTTTTTCTGTTATACTTCCACTAATTTTGTATTTAAAGCTGGATGTGTGTATAAACTTCACTTATTAGTTTTTATATTTTTGCAATACTAAATTTTTAATACATGCTTGTACACAACTCTCAGAAAAATTAAAATTTGTATAAAAAATACAGCGTCATTCAGCGAAATAGGAACACTAGCAAAATAAACGAGCTAATACCTACATAACTGCATTATAATTACATTTTTGTTTCCAATACTAATTTCCGCATAATACACTAGCGTAATTGGGATTCATTGAACTTTTTACAAGTTTTATTCAGAGTTATCTTTGTAAAATATGAAAATTTCAGCTTTGCAAACAGTGCGAGAAAAACACGCGCCAACAATAGCTACAAAGCAACAAAAAACTTTATTCATACACACATCAACATTAGAATACAATGAAAATGAAGTGTTATAAAGTATAGAGCCAAATATGGCTGTGAAGCCTTTATATACATAAATGACTGCAGTCATATGCCTTTGTGTGTGTAAGTGAAAATTTAATTAAAGCGCATCGGTGAAAATCAAATGACATCATGAAGAGGCAACCACTATTCCTTTACACAAGTGTATATGTATATTTATATATGTAAGTATGTACACACAAACATTCACACGTTTGCTGTGAGAATTTTGTTTATTTCTATTAATTATTCAAAGTTAGCTACATACAGTTGGCGTGAAAATTTCATTAACAAATTATATTTACTATATATGTATGTATGTATCTGTATTCTCAATGCCTGGTTAGCAAATAACTGTTAGTTAAGTTCTTTAACTAACCAAGACTCCTTCTTTCGGTAAAGTTATGCAAAACTTAGCTGGCAGCTGGTTTCTAAGCAGACATTAAGAAAACGGCCCTTAATCTACACGATTTCTTAACTATCGGTTAACTTAATCAACACTTTATCTTACTGGTAACTGCTTTATCGTAAATTTAGTGGTTTGAGTTTTTGTTGGAGCTGATAATTTTGAGCTACACAATTTCTTAACTCCCGGTTAACTAACCATCACTTTATATTGCTGTTAACGGCCTTAACGTATATTTGTTGGTTTGAATATATCTTGCAGTCGATAATTTTCATCTACATAATTTCATAACTTTCTGTTAACTTAACCAACACTTTATTTTGCTGTTAACGGGGTTATCATATATTTCAGGGTTTAAATTTTTCTTGTAGCCGTTAATTTTGATTGTCAATATCATTTTCTATATGACGAGAGGCTTTTCATGTTTAAAAATCAGTTTTCTTATAAGCATTTAAGATAACCAGTAGCTTATTCTGTAAATAAATCCCTACGGTTTCTTTAATCTGCTTTCGCAAATTTGTTACACTTTACACTGACCATGTTTAGGCCTTCGTTGCCTTTCTCTTGAAAATTTATGAGGTTCTGATATGATTCTTTAGATTTTTGATCCCAATTTTTGTTTTTTCAATTTTATTGGTCATACTGTAAATAAATATGGGACCTGCCTACTGAGGCCTTCGTAAAAAATGTTTAATTATTTTCTGTAAAGCAAAATCTTTAAAACTCTCATAATATAAGTCTATATAAATACATACTATTTTTCATGAAATAGAACGAAATTGGAAACAATAATCTATATTATGAAATCAATTCGCCATATTTTCGTATATTTCTTTTAATATATTTTTTATCTTAACTAGCCGCGGTTAGCGCAAGGTTATTAGACCTAATTTGGTCCAAAGTGTTCAAATCTAATTGTGCTGAATCGAATGCATTTAATTTGGATTCAAATAGAATACGTTAAATATATTGAACTCAGTTATGAAAGTGCAAAGACCTCCAACATTTTGGAACAGGATTGGATTGGAACCGGCTTATACGCAATTATTTATAGTATTTTTGTTCCCATCATCTGTTCTAAATTTAAAAATGTGTGTTTTCTTAGACTACTATACAAATATATATACATATATATAAAATCAAATTCAAAACTTAATATATATATTTATATATATTTTTGATCAGAATGATGAACTACAAACTTCCACTCTCAGTTATATATAACTATTTTATAACCAAAACTCAAATTTTATTTCAATATGAGTAGTTTATTTTATATCGTTTTCCTTTCGCCTGTAAACTTATGAAAAGTGTTGTTATGTTATTTTTTTATTTTAAGTGACAATATGCATAAAATTTTTAGAAATTATGATTTTTTTTTATTTCCAAAAATCAATGATTTCGAAATTTTGAAACCGAAAGCTATATTTAATTCCTGACAAACACATTTTAAATTGAAATATTTTCATTTTTACATATTTTTTTTTCTCAAAATTCTATCAATCCAGCACGCCATCAAAAATTTCAAATTTCAGGTGCAGCTGTTGCATTACGAGCGTGTTCGTATGTATGTGCTCTCGTTTAATATTAATATTCGACATGTGCATTACAAATTACGAATTATGTTCCAAAAATACTGTTGAATTAAGGCAAAATCAATTTTATTCAAAACTGCGATTTATCAATAAATGTACACATACTTACACACACGCATTTAGCTACTCAATTGAGCAATGCACATTCAACTCAGTTGGACAGCGCGTTTGTTGTTATGCCTCAGGTATTTTAAAAAAATAACACATTTTCCCGTGCGAAATTTATAACAAACTTCGCTTTATTGTTACGTTACATACATTTTTTAATTAAATTTCGCACACTTTCAAATGCATTCATTTAATTAATAAGTATTAAAGCCCTTTAGGGAAATGCCTGTGGTACAATTAGTGAATCTGTGTGAGTTTGTGTGCCTTTTGGTGTATAACAATTAAAGCCACCGGAAGTCGTGGCACTCGAACAGTTAGGGTTTTCAATGCAGGTTGCATTTTTCATAAGCGCAAATTTTAGGGAAATAAAAAATTATCGATAAAGTCGGCTTAACAATTTATCGATAAATTATGTTTGAAAATGTATCGATTTCATTTAACGGATTGCCAAATATAAAACGAAAACATCAAAAATAAAAAAAATAAAAAACAAAATACGACGAATCGATAAAAAATATTGGCTTATAATCGATTTAATTTAACGGACAACTAAATATGTAGTATAACGAAATCTATTTCTTTAAACGAATTACCAATTATAAAACCAAAACATTAAATATAAAAACTATAAAACAAAAGTCGATTATTCGATAAAAATATAAACATTTAATAAATTTATTATACATATAAAAAAAATCGATAAGTCGATAAAAATGTTGGATTATTAATCGATTTCTTTCAATGTATTGCTAAATTAAAACGAAAAAACCAAATTTTTAAGCAAAAGTCGATAAATCGATAAAAAATATTGGCTTATTAATCGTTTTATTTCGAGAGATTACATAAAATTTCATAAAATTAAGTTGTTCAAATTCGATAATTATCAAATAGTCAATAATTTGAACGTATATTGAAAAGTTTTGATTGAAAAGATTTGTAAATCGATAACATTTTATAATTTGATAAAAAATAATCAAAAGAGGATACTATAAATCAAAAAATTATAATTGATAAATTTAAGTAAAAATTAAAAATCAAATTATAACAAAATACATTGAATTATTTCATTTTTTCTTTTTTAGAAAAAAAGTAATAATAATAAATAAAAATTGAAATAATAATTTTGAATAAATAAATAAAATTAAATAAATTGCCTATACAAAAAAATATGGAAAATAAATTTAAATAAAATAATAAATAATGAAAAAATTAATTTCCTCGAATTATTGTGTTCATAAAAACATGAGCTTACTTTTAATAAGGTAAACTACTGAAGCCGATTAATGAGCGAAGCTTTAATAAACAAAACTCTCATTTTCAAATAGCGCAATATTTTGTACATATTTATTTACGTCTATAGATATCTGTGCATATAAATATATACATACACATGTACAACAAATTTGTATAGAACCGAAACGCCCATACATCGAAGAAGACTGTAATTATTGACTCCACAATATGGTTCACCACGACAAAGCAATTAAAAATACAGTTACATATACATACATACATACATATATATGAAAAAAAAAAACAGAAAACGTATATTAATGTATTTTGAAAGCAGCAATAAAAACAACAATGTTGCAAATTTTGATGAATCTAAAAATATTTCAACTAAATACAAGCACACATGCCGACAAAGGAAGTTGTAGAATATGAGCTTTGTGTGTGTATGTTTGACACACGTTTTCAATAACTGTAGACACACGCCAAGCGTTTGAGCGGTAAAAGATAAAATAAAAAAAAAACTTTTTATGTTAAAACTAAAATTAATACAAATACACACACATCCGTATATACAGCTGAAAATTATAAAAAGCGATTTACTTTTATTTTTCCATTTTTTCAATTTTACGTTGCGGTTTCAAAATGAAAAAACATAAAAAATTTAATAAGCGCTTGCCTAAATCAACTCAAATCATTAACACTCTAAAGCTCAGTAGTCGCTCACGCCAATAAACCGCAAACTTAACTGCTTTTGACTTTCCTTCCACAATTTCCAACCGCAAAAATGATTTACTCGCTTGCTTACCCATATTTGCTGATTTAATTAATGACTGGCATTTTATTACAAGCGTTCAAGTCTTGCTCATTCACACGCGTCGCGCCAGTTAGTGACCGTTATTGATCATACGATGATTACACTCATCGGCGATGACAGCAGTATTATTGCCTTCTTCTTCTTCTCCATGTTTTTGTTGTTATTTTTTATATTTGCTGATGGCAATGACATTTGTGAGTCAATGCAAGCTGATCGCATTTGAGAAGATAGAGCACTGCTTAAAAGAGAACAATGATTGTGGAGAAAATTTTTAAGAATTTTTTTCTGCCAAGTTTTTACTATAGATCTTAAGACTTTGTTGCTTGTTGTCCTTATAGATTTATACGCATTTCAAGAAATTTACAAATTATATAAAAATCGAAAAATATCTTTATATGGTCTATGTGATTATTTATTGAGTAATTTGTTAGCAAAGCCCTTAAGGGATCAAGAGATAAAGTGATCTAGGTTGCTATTTTTTTTTTTAAGAAAAAACACAGAAACTTTAAATTTAATAGGGCGTGTTTACCATCATTCCAAAGAGCATTCTTTGGCATTACTGTTCGAAGATTATCTTTTTCAAAGGTTTGCCGCTACTACACCTCAGATAGTCCATCCGTTGAGTCCAATTTTCACTCGTTCAAGCACATCGAATGGCAACTGGCGAATGACAGGCGTGATGTTTTGCTCCAAGACCTGAATTGAAGCGGAATTGTCCGCACAGACTTTAGACTTTATACAATATATCCCCACAGGAAAAAGTTTAACGGTGTCATATCACATGATCTTGGTGGCGACAGGCCCAAAATAGTGAAAATATCTGCTCACCGAAGTGTTCTCTCAATAAATACATTGACTGATTCGATATATGAGAAGTGGCACCTTCTTGCTTCAATTTTAGGCTTCAAACAGTCGGTAATCATGGGGTGATAACGGTCGCCTTTGACGGTTACGTTCTCACCGACATCATTTATGAAAACCACACCACTAAAGCGTGGGTTTTTCTGGATGAAATGGTAACTCTTGAGTCTCTTCGTCCCAAATGCGACAAATTGCTTCTTTACATACCCATTGAGCCAGAAATGCGGCTCATCGTTGAACAGAATTTGGCTCGAAAACGTTGGATCTTCTTAGCACTTTTCAAGAGCCCATAAAACGACGTGATGTCACTTGGGAAGGTCGAGTGACTTCATTTCCCCCACAAGCTGTATTTTATATGCTTTAAATATAAGTTCTCGGCGTAAAATGCGCACAGTGTTCCATACGTCAGTCCGAATAAAAAAAAATACTTAAGCAAGTGAGATTTTTTATTTCTGTTTAATTCTTAAAGTGCAAAAATAAATATCCAAAAGACCAACTCAAATTTTCCATAAATAAATATTTAACGTCAATAAGTCCAGTTGAAATAACGGTGTACGAATCTGAGCAGTGAATACATATTAAAAACAATCAACTGAAATTGAATTTCATAAAAATGCAAATTTGATTCGTGTGACGCAAGTGCATAAAGCAAATGATTGCATTTAAATTGTATTAAAAATAAAAAAAAAAATATTGGAAAAGAAACTTCCGCAATCGGGAGTGGAAAAAGAACTCTTTTTGGTACAGAAAAATGCACGCAGAGCACTTAACGACCACAGAAGTAACACAGCATTTGCGTCACAGCAATTTGGGTGCGGAAAAAGTGCACGAAAACAATTCCAAAGACTTATCGGAATTTAGCATAACAGCAGTGACGTCAAAAGAAAGTGCATAAAAGGGTTTTAAAATGACTTTAACAACATGCCTTCAATTAATTATTAATAAATGTATAGTTATTTGTTTTCATTTAAACTTTGGAATGTGGCGAAACGAACATACAACTGGTATAAATACACTAGACTGGTATAACAACAATCGTTGGGGGAGTAGCTGCTGATGACGGTCTTACCTCACGGTGCTCAGATCAATGCGTTTATCTGCGCCCTGAAAATACAAGCCATTTTTCGGAACCAATTGGCAGTGTGGAATAAATATACTAACCGCCTTGGTAGGGTTCAAGGCTCATTTAAAACTTCAGCCGTGCACCCGGGTGCAATGCAACTCCACATTGAGTGATCAAAGCACTTTGCCCCCATTCGTGTATTAAACCACAACCACCACGATATTTCAAAAGGGGCCAATCCGCATGAGCAGGTTAGAGCAAACTCCAAGGGCTCCTGTTTCTCATAGTACCAGAAAGAAGTCTCCAGTCAGACCTCATAGCCGAAATACTATCAGTTCAGCTTACATAGTGCTCTGGACCGGTGACCAGGGGTTGAACCCTACACTCTCATCCTACGCACCTACAAGTCACACAGGAATTGTTCTCACCGCCTAAATAACTCACTCGCAAACTAGTAGCGATCACTCCGCTTACATCTAACCGTCCATCCATTCAGCTAATCCCTATTCCCTCATAGTACCTGACGTCCGAGTACATTGGTAATTTTGCAATGACTGTACCCAATCCTCAACACAGGAAAACCAAACGCAGATTCAGAATCTTAAGTCTGGATTTCCTTTTACAAATCTAACATCTTAAATGCACTCCTAAGTCATCCGACCGTTATGGCTATTATCCCAACGATTTTGCCACTTCTCCTCACCCTATCATCTAGAAGCCTCCTCCTCCCTTCCTCTCCATATCTTCATCAGAAATCCAGTCATTCTACATAAAGGACACACTCAAACCCCTCCTTAACTCAACAGCTCGCTGCATGACAATCAGATCAAGAGGGGTGCTCCTAACAACATCTCTCCGTTATGACGGTATGACATACAGGTGAGCATCTTACAGTGCTGTGTGGGGAAGAGCTTTTGGCACTCCAAGACTGTCGTGCCTGCTTCCCACCATACAGCGGCTCTGTAAGTGTCACTCCGCAAGACGCGCCTGACCTTGGTCACGATTGCCTGCAGTCGCTGCGTTCTATTTCGCTCTGTGAACGGCCATCAACTAAAAGAAGAACGTCATCCGCATATGTTCCCAGCGAGAACAACCAAGTTCCTCCAATCGTTCAATCACCCGATTCCAGATTAGATAATCAACTGCCTCCTTGAGGTCAACAAATATACCAAGGACATTCTCCCTAAGAGCACTCTGGACATACATGCAGGCAACCTCTACACTGCTTCCTTTCAAGAATCCGTATTGACTATTTGACCACATACCCCGCTTTAGTTCCTGAAGTCGTTCCACCATAACTCTTTCCAGCACTCGATGTCTCGATAAGAATGCAACTAGACTGGGCTAATCAGATTGAAATGGATTTTGAGGCGGGTTTAATTAGCGAGTAAAAAAGTAGCGAATAGAAGATACATTCAATTAGAATAGGAAGCCTTTATAACACTTTACATTCAATTAGAATAGGAAGCCTTTATAACACTTTAAAGAGACAACCACACAACCTTTTATTACGCTTTGACAACTAAATTGTACTCAAGCCTGGCCTTGATGAAGTGTTAAACCGACCAAATAACTGAAAGGCAGTTCTACTTAACGAGTGACGAATAGAAAGCGTCTATTATTAATGGAATTAACACAAGTGATAAAATTTAACGCAACTAAGTGTTAGAAAAACCAAAAAAAAATCGCATTATTCTTAAAAGCAATGTGAAATTAACTAGAGCACACCAACTATAAATCAATTAGTATGACGTCACACTGCCGAAAGTCAACGTGCAATGTTACTTGCACTCCACATGCTAATGTATTTTTATTTAGTTTGCTATTTCATTTCGCTAGATCCATTTACATGACCGAAATGAGGCATTGAGTGATGGTTAAACGAATGATAATAAAGTAGACGTCACAAGTTACAGTTCTGTGCTGCGCATAAATGCAAAAATACAGACTTATTATTGCTAAATATTTATTTTAGTAAGAGGCAAGACGGCTTACCAATTAAGCACACGCATTAAAAAGTGAAATATTTCATGCTTAATTTCGACTGCATACTTATCTATACTGGATGTTTATAAATATTTTTTATATATGTATATTCATATGTAAATATCTCAATGTGTAGAAGGTCCCGAAAGGTCACACATACTTAATGCCGTCTGCAGTATGAGTATGTTTGCCTTTAGTAGATGCCATAATACTCGTCACATCAAGGCCGGCAGAATAAAGGCATTCAAGCCATCTATAAATGAATGCAGTGAGTCAGATAAAGATAAAAATTCAGCAGTGCCATACACTTTCATAGCAGCATCACTAAGAATGTAAATCTCTATGGGCATCACGGAGCGAAGAATTTGCTAAAGTGCTCAAAACCAATCTAGAAATAGTATGTTATTCGTGAAATTTCATAGTCGGATTGCTTAACTCAAGATCTCAAAGGTTTTATTAAATCAAAAACGTATTTATGAACGATCGATAGAGAGAATAGATAAAAGATAAAAATGACCACGCTGTCTGTCTTCAATTGAACTACAAAAGTATTTTTAAAGAGTGAAACTTTTATGAGAATTTTGATCGAACCTGTCTTCAACTTCAAATTCAGGGTTTATGAGGAATGTAGGCAAGAAGTCATAAGAAATTTGGCGAGTTTAAATTATTCAGTTAAATTGAGGCTTTATATACTATAAAACTACATACCCTAAAGTCTTGTTGAGGTGACATATTATACCGAGATCTTGAGGAAAAAATAACTTACTTCGGCATAGCAGATGAACTTCCGCTAAGACCAAACATGATATACAATTGAAACAGAAGATGACCGAAGATATGATTTGTTTCACTGGATATGCATACATACGTATTTATGGGATCGTAGATATAAACTGCGGTCATGGTGTATTTTTCGGAAGAGGTTTACTCAAAGCCCACGGCAGAGAAAAAATTACTTACTTTGACATACATAGATGAACTTGCGCCAAGAACAAAAATGTTACAAAATCATTTCAGGCTGAAGATGACAGAAGAGACGATGTGGTTCGCTGAATATACTTACGTTTGTACATATATATGGAATCATAGATAGAAACTGAAGGTGTGTACTCAAAGTCCAGAGCTAGATTAAATACATATATTAAGGATAGAGCTTGTTTTCAATTGATCTTTCGCTGAAGGCTTAATCATTTTTAGGCAACAAAAAGTATCCCAAGACAGTCGTGTCTATGAAACTGATAACGGCGCAGAGTTTTATCCGGTCAACAACAATATGATAGGGAAATGATTTCTTATACCATCACAACAGTGCAAACATCTGCAGACAGCGACGTACATATATCTACTAGTTATTTAGCATTCAGTTTTCCAATGCCGTAAAATATTTTTAGTACATTGATTCTATTATTTGAGTTCAAAGTTAAAACCAAAATGTCATTTATACCCTAGGCAGGGTATATTAACCTTGTCACCCAGCAAGAAATGTCGGAGACCATAAAAAATACGAGTATAAATGTAAGTGATCAGCGTGACGAGCTGGGCCAGTTTGCGTATATACCCGAATAATCGCTACAATCTTTGAAGATATTGTTCAGATTGACTATAGCATATGGCTGTCATACAAACTGACAGATCAAAATCAAGTGATTTTTTCTAGCAGCGCTGAAATGTGTGCAACACTGGCTCAAATGAGCTTTCAATGGCTTAAAGTGCCAGGTGAGATTGCTCGAAAGCCCATTGGTTGTTACTTACATATGTATGTATGTATATAAGGGGCTGTGGGGCTCTTGTATTAGATGACTTTGTGAACCAAGAGCTAGTGATAGGATTTTCGTTCCAAAATCAGTTAATATACTAATATACATACATACATATGTGTATCAAGAGTAGTATGCAATCTCACGATGTGTCACCGTTCGAAAAATATTTTTTTTTTATTTTATTTTTAATTTTTGTTTTGCAAGTAAAACAGCATTTTTGAAAAGATAATGTTGTCGACAAACAAACTGCTACAATTTACAATCCAGAAGTACAACAAATTTCATCTAAAATGACTATGTATATATAGTATGTTTGTATATATCCTCTCCTAAAATGAAAAATAGCGTAACATCACTTTTCATAAGTTTATAAGCGAAAGAAAAATGTTATAATAAAAATCATTCATATTGAAATAAAGTTTAGGTTTTGGTTATAAAGTGGTTATGTTTTGGTTATATATTGGATATACATATGTATATGCATTGGTTATTATATCTGGCAGCGATTTTCGATTTTGTTTCGATGACACATTTTTTTAGTAAGTATATTGTACACAATTTATATCTAGTATATACATAAGTATGTACATACATAAGTATATACTTACGTGATGGCAGACAAATATAATTTTTGTCTTGCAATAATTAAATATTTTACTTTGTTATGTAACAAAAACCTGCAAAGTTGAGTTGCACTTCTTTCAAAAACAAAAAAAAAATATTATATAAATTTAGAAAAATAAAATAAATTGAAAGAGCAAAATTTCCACAAAAACAAATGTTTTTCTTTACTTAAACTTAAGCTGGAACTCGCGCGTGTGACATTTGTAAAATGTGTGTGTATGTGTGTTGGGAGTCTTTGTTTGACGATTTTCGGTTGAGGTAAGAACAGCCAGTAGTTTAAATGCAAATTTACCGTTAAAACGCTTAATTAGCGCAACAGCCATAGATGATGGCAATATGTCATTTGTAGATGTGTGGGTATGTATATATATGTATGTATGTATAAATTTGAGCACATAATTATCTAATATATATGTAATAAATATGCATATATGTATTTATATATATATAAAATAAGCGTATATATGACTACGTATGTATGTATATGAACATATTTGAATATATTCAAATGTATAATATATAATGTATATGTCTGTATGCATGTATGTACGTACATATATGCAGCCGCCGCTTATCACCAGGCATTGTACGTGCGATAAAGCTACGTCTAAAATCGTGACTGCTACTGCATAACGGTTAAGCACAGAAACATTTCTACTATATGTATATGTATGCATGTATCCATGTGTCTTTGTGTATGTGTGTGTTTTGCAAAAACTGACTCTAAAGCCATCAACTGCAAAATAAATTTATATGTAAACGCATAATGCTGAAGCAACAAACACAGTTACATATGTATCTACACACATACATATACATATATTTTTTTATACTTGCACACACATAAACACACATGTACACATATGTGAAAAAGTATGTGCATGTGTTTGTCGCGCCCCTTATCAAGCATCCAATGCGGCACGTTTCTCAAACAAACGCTAATGCTTGCTGATTTCTGGAAGCTGCGCCTTGTTGACAAGCAGCAGATTTGAATTTATTTTGTTTTCATTTGTTGCTATTATTGTTTTGATTATATATTGTATATATTTACTTTAGTGGAATACAGTGGCTGCGCATACATTTGAGATTATGACGTGTAATGCGGCAGCGTTTATGAAATTTTAATGCGTACTACTACTTTTGATATCATCAAGTAAAATACACATACATACATATGAATACACACAAGCTTGTATGCACAAGCAAAATTCATACTTGCGAAAAACGGAAAAATAACTACTCAACAATATGACGTTTTTGACGCTAAAATATTTACAGGTCCGTGCATACAAACGTACATATGTACATACATATATACGAACATATGTACTACAGTATATTTATTTATTTTTGACGTGTGCTTTATAACGGGTGATTTTTTAAGAGCTTGATAACTTTTTTAAAAAAAAAAACGCATAAAATTTGCAAAATCTCATCGGTTCTTTATTTGAAACGTTAGATTGGTTCATGACATTTACTTTTTGAAGATAATTTCATTTAAATGTTGACCGCGGCTGCGTCTTAGGTGGTCCATTCGGAAAGTCCAATTTTGGGCAACTTTTTCGAGCATTTCGGCCGGAATAGCCCGAATTTCTTCGGAAATGTTGTCTTCCAAAGCTGGAATAGTTGCTGGCTTATTTCTGTAGACTTTAGACTTGACGTAGCCCCACAAAAAATAGTCTAAAGGCGTTAAATCGCATGATCTTGGTGGCCAACTTACGGGTCCATTTCTTGAGATGAATTGTTGTCCGAAGTTTTCCCTCAAAATGGCCATAGAATCGCGAGCTGTGTGGCATGTAGCGCCATCTTGTTGAAACCACATGTCAACCAAGTTCAGTTCTTCCATTTTTGGCAACAAAAAGTTTGTTAGCATCGAACGATAGCGATCGCCATTCACCGTAACGTTGCGTCCAACAGCATCTTTGAAAAAATACGGTCCAATGATTCCACCAGCGTACAAACCACACCAAACAGTGCATTTTTCGGGATGCATGGGCAGTTCTTGAACGGCTTCTGGTTGCTCTTCACCCCAAATGCGGCAATTTTGCTTATTTACGTAGCCATTCAACCAGAAATGAGCCTCATCGCTCATCGGACACGGACGCGAAACACATTTCGAACCGAACACTGATTTTGGTAATAAAATTCAATGATTTGCAAGCGTTGCTCGTTAGTAAGTCTATTCATGATGAAATGTCAAAGCATACTGAGCATCTTTCTCTTTGACACCATGTCTGACATCCCACGTGATCTGTCAAATACTACTGCATGAAAATCCTAACCTCAAAAAAATCACCCGTTAATTGTTATATAAGCTATGCATACACAAATGTACATAAATACATTCCAGCATTTACTTTTATCACTTTTCACAGCATTTTTCAACTCAGCTGAGCGTGTTTTTAACTGATCAATCATATGTCACTTAGTGCTGATTGCAAATTTTTGGCCGCATCTACAGTCACTAAGTAAAACAAGAAGAAACGTCAATTTCAGTAGCAGCTGAGCTATAATACCCTTCACATACAAAATATTCTATACTAAAACCTAATTTTGGTCAGTTTGTATGACAGCTATATGCTATAGTAGTCCGATCTAACCAATTTCTTGAGAGATTGTACCGTTGTTTTGCATAATTATCTATGTCAAGTTTCATGAAGATACATATCTCCTCAACTGAAAAAGCTTTTCTTACAAGCACTTGATTTTTACGCATCAGTTTGTATGGCAACTATGTGAATGATTTCCTGGGAGATTTAACCAATCCAAATTTCATGAATATATCTCTTCAAAGGAAACATATTTTCAGTATTGAACAGTGATTCAATATCGATGATTCTGTTTATCGCACTGTTTCTTGGAGAGAAAAAGAAATCTCAAAATTAAAGGAATCGCATGCGTTTATACAGATCGTCAGATAGACGGACGAACGGCTAAATTGTCTCAACTCGTCACTCTGATCTTTAATATACATATGTATACTTATATATACTATAACATTTATGTATAATATGTGCAATATGGGTCTTAAGAGCTACCTTCTGCCTGTTTCAATGTTAGTGACAAACTTAATATACCCTATTCAAGGTATAAAAACGTTGGCTAATCGTTTATGATGCCGTTGGTGTCTTAGTTAGCTCCAGCAATAGAAATTGTCAGATGTTTAAGACAGATGATGAATTTAAACTTACTTATTCTCGATTAAAGGAATAATTACACGACAGTTGCTCGAAAGCTATTGATTAACTTTAATGCTGATTCGAGAATATATTTCTCGAGCTCCTAGATCAATTGCTCCAAAAGAAAAATCGCGTAGATTTATTAATAAAAAGCTGCTATCAAAAAAATCACAGCAATATGTGATCAGTTTTCTATAAAACTGATAACTTTGAAGTTTTAAAGCATTGTCGTGGAAAATGTGAAAAAAAATCAAAAAAGTAATTCGTTGTTCTTTGGTTTTCTGAAAAACTTCGTCAAAAACCAGCATGCCTTAGCCACCACATAAACCACCTTTAGTTTCTTCAGCTTTTGCCTTGTTCCTAACACTGAAAAAACCATGAAAGAGCAGTTATTTGCTGTCATAGAGGATATAAAGGTCACATCACTGAAAAAACTATAGATCACATATGCTGAAAAGTGAGTATTAATAGTATTTAAAGGAATAGAAGAGACGTGGGCCTAATTGTGGCATATATGTAGGTATAATAGATAAAGATTACACAAAAGTATAAATATGAATCCACAAATCATAAATTCAAATTTTTTAATAAATGTAGTACTCGTATGAAGTTAGCTATTTCACTTTTTCGCCGATCGTATATAAATTCATTTTGCGATATCCCATGCGACGACATAAGTCGGCCTAAGTAAGTGAGAGACATGAGTACCAACATAACGCCACAAAAAATTCGAAATTCGAATATACGTAACCCGCGAAAATTCTAAATTCGCAATACTTTTTGAACACACCTAGTATTTTATAATTTTACTGCAGTTTCACAATCATTGGCTCATAATGCTGAAGACTCAGTCCTCTAAGGGAAAGCATTATGGTATTGAATAATTAATATTTATATGGTTAATTTGTATTTAGAAATGTCTGCTTGGTCAGCAAAGGCTGTTTTCTCAATTTTTGTTTATCAGCCATCTGTCAGTTAAGTTCAGGTTAACTTAACCAAGACTTCTTCTTTCGGCAAAGAACATTTTTTTTTTAATAATTTTGTAATTCAACATTACATTTTTTTTGAAGTTGGAAACTCTGCTTTCGAACTTTGGCAACTAAAAAATTTCTAAAATAAGTTCCGTTTGATAAAATTATTCTACTGTTTAAGGTGAAATAGATTCATTATGGATAAATGTTTATTTTTATGAAGTTGGCAATGCTGCTGCAATACTAGTCAGCCTTTAAAGTAAGCATTTGCATATCACTTGTCAAATTGATGTACTTTGCAGGCCAAAAATAAAAGCATTTTACGCTGCTAGAACCTTACCATTTTGAGGTTCTATTCTTCAAAACAGACGTTTTAGTTATAATTTATGCGAAAAGTCTTATTTTCTGTTAAAAATAAGTAAGCATATACAAACATACGTTTATAGGTTTCCATTACTCACAATTTATCGCATGTTTGTGCCAAATTTTTATTGATGAAAGTTTTGTCTTTCATTTTCAATACAATTTGCATAAATAAATAACTGAGCAATTACTATGTTTATGTAAATAAATGATTA
This sequence comes from Bactrocera correcta, assembly GCA_027475135.1. NCBI lineage: Eukaryota > Metazoa > Arthropoda > Insecta > Diptera > Tephritidae > Bactrocera > Bactrocera correcta. The sequence continues at coordinate 19,469,750 of CM050325.1, forward strand.
GCGACTGGTTTACTGACATAAAAGCAATAGAAATGTATTTACATATGTATACATTAGGGTGATGCAAAAATTTTTTTTTTTTTTTGTCGCTTGGTACTCGGAAAAATAGGTTCTTAGACACCTTTAAGAAAGCCTTTCCAACTATGAACTCTTAACTCTGACGGGAAGATCTTTCGCCTTACAGTTTGCTATTTTGTTCAGTTAGGAAAATTCAGATTTCACTTCTAACTATCTGCAAAAATATCTCGCTTCATAGTTCTTGTAAGAAATTGAATGTCTCTTACGATTCACAAAACGTAGAAGAAGTGGACGAACCCATACTTGTTATAGTCGAAGGAAAATAAAAAAATAAATATAAAAAGTAAAACTAACCGTTAAAAAGGTATTAGCGGTTAAAAATTTATTATTTTAAGGTAAACATATTTTCATAATGTATTTTAAAACTTAACGAAAAAAATCGTTACAAATCGAAAAACATGCAGAAACTTTCTTAGAGGTGTGTAAAAACTCATTCAGCGTACGAAGCGAAGAAAAATATTTTTTTACCCACCCTAGTATGTATGTATGTAGGACTGCTTGTAGGAAAAATAAAAATTACTTTATATTCTTTTGTTTGCATTACTTGCCACATTTATTCTAATTACTTCCTAATTTGATTAGTATCGGCTTTCCAATAGCTGTAATGCATGGCTTTTTAATACATACATACACACGAACATTTTTCAAACACTTTCCGAAGTTGGTAAATAGCACTCTACCCTGCCAACCATGAGCGGGTAAAAAACCAGATAATCAGTGGGTAACATGTGGGTAAACCTGTGTTTGGCAGGGTACTGTTGGGCTATTACTATTATATTATTTTGATATATGTATATATGTATTTGTAAATATATAATATATATACATATGTATGCATGTATACTATTCGCAATAGTCTAATTTTCCGTTGTTTACAAACCAGTTGGAAATACACTTAACTTTGGTAGAATAATATTTACAAAATTGCATATGTATATATTTGCCAACTTTTTAATATTTATGATGACATACATATATTTACAAATGTCATGAATATTACAAGTAAATATTGTTTAAAATAAGTTCGTTCAAGCATTTACATACATACATACATATACTATACATACCGTATTTACAAATGTGAAATAATGTTTACATTACGCTACATTATTTTCGTAAAAGTGACGAGTATACGCAGTAAACAGCGAAAATTCACATTAATTAAGACTTGGAAAATTTTTGGGGTCAATGCTGCACCTTACTTTGTAACACTTATGTAGGACCGTAGGCTCTAAAACTTAAATTCTTAAAGTGGTTATGAAGATTTCAAATCTTCTTCGTCTTTGCTTCGTCGAGCGTTAGAGAGTGGCGAATCGAACACATTGTACTTTCTTCTTCTTTATTGGCATAAACACCGTTTACGTAGTTTACAATAGCGCGCGAATTGTTCTTCCTCTTCGCTATCTGAAACCAATTTTAGATTCCGAATGTAGCCTAATCCTTCTCCACCTGGTTTTTCCAACGGTGTGGAGGTCTTCCTCTTCCTCTGATCCCCCGGCAGGTATTGAACCATGTCAATGTCGTCGTATACCGTCCATTGCGGTGTTTGTCGTTGCCACTGGTGCCATACTTCCACAGAACCTTTCTATCGAAAACTTGTAACGTAGACTCATCAGATGTTATCATCATCTATGCCTAGCAGGTCGGGAATGATGGATGACTTGCAGAGTTTGGTCTTTGTTCGTCGAGAGACGACTTTAGATCTCAATTGTCTACTCAGTCCAAAGTAGCCTGAGTTGATAAGAGTTATTCTGTATTGATGTTCTTACTGCTTTTATATAACAAAATATTTTCACGCCAAAAAAAGAGCGGTCGTAGGAATTGCTTTTTATAAGCTTAGCTCTCTCGAGCACCAGTAATAGCTGTATAATAAATAAGTTAGTTATTGTTATATAATATCTGAAAATTGTAATGGTCACCAAAAATATATCTTGAGTTTTAATAATAGTCAACAGCAATCATAACTAATTTTTTCCCCCCTCTCTCTCTTTAAAGATATGAGCGCCTCTTACATCGCGCTCAAATTGAAGACCTTACAGAAGTCTCCGGCATTGGTTGCCTGTATCAGAGTGGCGTCGATCGTTTGGGTCGACCAGTTGTCGTGTTTTGCGGCAAATGGTTCCCAGCACACAACATCGATTTGGAGAAGGTAAGACCATTAAATCACCGATTCTCAGCACTCATTCATCATATCCTTTTTCCGATAGGCACTTTTGTATTTGATAAAACTTTTGGATCCCATCGTTAAGGGCGATTATGTAATTGCGTACTTCCATACTTTGACTTCAACAAATAACTATCCATCACTTCACTGGTTGCGTGAAGTATACAGTATATTACCATACAAGTGAGTACGAGAGAGAAAATCTTGAAATGAATATATTTCATTGAAATAATTATTTACAAATAATTTTTTAAAAGAAAAAAGATAAATAGAAACATATAAAATATATATATTTTTTTTTAATTTTTTCAAATTTCTTTAACACTTTTTAAGGTACAAGAAAAACCTGAAGGCCTTCTATATTGTGCACCCAACATTTTGGACTAAGGTGAGTCATCGAAATGCTCAAACTCTTAGGTATATAGTATATACTTACTGAATTTTCGCTTCCAATAGATGATGACCTGGTGGTTCACAACATTCATGGCGCCTGCCATCAAAGCCAAGGTACACTCACTTCCCGGTGTCGAGCACTTATACTCCGCCATTTCCAAGGATCAATTAGAGATACCCGCATACATCACCGAATACGATATGACGGTAAGTGTGGAGAACTCTCCAAATATACTGAATCATAGAAAAATATCTACAGGATTTCGTTAGCTGTTTTTTGGGTGTTAGAGGGTTCAAAGTGTTTGGCACTTATACACTTAGATAAGGAGCTGCTTACAAAAGCCATATCTCATTCCAGCTTGCAGGTTTCCAGACGAAACTTGCCAGATTCCCTCAATTAGCCAGAAGATGCATTTTTGAGAAGTACACTCTAAGACTCAGGAAAGCTGGATATATTAAGGAGCACTCAGGAATTATCTCCTCCTTCAACTGCATTTCTGACTTTGACCTCATATCGACAACGAATATGTGGCTGGGGAGCAGTCGCTGGAGAAGTGTCACAGTGATTTTTTTCTCGGTTGAATCGAAGTAAAAAAGGATGGTCGGAGAGGGGGGGTTTTTAAGCAGCTGTACGCCTGTCTTAAATTTAGTATTAGACTTACTACTATGAAGTCCAGCTTCTGTCAGAGGGAGAGCATTCACTCCCTCAGAAGAGGGCCAATAACAGTGCTGAGCTCGTTATCTGTGCACTCAAATCTTGTCTGCCTTCACTATAAATAGCAACAAGCTAATTCAGACTCGTTTGGGTGCCTGAACACAGCGAAATCGGTGGCAACTGCAAAGCCAAAGAGCTAGTCAGAGGCGGCATCTTTGTCTCACTCAAATCAAATTGGGACCTTGTTGGTTATACATCGGCGGCTTGCGTCCTACCACTGGACCAAGTGACTTCGCAAGCGCTGCAGGCACTGGTGAACGACCGTGCTACTGTTTAGCCCTAAATTAGAACACAAGAGATCTGCTGATACACCTACTTGCTTTCTGCTCTGTTTTCCAGCCAAAACTGACATAAGCCGTTTCAATCATTTTCTGAAACGCTCAAAACACTACCAACACGAAATGACGTTCTAAGCTGTTCAAGTAAGATCCCTGTTGGGATCTACCTCTTAACCTCACCTAACCTATAATGTGCTTAAGTTGTGACTGTCCAAAATATGGAAAGTTACTTAGGTATCTTAAGAATTGTAAAGCAAACAGTAGCCCACTACTAGCCATTCCTTAAAGCACATTTTATACTCAATTCGGAAGAAAAATCAAACCAATTTAGGTATGTATGTATCCTAAAGGATGACTACCCCTTCTGGATATCGTAGTTACTCCATCTGGCATCGCAAAGTACCAAAACTGGTCTATGTGTGGCTCAGTAGCCTGTCTGACCAGCCTAACTTAAGCTAATCTAACCTAATCTTAACCAATAATATGCTTTTGCGTTTAAATTTGCAGCTAAAATTCCTTTTTAAGCTAAATTTTTGAAATTTTTCGATTTTTCCGTTATTAATCACAATTTTCCATGATCTTTCCAGATTAATGGTCTGCATTACTTTACGCCGATGCCGACACAATCATAGATAACAATCGTGACCATCTAGTCGTCGACAGGTTCCAGTCTAAACACATAGCAAAAACAACAATAAAAATATGACGAGCAACAACAACAAGCGCCTAGTGAGGTTTTAAATCATAAGCGTACACACACATACATACATACATTCAATACATACATATATATTTACGAAAGCAAAAGAAAAATGCTAAAATTGTTAAACAAAAACTAAAAACTGTGACTAACAATCTGTTGAAATGCTAAATGTTGTACCTACTGACACACACACACACACACAGACATGTTCATAGACAGTTTTTTTCTCATATACAGTACGGACTAAAATTATGCTGCATAAACTTACATTCAAAATAAACTAATGCTGGTATATGCAATATACATACACACACATACTTACTTACTTACATATACATACATACATATATACTGAGCGTATTGATTTATAAATATGAAAACGAGTAATATTGTAAAGTTATTGCAATTATGAAACGAGAGTATTGTTAATAAAAGCTAAAAAAATTGTTATTCTGTGCGAAAAAATGTTTAGCTAACTAGATTTTCAAAAAAAAAAAATTATATATATATACATATATACATAAAATATTAATAATATTTAACAAAAGAAAATAATTAAAATTAGTAACTGAAACGTACAGTAGTTATGTAGCACAGCTAGAAAAAAATTATGAGCTGAAAAAATTGTAGATTTACCTAGTTTTGACAACAACAAAAGCAAAAACCAACCACAAAAAATGTTCTTATGATGAGCATAGTTAATTAGAACAATTCGGTCGATTAGGAGCGTTTTCAAAATTCATGCTGCTAGCAATAAATGCACTTATTTACAACAAAACAAATGAAGAAACTGACAAAAAAAAAATATAAAAAAATCTTTAAATTTAACGACGCATGTACATACTGACATACACACATACATAAATTTGACTTAAATTATTAAACCGAAAAAAATATACATAAATTTAAATTGTATTGTATTGTATACTTGTGCGCAGTAATTGTTTATATTATTAAAATTATTTTTATAATTACATACATATATACATATGTATGCATATTTGTTAATTAAAACATGTACCGAATTTTTGTATTGAAAAAGCAAACACGCAAAATGAAGAAACATGGCAGCAGTGACTACGTGCATCAACACAAAAAAACAACAAAAAACAAAAATCGAAAAAACAAAAATCGATTATATTTTTCCAAACAAAAATAATGATTCAAATAGAGAGTAGACAAAATATGCATACATACATATGTACATGCCCAGCGCTGTATACAACAAATAATTTGCGCATAACTGTATAAAAAGTCATCAATGCCAACAAATACAAGAATATGGAAATAATCAAACTTGCTAACATACAGATAAACAAGTATACCGTTAATAACAGATGAACACACAACAAATATATTTACAAACAGGCAAATATATGTTTTTAATGTTTTTTCATTAATTTAATTTTATGTAATTATAATGATTTTAATGAAACAATTATATTGATAGTAGCGTTTGCAGCAAATTATTTTTAATTGTAAAAGAAATTATAAACAAACAACAGTAATAAAAGAATTTTTAAATTTAAATTTTAATTAATTTAAATTTATTAAAAAAAAATTTGTTTAATTAAAAATTTTTTAAATTAAAAATTTTTAAAATTAAAAATTATTATATTAAGATTTTATAATTTTAAAAATTATAATTTTAATTTAAAAAAAAAAATAATTTCAAAATATATTTTTATAATTTTAAAAAATTAAATTTTATTATTTTAAAAGTTGAATTTTATAATTTCAAAAATTTTAATTAATTAAATTAATTAAATTAAAATTTTTTTAATTTTTTAAATAAAAAATTTTTAAAATTAGAAAAATTAAATTAAAATTTTTTTAATTTTTTAAATAAAAAATTTTTAAAATTAGAAAAATTAAAAAATTTAATTTAATTAATTAAAATTTTTGAAATTATACAAATTTTGTATTTAAAAAATTAAAAAAATTTTAAAAAATTAAAAACCTTACAGTTAAAATTTAAATTTTAGCTTTTATTATTTTTTTTATTTAAATTTTTAAAGATTATAGAAAAGAAAAAAATTTTAAATTTTATTTTTATTATAAATTCAAATTCAAATTTAATTTAACAACTTTTTTAAAAAATATTTTCTTAAAAACTTTTTAATTTTTACAATTAAAATACATTTAATTTAAAAAAAAATTAAAATTATAAAAATTGAAAATGTTTTAAATTAAAAAATTTAAATTTTTAATATAATTTTAAAAAATTATTAAATTTTGTTAGTAAAAAAATTTGAATTTAAAAATGTTTAAATAAAAAAATTAAAATAAAATAGCATTATTTTTGTTATTGTATATACTCCAAGGGCGCGTGTTTTAATTAATTAAATAATTTATTTTGTTTACAAGCAACACTTATTTTTATGTGCAAATTTTTATTTTATTTTTTTTTAATATTTCTAGTACTTTGTTTATTGATGTGCATTTTACTTAATATTATTATGATTTACGATTTATAAATAAAATAAATTAATAACAATAAAAAAAGTCGAACAAAAATCACTGAGTTTTTATTCTAATTGTTTGTACAAAGGCGTAGACAGTTTTGGGGGCTCAGCGAAAACGATTTGAAGTCGCGATGACGACTACTGGTGCAATAAAGCTTTTAACACTGCAATGGCTATTTCAATAACTTTATAAACAACAACAAGTATTTGGTGCAACTAAAACAAAATTTTAATTTAAAATAAAAATAATAATCAAATAAATCAACCCTGAAATTTACTTCAATCCAATTTGCAATCCTGAAATTTACGGCTAAAACATTACTTTTAACCCGTTAATGCCAGTTTCAAAAACTTTTAGAAGAGTTAAAATCAAAACATATTGCTTAAAAAAGACTTTTAACCCTTGCAATATATTTGAAATATTAGTAGTAAAATTTTATTTATTCCTTGAAATAAATTTTAAAATATACCAATCTTTAATCGACTAAGCAAACTTTTTTCGAAAAGTGATGAATTTTTAAACACTCAATGAATATTTGTAGTCTTAATTTTAACTCAAGGGTTAAATAATTTATTGAGTAATAGAAGCTTCATTTCATTGTTTGGTTTTTTTAAGTTTGTAACGTTTTGGGAAAATTTTAGAAAATCGTTGGTGAAAAAATTCTTGAAACCAATACCAATACAAGCTTATTCGTAAGTAAAAGCTTTTAACCCTCCAACGACTTTTTTCTTTTGAATTTCTTAGATGAAACAACAAAATTATTCTTCAATATTCAGAATTTTTTTTATAAATTTCAAAAAAAACATTTAACCTTCTGGCAGACATTTTAAAAAATTTTCAAAAAATTATCATTTAATTGCTACCAGCGTTTTAGAATAAAAATATTTTAACATTAAAAAAAATTTCAAATTTTAAAGTATTTTCAATCAATTTTAATTTGTTTTAAGTTTAATCAATCTGTTAAAAATTTAATTTTTTCAAATTTGTATAGAAAGTCTCTAAACTCTAATAAAAATTTACAAAATTGTGCATTAAATGGTTAAAATATTCAAAATAATGTTTTTTACCTCAACTCAAAGATCTCCAAATTATTTTTAAATTAGAAAAAAAAAACGCTTGGAGTCCAAAAAGCTACCATAAATGCATTAAAGCGTCAAAATGTTTAACAAAAAATTTGCCATTTTCTTGAAAATCCTTCAAGAATCCGACCAAGCCGCTTAAAGATCGCTGAGTTCCTAAAAAATAAATGCTAAATTTCCGCATATTTTGAATATTTTTGTTAAATTTATTTAACCACAATATGTTTTTATTTTTTCCTTACGCAGAAGCATGCCTTACATACATTTTTCTTTCCTCCAAAGCACTTTTAAACAAATAGTTATTGCCAAAATGTGCTCAGGGATTGATTTAAAGGCTTATGAAACAACAAATAAAATATACATACATACATACAACTGTACAAGTCTACGCTGGAGACTAAGATATGAGTGCTTACAACTTTTCACACACATACATACATACATAATTATTAATCCGGTCACAGGTTAAAGCAAAAATACAGGGTACTTCAGTAGCAATAAATGCAGTTAGCAATATATTAGCAAGATTTTTCGCTGAGATGCAAATTTTTGTAGATTTTTTTATAGAAGCAGCACATTGGGTTGTGTATAATTTTGGATTTTTATTGTAGAATCACATTAGGGTGCGCATGATGTAGAGTTATTAAGAACATTATTAAAAACTAGGTTTTGAAAAATTTCTGTGTTGCTGGTGTGCGATAACGGAGTTGAACAAAATACATAATAAAATAGTATAGTTCAGGCACATCCTAATGTTCTCAAAACAAAATGGTTATTGTAGCTTATATTTTTTTAATTATATTTTTATTTTTTTTTTTCATTATTTTTAATAAAGCAAAATTTAATATAGTATTATTTCTATTTTTTTAATAGTTATTTATTTTCAATGTTAAAAACTTCCAAAAAAATATTAAAAAATATATATAATTCTTTTAATTCTCAAGACATTCATTTGTAATTATTACAATCTCGTTCATCTATGTTAGTATTTTTTTACCCCAAACTATATCCAGTTTGCTATCCAAAAACGTCAGAGACCTTATCCGCTAACTAATAAATATCTCAGTTTTCGAAATATCCATCTGAAGGCATGCGCACGTACTTTTCGTCCTGAGAATATGCTTATTTGTTGGAACAGTCGATATCGGACTGCTATTACTTATAAGTAGCTGACATACAAACTGATCGATCGGAGCAAACTTCTTGTATGGAAAACTTTTTCATTTAACAAGAGTTCATCACGAAATTTAGTATGAACTATTATCTAAGACAATGCCACAATCTCAAGACCAATAGTTGAGATCGGACCACTATAGCATAAAGTTGCCAGACAAGCTGAACGATCAAAATCATGATAAAGACATTTTCATACACTTTTCGTCTATAAGAAATGCAACTGTAAAGGTAATTATAACTTGTTTTCAACGGAAGTAAACATTTTTTTGGTTTTTTGAAAAATTAGAAAAATTTTGTGTATTTTATTTTAAAAATACTTACATATATATTTTTTTACTTTAAAAATTGATGATAAACTGCGTTGATTACACTCTTAATCAAACAAAATATATTAAAATCAACACATATACATATACAAACAGAGCGTTGAAATAGAAACTACCATACTACATATTTAATACCTATGTACATACTAAATATTCCTTAACTCCCCGCTCATTGCCATACAAACTAAGCCCATATGTATGTCATTTGCCACTTTAATAAACATCTGCACATTTGTTATAAAAATAAATCTATATTAAAAACCAACAACAAATTTAAATATATTATTGTAGTTCCAATTAAAATTCTCTGAAAGTACCTGCGAACACCAAATGCATTGAAAACATTGCCTAAAGTAAAACAAAGTGTAGTTATATAATATAAATATATATATACACATATGTGTATGTAAGCTAAACCCTTTATATGCATTGAATAGATATTTTCCAATTGTCGTACATATAAAATTTTCCGATTTCTATTAACTAAAGCTATTGAAACCACTTAGAGTGGTTAGGAAAACGCTAATTGTTCCTTACTAGTACTATATATAACCACTACATACAAACAGACGCACACGCGTGACTACTTTTGTACATAAAAGCAATAAACAAGAAAACATTTACTTGAATTATATATCTATAAGCTTGAGCTTGAAAGATGTTTCGTGGATTTATAATTACCTGGTACACTCATTAAAACAAATCCGATGTTCCCTACTTTTTTAAGAAGAAACATCATTATCTTTCGAAAGAACATTCTTTGGCATTTATTTTTTGAAGATTATCTCTTTCAAATATTAGCCGCGGCTACGTCTCAGACGACCCAACGGTTGAGTCCAATTTTCAATGACTTGTTCAAGCATTTCGACTGGTAACTGGCGAAAGACACGCGTGCTGTTTTGCGCCAAGCCCTGACTCGAAGCTGTATAGTCCGTATAGCCTTTAGACTTTACATATCCTCATAGGAAAAAGTCTAGCGGTATGACATCACACGATTTTGGTGCCCCATCGACCGGCCCAAAAGTGCTCATCGAAGTGTTCTCTTAATAAATCCATTGATTGATGCGATGTGTTGGAAGTGGCGCCGTCCTGCTGAAACTAAATGTCGTCGAGATCACGAACTTCAATTTCGGCCATCAAATAGTGGGTTATCACTTCGCGATAATTACGTTCTCATATTTTGAAAAAATGGATCGATGATTCCACCTGCCAATAAACCACAACAAGCCATTGATTTTTCTGAATGAAATGATGAATGATCTTCTTGAAACTCCACAACTCACTTGTCTGTTTACGGTCAGAGAGAGAGCCACCAGTGTTTGATTTGGCGACTCCGTGACCACATGATCAGGTATAAAGTCAAAGTATGTGAAGATATTCCTGTGTTTAGATAAGTGTACTTTAAAGAACCCATATTCTCTGAGTCTGATAGCAACTTTCACATCCATACGCCTTCCGACGATGTCTACGATATATGTGGAAGATGGCGTTAAGTGCCATGGTTGGAGTGGACCATAGTGCGCCAAACATGCTGATGAGCGCCGCCCGTTGAACGCTTTCGAAAATCTTTGCGAGTGTGATCTTTTTTAGAGGCCTCCACCAAATAAATACTCCATAGATCATAATGGGCTGGACTATAGTGTGTTGGAATAAGAGGACCACTTTCGTTGAGAGACCCTACCTTTTGCAAATAGCTTTTCTATAGCATTATAAGGTATTCGAAGTCTTTTTTGCTCTCTCTTCAATATTCGGCTTTTACGAAAGCTTCCTATCCAGGTCGAACCCTAGATATTTCACTGTGTCTGCCGGTTGCAGACGGATGTCTCAACTTTTCTTTAATTCGTAAACATTTCAAAGCAAGTGTCCAATATATTTACAAACTTCAGTACCCAGAAACTTTTTATATCCAGAACCGAATTCATTAAGTTTGTCACGAAATTTATAACACCCCAAAAGGAAACGTAGGAAATCCTATAAAATATATGTGTACAAGATATGATCAGCAATGACGTGTTGAGTCGACTTAGCCACTTTCGCCTGTCCGTCACTTTGCATAAACGCGAACTAGTTCCTCAGTTTTTAAGATATCGATCTGAAATTTTGTCCTTTTCGTGTTCATTTGTTGGAGCCGTCGATATCGTACCACTACAGCATATTTTTGCCAACGAAAGCTTTTTTATTTGACGAGATATCTTCAAGAAATTTGGTATGAATTATTAACCAAGCCAAGAATTACTGATAAGTTCAAAGAAATTGTTCTCATCTAGTCACTACTACAGTCCATAACAATACAACAAGAGACCCCTAGAATAGACTACCCAATCATGCATATTTAATGGTGTCTAATTTTAAGAGAGATTTGTTAAACCTTTCTTGACGTGTGTAAATTAAGCAAAAATTGAGCTTGGCAATTAAATACGTATTTATATGATTGTTGAAAATAAAAATAATTAAAAAATATGTAATATTAAAATTAAAAAACTTTATTAGAAAGCAAGCGAGCATAGTAATTCTAAACGAATTTGTTGAAATTTTAGGTATTTTTAATTTAGATTTATAAAATAAATAAAAGTAAAAAACTCAACTAAAAGTAAAAGAATGAAAATTGTGAAAAATGCATTAATAAAAAATAAATAATTGAAAATAAAAATAATTATAAATAAAAATTTATAAAAATAATTCAAATGATTAGATAGTAGTAGTAGCAACTAGGCATATATTTTAGAGTATATAAAGCGTACAGAGACATAGCATTAATGCAGAAAAGTGCTTTCAAGCCCAAATCTAGTTACCTGCAAGCCTACTAAATTTTTCGACCGGCAGAGTGGAGCAAAGTTAGCAACTAAAAAAAAAAATTAATAATAATAAAATCCAAAATCGATTTAGATATTAGACAGCGCATTTTTCTAAATTTTTCTTGTTCTCGACTAAAATATAGCTAAACTACCTACCTATATACAAATACATATATTTATAGTAGAATTATAATAAATGGCGCCCAAAAGTAGGCTAAAAAACTTCATATTTTCATCTTTCAATATTATTAAGAATGTGTTCACAAATCATGTATGTATATATATATCGTTCTTTATTGACATAAATCTGAAGAATCAGATATTTAGATGTGATTTTATGCTACTTTTTATTAATATAATATTAAATTAAAAACAAAGTTTTTTAAAACTGATGAAATATATTGTTATATGTTGTTTGAAAAATATTTTTTATGACAATTTATTTTCTTTCACCGAAGTGTGCCACGAAGTTTTCAAATCCCAAAAAATCGATCTACTTGATTTACTGATGCGATTTAGCCATGACCGACTGTCGTCTGCATGTAAGGGAACTAGGTCCGAATGTTTTCAGATATCGACCTGCAATTTTGCACATGCCCTTTTCTCCTCAAGCAGCTGCAAATTTGTCGAAACCACTGATATTAGATCACTATAGCATATAGCTGCCATACAAACTGAACGATCGAATTCATATCCTTATGTGGGAAAATTTTTTACTTGACGCGGTGCTGTTTCGAAATTTTGCATGGTTGCTTGCCCATAGTATAGCTACAATCTTGGATGAAATAGTTCAAATCGGACCACTATAGCATATAGTTCTCATACAAACTGAACCATCGGATACAAGTTCTTATACGAGAAACTTTTTTATTTGACGAGATATCGTCACCAAATTTGGCGCAAGTTATTTTCTAAGCCAATGATCTAATCTCCGAAAAATTTGTTCAGATCGAGTCAATATATCATATAGCTGCCATACAAATTGATCCTACGCAATCAATTTCTTGTATGAAAACTTTTATATAGGTATAGGGTATTCCAGCTTCGTTACAAGCGAAATTATTTTTTTATTTTATTTTGTTGTTGTTTTTGTATTAATTTCTATTTACGTTAAATTGACTTAAATTTCACGCAATTTTATATTAGTTCATTTATTTTTTTATATTTTAAGTCATGCTTTTTTTTGTATTTTATTAATAGTATTTATTATAAATTGCTTACTTATTGTTTAATAATATTTAATTTGGTATACTTTTTTATTCAATTTCATAATTTTTTTTCTGTTAGTATTATAATTTTTTTACTTAAATGCTTGTTGCTTGAGATTTTCGGTTAGTAATAAATACATAAAATATAAAAAATTTACATTATTTTTTAATATAAAATTATTTTTATTTTTTTATTTAAAAAAAAAAAAATTAATTTTAAATACGTTTTTATATGATTTTAAATTTTTTATTATTTTTTATTTAAAAATTTAATTTTTTTTTATTTTTTTTTTATTTTTTTTTTCATTTTAAAATTATTATTAAAATAAAATAAAAAACAATTTAAATTTTTTAATTATGATTTTTTGTTATTTTTTCACACTTTTTTTAATTAAAAATCAAAATAAATCAAAACTAATTGTGTAACCACTTTTTGCATATTTTTATTGAAAAAGAATTGGGTTTAAATACTGTATTATAAAATTTATTTTTTTAAATAAACAAATCTTTTTTTATAAAGAAAAAACTCATAGTTTAATTTTATTTGTTCAAAGCTTCTAGAAATTTATTATACAAAATATTTAATATTTCTGTTCATAATTAATTTTATTTAAAAATAAAAATTTCTTAGTCGAAAAATTTTCAAAATTCAAAACAAACTTAACAAAATGATATTTTTTATTTTAATTAATTTATTGACAACTCAAAATTGTTCGAAATTCATCAATATTGCCATACTTGCACTCAACCGCTGAAGCATTTCCAATTTAATGCACTCACCACTCGTGGCAATTAATACGAAAATCAATTATATTTAACTACTCAAATGAACCGAAGCATATGTATTTATACACAAACACACTTAACTGCACAAAATGCATTTGTTCAAACCGAAAAGAAAAAAAAAATCCCACGAAATTTGTGTCAACTCGAAAGTACTACTTTAGACTCACATTGAACTCCTCTTTATAAGTAATTACTAAATACTTCTTTTTTATAAAAATATAACTTTATCAAAACCTCGTGTATACTAAATGCTGTACTTTTGATAAAAAACAAAATACAAATTTCATTGTTCCTTTTATACATAAAAAAACATGTTAAATTAATTATTTAATTAAAGTAGATGTTTATGAAATATGACTATTGATTAATTGTAAGAAGCGAAAATATTAAAAAAAAAATAGTTAAATAAAAAAACAAACTAAATAAGAAAAAATAAAGTGGTTTTTGATTTTTTAAAATTTTGTTAACGAGTTTAGAACGTGAATAGAAAGTGGAGACCGGGGCTTGTACCATTACTAAAACGATAATTACACCATTCCCATAAAATTTACATAAAAAAATAAACAAAAATGCAGTTGAATTTCTGGAATATCTGCGACTCCGAGTGTCCACTACAGCCTGCAGTAATGTTACTCATACGCACTGTCCCTCTAACTGAAATACCTTTTTGCTAACTTTAAACCAACTCAAGGCAATTAAGCATAGTTTTTTGCTATAAAGTAAATTTACGAAGTTCCATTGTTTCACTTGTCTTGACATTTTCTGCAGTCATTTCGATCTGCCAGATCCATTCTGCAGGCATGTGCGCCAATCAAAATGTTTGAAGTTAGTATTCTAATCATGTTACCACCGTCTCTTCCAAGTCAAGTAGGAACTCTGTGTATTTTTGATAACCGACTTTGCATGCGGTTTTTAAAGTTTTGCATTCCGATAGATCATTACATCGTCTTTTAACTTT
Organism: Bactrocera correcta; assembly: GCA_027475135.1. Lineage (NCBI taxonomy): Eukaryota > Metazoa > Arthropoda > Insecta > Diptera > Tephritidae > Bactrocera > Bactrocera correcta. Next base: position 19,484,875 of record CM050325.1, read on the forward strand.
CCTTGTCATGTCTACTTTGTCGTGAAGATTATGCATAGTCTTATCATTATCTATCACGTTATCGGATGACAGCTGTACACCATTCTTGACAATTCCGTCCACTATCTCATTGCGACTAATGCCTTTGTGACCTGGCACCCAGTAGAAGTGAAGTCGCTTGTTCCTGGTGACACTCTTCACCACTGCCCTGCTTCTCAATACTCTTCACGCCACTATAATAACTGTTGTTACGGCCTCGATTGCTGCTTGGCTGTCTACGTAGCTGTTAACTAGGAACATAGACCAACTGCAAAGACCTTTTCTTCAAATATACTGCAGTGGTCTGGCAGCCTAAAATGCTGACTTTTCGAACCAAACCTTTATAAAACCAAGCAATGTCGTGTGCGTATGCTGCTACATATCTTACTCATTTTATCAACTTTGCCATCTGAGTACCTTAGCAGTTTATTCACCACTAAGCGGACTCTATCAACCAGAATGCCGTTGCGTCGTTCCATTTCACTCTTTTCCTTCTATAGATCAAGAGGCTTTTGATCCGCACGTTTGGATTTGACTCAGTACTAACCGGAATAGATTCTGCATTAATGTTGTTGAATGCTCTAAAAATGTCCGGGAACACTCCAAGTACATATTCCTTATATTTAAGAGCACGTTCTATTTAAATGACAGTGTATGGAATAGAGTTTTTATTGATCTGCCTTTTGTATACGAGTGTTGCGCTTTGGAAAAGCTTCCAAACAATTCAATTAACCGGATGAGTAAAGAATTTAGAGGAAACAAGAATAGCTCTTTGCCTTTTTGCTAAAATTATTTCTATTCTACAAAAAATTTATTCTTAAATAACGAAAAAAGCGTTTTAGACCTCGTACTCATACCGGAAAAACCTATCCACCTAGGGTCGCTTAAGATAATATTAGCTATTATTTAGTGCACTCTGACCGTACATAGAGCACAGCTCTCTCCATATTTCGCTTGCCTTTATATTTCAGGAATTGGCCACAATAATGTTGCAATCTAGCAACTCGTTACATTTTTCATGCATCCATTTCGTGGATCCCAATTTTTTTTAAGAAAAAACCCTTGAATCTCTTCAGGCTTTTCCTCGTCCGAAATATGGCAATTTGCTAGATCAAATAACCATTTGGGTCAGAAATGGGCCTCTTCGCTGAAAAATCTTTGACTTAAAAACGTCGGATCTTCTTGGAACTTTTCATGAACCTATAGAGCGAAGGAATGTCGCTTGGGAAGGTCCAGCGACTTCCGTTCTTGCACAAGCTATATTTATAAGCTTCCAATTTAAGATCTCAACTTCAAATGCGCCAAGACAAGCCGACTTGTTCCGGTCAGTCCGACTTGCTGCGAACAGCGCCGAATCGACTCCCCACAGTCTTCGTGTACACTCTCCACACTACACGTGAACTATTCGGTCGAATATTATCAAATAATGAATGCTAGGCCTCAAAATGGGTGATGGTGTTGCGAATAGTAGTAGGCCTTCTGATTGTGTAGACGTTAAGTTAAGCGAAGAGCGCGAAACACATTCTTTAGAGAATGTGCATGTTAACTCTTTGTGAACCAATAAGCAAATCTTTAAAATGCAAGAAAGAAAACCACAAAAATATAAATTTTCTGGTAAAAAAAACTTCAAAATGCATGTATATATTATATACATAGTACTTATATACTTACATATAATGTATATGTATACAGACGATTTTTTCTAATTTAACAAATTAATGCTTACACACATTATCTGCTAATACTTATTTACAAAATTAAATAACAAAACACACACAAGCAAACAGATGTGCCACAATTATGATGATCATACGTTATGTAATCACTAAATTAACACTTTTGCCATTTTCAATATATTTTTCCTTGTATTGCTCAAACATCTCCTTCAGCTGGTCAATGACTTGCTGATGGATTTTGTCCACATACTCGGGGTCGGGAATGTCGTTCTTTTCGACCTCAATGGGCTTGCCAACTGTAAAAAATGTTCACAATTACTTTACAGTTATGATTGCTATTGTTTTTTGTGCGATAACTTACCAACTTGCACGATATGCTTACGCTGCGGCAGAAATCCAAAAGTGTACTGGAAGAAACCACGCCCCAAAACAATCAAAGGCGAGATGCCTGTTAGTCGCTTGGTTAAAGTTTGGAAGCGTCGCAACCATGAGTTTGGTGGATTATTGACTTGATCGAATATCTCCACCTCGCCGAAGGAGAATGTCGGTACGATAGGTGAACTAATGAAGCAGAGAAAGAAAATGATATAAAGTTTAATTTTTTATTTAATATATATATATATATATATATAAACTTATATAAACTTTTTTTCAATTATTATCTAATACAACTTTAGAACTCTATAAATTCCGTTTTTAAAAAAAATATATATATAAATGGACCAAATTACGACAGTAATATATGCATTACTTAAGGCTCATAAAAACATTGTATATGCGGGAAACGAGAAAAGTCGGCGATAACAAAGGTAAGGTTAGGATTGAATTCCGATCGATCTGCGTTCAATTAAAACTCCTGCAACCATTGAAAGGCAGATCTTGCAGAGAGAACAAAACGAGCTTGCGACAATACAACTGCTGGTATTTACTGATTTGGTCTTAGGCCCACCAATCCATTAGTGAGCCACAAGATGCCAACGGAACTTCTACCCTTTTCTATTCCGCAGTTATTGAGACTGAAGTACCTGTACTAGCAAGCTCATCAGCCTTACATTTGCCTGCACTACCGCTGTAGCCAGTCACCTAAAGCAGTCTAATCATAGAAAAACATCATTCGAAAGATAAGGAATCTAGGCACATTTTCCTTACTTTCTAGATACACAGCCTAGACATCCTTTCAGTAGTCTTCAGCGCACAGTCAGCGAAATCAAAGCCTATATTTCTGCTCCGGAACAGTAGGTCTACTGCTACCTTTATAACACAGTGGTCAGGAACCTTAAAACTGCAAAGTTCCTGACAGTTTACTCATCTACAAAACATGAAGCTTTGATCCATTGATAAAAAATCTCACTGGCTCTCCCCTCCAGTGATTCCTTTTCTTTTTTTTCGAAAATATGCGAGCAGAGAAGTGACACCTAGGAATAGGTTCAACGACCAGATGATCCAAGTGTTTTAAAATTAAAGCGTGAGAGGGTTCCAGAGCGCCCAGGCTCGCAGTAATTGAAGTACCCAGATTCTCTGAGTCTGAAGGTTGAAGGAGCAGGTTGGTAGTTTACCGCAAATACTGATGAGAGCAGCACGTTTAACATTTGCCAATTTTCTCGTGGGTGTAATATTTTCCAGCGCCTTTCACCAAACAAGATTTCCGTCTGATAGCTTAACTATAGTTTCATATACCCAAAGAACTATGTGCCTTAAATGAGAGACTCCATCATTACTGGCTTCCCTGCAGCAGTACAGTGCAACCAATGCCTTTCTTGCGCTTTCCTCGAAGTTGGATTTTCACAAGAGCTTCCTGTATAGTATGAGCCCTAGGAACTTTAATCTCTCCCATGACACGTTTCGCCCATTAATGGTAGATGAGGTACCTTGTGCTTTCAGTGGATAAAAAGTTTAAGCCATACAGAGACTTCGTCTTGCTAACCCCTCAAAAGCAGTAAAGGAGTACCAAATCTTGAAGTCTGTGAGTCTCACCACTGCTTGATCTTTCTATTGATTCGTAGGGCCTTTTAAGAAATAAACATTAAAAAAATTTTTACAAATTTTCGGGACATGTTTTTGTTGTTGTTGTTGTAAAGGGTACTAATCCCCGTAACGATGGAAAGGATTTCATAAGTTGTCATCGACGTCATCCAGGAAACGTGTTGTTTCGACGGGGTTGTACCAAAGGAAGATGGGTGTACAGATGTGGGGGGTTAGCAGGACATCTAAAGAGGCGCCTAGAGTCATGCGGAGACTCACTGGACGCTGGACATATGTTTGATATATCAGGTTCTATTGCGTCTGAAGTCTAGTTGGCGTATTGTTGCAGCCGGACCATCTGCTGTCCAGCCAGCGACTTGAGGATTTTGTTGCGGCTTTGTACTTTTGCAACAATCGCGGTCGTGTGAGTAGTGAGGGAGCACAGGCTGGGGCGGTAATGAGCCACTGTCGACTTCCATGAATATTTTGTCACACAAGTCCAAGGCAAGGCACAAGTGGTAACTTTACTTGCTACAATATTGATTCATTATCTTAAATGGATTATTGTTGTCGCCAGATAATGTAAAATATGTTCGACCGATACCGATATAAAAATAGCGCACCGAGGTTTGACTCACGGTAATATTAGCGTATAGATAACTGGTGAAATAAATCTACGAACGCAGAGTTTGGAAACTCCTGTTTTCTGGCCGATTATAAAAAACTAAACCTTTTTGGACAAGCATAAAGTTACAAAATGAACTGTCCATATGTGTCTACGTGCCTTTTACACTTTATAGTTTTATAATCCAGCATAAAGAAAAAAATCTTTTAGTGCTTTATAATTACGCTTATCGCCGGCGATTGTGCCGGCAGTGCTTTGCAACAACAACCAACACCGGCAAATTACAATAAAAATACACCCAATTATTTGATTTATAACACACTACCACCACAAACTCACCCGGTGCGTATGGCCAATTTGACAAAACCTTTGCGCCTTTTCAGTGTAAGTATATAACGTCCCGGATGTGAGTCCAAGGCCTCTTGAGCGCCACCCACCAAAATAGCGACAGCATTTGAAGTAAAACCATCAAGATTGTCGGGATGTTTCGGATGATTCGAGGCTGATAGATAATGCATCAATGACTCCTTAGAAACCGACACCATACCCCAGTAACGTAGCGCCTCGCGAAAAATGGGCGTGTAAAAATGCATATCTAAAGTGCCGATTTTGGGTCGTATGCCCGGAAATAGTTTCAACCATTGCCGTATATCTCTGCTCATATTGCAGGTGATGCCGGTGCTAATTTGCGCGAAGAAAATAAACCGAAATTAAAATGAAATTTGCGAAACTTTCTCAATAAACGAACTTACCCGATTATGCCATGTGGAAAGCTGGCCAAAATGTAATTGCGATCGGCACTCAAATCGGCGGTTTTAATCAACTCAATGGGAAAGTAATCACGAAAGTGTTTCCATATAGAATTACTGCGAAATATCATAAAGCTGCAATAAAAGTAATAAGTATTTTACTACGGAGCTTAATAAAAGTTCTACAGGTTTAAAGACTTTTAAGTGAATTTTTAATGAAAAGATAATGACGTTAAAATTAGAAAAACTTTAATAGTCACATACCCATTGCCATGAATATCACTGAAATTCCTCGTATGATCGAAGTAAATAAAAGTCAAGTAAGCCAGAGTCAAAAGCTTCCAAAATAGATTACCATAATACTGAAATTATGTAAAGCAAGACAAAACTAAAATAAATAAAGGTTAAACAAAAAAAAATTTTGAAAAATTATGAAGTATAATGCTAAAAATTAAATACAAAGATCTGTAAATATATACAGAAACCAGCTTGACTAAAGTAACGCAGAACCCGGAAAGAGTTGAATGGTTCAGGTTTTTTCTCAATGCTTCTGAAACATTTTCTCACACTTTTTCTATATAGAAAAATCTAAAGATCTCTGAATTAATTTGAAGGAATGCTACCGAGATTACAACCTTGACCAGATAAAAATTAAGATCCATGCCGGTTACATAGAGCCGCCTGTCACGAAGTATCATTAAGAAGTAATTGATAAAACGGAATAAAACTTTGCGGTAATAATTGCCTTAAAGTATGCCACCTTTTGACCAAAAATTGTCCAAATCCAACCAAAACTGTTCAAGCCCATAGGTACCGAATATGTGGACCCCTTTACCTATGGTTGACTTTTGATCGAAAATATCGGTCATTATGTGAGATATGCAATAGAAATTAAGACAGAATCCTTTTCTGACAATGGTATTTCAGCATATCGAAAATGGGTTCAATTGGGCCACTATTTTCCTGAGTCCCCATACACATAATATAAAGATTATCGAACCTATAGGTGATTTCGAATATATAGGTGATTTTATGCGGGATATATTCGCCAATATTTGGGCCAATAGCAATAGCAGAACAATTGTATTTCACGTTCATACGAAGAACGTAAAGAGGCGATTGGGCACGGTTGACATCAACTCGGACTGACTACGGAACGACTTGGCGCCTTTTACGTCGAGATCTTCAATTGGAAGCGTACAAAATACAGCTTGTTCAAGAACTGAAGCCGCTCGACCCACCCAAGCGACATCGCTTCGCGCTATGAGCTCCTGCAAACTTCCAAGAAGATCCGAAGTTTTCGAGCCAAATTTTGCTCAACGATGAGGCTCAATGAGTATGCAAATAAACAAATCTGCCGCATTTAGGAAGAAGAGCAACCGGAAGAGATTCAAGAGCTGCCGATTCATCCAAAAAACAACTTCCTTCGCTTCAGCCTTCCCCGGTCCATATTTCTTCAAAAATAATGTCGGTGAGAACGTAACCGTCAATGGCGACCGCTTTCGCTTCATGATGACTGACTATTTGATGCCTGAAATTGAAGTTTGTGATCTCGGCGACATTTGGTTTCAACAAGACGGCGTCACTTCCCAACATCACATAGATTTATGGATTTATTAAGAGAACACTTCGGTGAGCGGATAATTTCAAGTTCCGGTGATTGGTCACCTAGATCGTGTGATATTACGCCGTTAGATTTTTTCCTGTGAGGATACTCGTATATAAAGTCTAAAATCTATGCGGAGAATGTCGTTTCGATTCAGGCGTGTAAGCAGAAGATCACGCGTCATTCGCCAGTTTCCATCACGCAACTCATGGACTATCTGAGATTTAGCCGCGGCCAACATTTAAAAAACTGAATATCAAATAAGATTTTTTCGAATGATAACAAACCATCAACACTAAATTTAAAGTTTATGCGTTTTTTCTTTAAAAAAGTATAATACTTCGAAGCAAATAATAATAGTTTGGATTTCATCAGCTCTTCCAATTTAATTTTAATTATTGGACTTTGTTCTCTCACTATTTTCCCTTCTCACTATTTTTTAACAAATATTATCTTGACTGAGAATGTTCAAGAGCAAATCTCTCAGCATTGTAATATAAATACATTTCAACAAAGAGAAGAGTTAAACTCACCAACAACGATGTAATGATAAGTAACGATAATCCCGGCACAAGCATAAATATCATCACGTAGAGACCTGCAGCAAGGGTCTGCAGTCGTCGCTTTGGTGGCACATGCACCGGTGCCCACTCAATTTTCATTGTTTTTGTTTCTTTATAATATCACTTATAAGATGGTATTAATGTGTTGCGGCTTTTTGTATTCTGATTTATATTAAACACTCTTTTTCACGATCCAATCGAAACGTTCAACTTCACACAACGTCTCAGTCACAACTGAGGTGACCGAACACTTTCTTAGCACCGCTTAGAAGAATGGGTATCTACACACATTAACGAAGGGTGCGTGAAATATAAAATAATAAATCAATTAAAAGGAGCATACAATTCAACTTATCAAACTGAATTTTTTCGATTAGCAAAACTCGCAAAGCAATATTTGTCCTCGTTCAACCGCGCGCCAATTGGGCATGCGCTTCAATACAAAATGCTCAAGCCAAAAAGTAGTTCTACTGATAAGCGTCGTCGAATATTTGGAACTAATCAAAGATTTTTGATTTCATGACCACTAGCTTAGCGTACGCATACATTTGTCTGGCAACCAATAGACGGAAAAATACGGGGTCGGTTTGAAAATTCAGTAAAGATTTTGTTTTGCTACGTTTTAACTGTTTCAGCAGCGGCGATCTAAAATTTACATTTACAAATGTACGAGTATATCACACTAAGAAAGTAAATATTCCGTTATTTGTGAAATTATGAGTAAGTTAAGTTTTTAGGAACGTTTTATTTTTAAATTTAACATAGAGCACCAGGAAAATAATATAATTAAGACTGTGAAACATGGCGACGGTAACGTAATGGTTTGGGGCTATATTGCAGCATTTGGTGTGGGACATCTCGTTTTTATTGATAATAAAATGGATAAGCACTCATATTTGGAAACCTTGAAGGAAATTTTAGCGCCAAGCTTTGAAAAGTTGGGCTTAAGTGGACAGTCATTCTTGTTACAACAAGTCAATGACCCGAAGCATGCGTCATATCAATGGCTTGTCTACCATTGCAAGCAATTAAAAACACCTCCGCAATCCCCAACCACTAACCCTATAGCCCATATTTGGCTTCCACTGGAGAAAAAAATACGGACTCACCATATAACATCCAAGGATTCACTTAAAGATGCCATACGTACAGAATGGGCAAACATCTAACCCAGTTGGGAGCATGCGCCGATGTTTAGAAGCAGTTATTCAGGCCAAAGGGGGTTTTAGCAAAATATTGGAATTAAAACAAGAAAAAACGTTAACTTCGGTTGCACCGAAGCTAAATACCCTTCACAGGTGCATTTCTGTTAGTAACTATGTGTCCAGTTTGTATGGAAGCTATATGCTATAGTTAACCGATCTAAACAATTTCTTCGGAGATTACAATGTTGCCTTAGTAAATAATATATACCAAATTTCGTGAATATATCTTCTCAAATGTGAAAGTTTTCCATACAAGCCCTTGACTCCGATCGTTCAGTTTGTATGGTAGCTATATGTTATAGTTAACCGATCTGAACAATTTCTTCGGAGATTACATTGTTGCCTTAGAAAATAATATATACCAAGTTTCGTGAATATATTTTGTCAAATGTGAAAGTTTTCCATACAAGAACTTGATTCCGATCGTTCAGTTTGTATGGCAGCTATATGCTATAGTTAACCGATCTGAACAATTTTCTCGGATATTACATTTTTGCCCTAGAAAATAATCTATACCAAATTTGGTGAAGATACATTGTCAAATGCGAAAGTTTTCCATATGAGAACTTGATTCCGATCGTTCAGTTTATATGGCAGCTATATGTTATAGTGGTCCGATATCGGCCATTCCGACAAATGAGCAGCTTCTTGAAGAGAAAATGATGTTTGCAAAATTTCAAAAAGATGTCTTAAAAACTGAGGGACTAGTTCGTATATATACAGACAGATGGACAGATGGACAGACAAACGGACATGGCTAAATCGACTCAGCTCAACATACTGATCATTTATATATGTATATACTTTATAGGGTCCCCGACGCTTCCTTCTAGGTGTTACAAACATCGTGACAAACAAACCCTGTTCAGGGTATAAAAATCGAATTCAAAACAAGATTTTCCATAAGTGTGCCTTAATTTTTTTTGTGTAGAATCTTTTATATTTTTATTATAATTTCATTATCTTTAAAAATATGTAAAATATGAAATATTTTTTAGTTAAATAATAATAAAAATATATAATAATAAAAATGTTGAAATTGAAACACATGATTATTATTACTTTTGTAGATTCAAAGGAAAACCTGTAATTTTTGAATAAACATTTCAGTTTACGGTGTGCCTAAACTGTTCACCTTTTATTCAACAAATCTTAATCCAAGCCTGAAGAAACTATGTATATGCTCACGGTAAATTTTCAAAAACTTGCTCTCTTATCAAACTTGTCTCGTACAAATTTTATTCAGCATACTTGCTACTATGTCCAAAAAAAATCTAAATATAGCGAAAATCTATGTAGTGAGAAGTTTAAAAATAATATGTGTTTTACATACTTTTGTATGTACTATTTATATATGCCCCATATGTACTATATACTATATCTAAATCTACGCTAGATTATGAGATTCACACAAAATTCCTCGTGTCAAGTCTATTAAGGGTACAAAGTGGATAACAGATATTAAAAGTGTTGGATTGGAACCAATGTACATATATCTTTTGAAGATAGGTCGTAAAGTAGCCGAATATTTTTTGTATATTATTTATTGTGCTATATGTTATGCCTTAGTATTAAATTTAGTTGAGACTGCCCAAATGGGAACTAGTTCCTTTAAACTACAAAATGCCCTAGTGTGGTGGACATTATCGTGTTTTCCACAAATTTAATCAACGAAAAAAGTTGCAATGGTGTTTGTAAAGCAGATAAGAACCATAAAATGCAATATTAAGATACGAAATATGTGTCATTGTTTCATAAAAGCCCTTGTAGGGCTATATATCCAAGCAACACTGTTTAATATTTCTTTAAGATAAGCTGATATCTTCGAAATAAACAAGTATTTGTTATCTGTAATTATGTATGTATGTGAGACTAGTTTAAAATTCAAATAAAAATTGTTCATTTCTGCAACAACAATGCGTCATAAAAATATTAGTATAGACGACATGCAATGACTAATTGCATTTGTATTAATGCACTTGTAGGCGTAAAGAGACTTGAAAACAAATGCTTTGATCGGTTTAGAATTTTATCACGAATCCATTATTATATTTGTTGTGCTTTAGTTTTTATTGTAATGTTTTTGCGCATTTGACATACATATTATATATTTACTATACACGCGCATCTCTCTTTGATTGATAGCTTAATAGCACAACCAGTGAAAAACGCTACTGCCTTCCTTCCTTTTCCTTCCTCATCGGCAAAAGGTGTGAACAGTGAAAAACGTGGTAAAAACGCAGATATCAGTCATCTTTGTTTGTTTTCATTTGAACATTGTTGCCATTGCTCAATGCGCATATATAGTTTTGAGCACATCTTTGTTTTCAATTACAATTTTTTTGCAATATAAAATATCAAAACTGAAAACAAACTATTAAAAATAGTTTATATATTTATAAATAATAGCATTCGACTCTGATTTTGAGTTATTTTAAGAAAATTTCAAACATATTGAACAGATTGAATTATAAAAGTTGATAATTACTGCAGTATATCGATATTGGCAACCCTGCGTTGTGAGAGAGCAATCAGCTGCCACGTTATCTGCGGCAAAAATCCAAATGTCGTAAATTCTCACGTCTTCCCACGTCAAAGAGAGAAGGGAGTAGCGTTTTTCACTGTTCAGCTACATTGCGCGCCCATAAGATAGGTCGTGCCAGCTGACTCGGGCCACGATTTTACGTTTTTCACTGGTTGTGCTATAACACCGCTACTGAGACAGCCAATAAGCGTGTGGAAATGTATGCATATACCCCGCAATAAAATACCGGGTTAACAACAGAGAATCTAGGTGTTGTTTCGGTCATTTTTAGTATGCCATAGACTACTTGTAGAAGAAAAAGGCGCGCGAAGTAATGAAAATATTGCTGCCGTTGAGGCAAGTGTTGCTTAAGACAGCAATTTGTCGATTTCAAGACGTTCTCAAGAATTGAGTCTGTCTCAAACCATAACCTGGCGGATTCTTAGAAAGTATGAAATTGGTCTCACTCAAAAACTGAAACCATTGGACCATGGTAAAGGCCGTTAATTTTCTTGGAACAACTTGAAAACGATAACCATTTTTTTAAGAACATCATATTCTTCAATGAGGCTCACTTTCATCTAAGAGCTGCGGTAAGAAGACAAAACTTTCGATTCTGGTGCGAAAAAAATCAACAAATGATTCATGAACAACCATTACATTAATCTAAATTGACAGTTTGGTGTGTTTTCTGGTCTGATGAAATCATTGGTTCGCACTTATTTTGACATGTGCAAAAACTGAAGCCGTCGACCTTCCCAAACGGCGTTTCGCTCTATGGGCTTTTGAAAAGTTCCAAGAAAATCCGACGTTTCCGAGCCAAATTTCGGTGATGAAGCCCATTACTGGCTCAAAGACGGTGCCTACACATCACATCAATGTTTAAATATACATAATTTCGAAATGAATTTGGACAAGTCAATAGTCCTTCGGTTTTTGAGACATCGCTTTGAAATTTGGCGTACGTTCTTTTCCCTCTAGAAGCTACTCATTAGGGGAACCACCAATATTGGAAACACTATAGCATATAGCTGCCATACAATCTGACCGATCAAAATCTAATTTTTGTAAAAAATGTTATATGTGAAGTGTATTATGGTTAACGTTTTTTCTTATCATAATGTAATTTTTGGTTAGTTGTTTTCCCTACAGGGTACCTTTACATTTCGATAAGCTGTCTGTGGCATTTTCTTAAGTAAAACAATTTGTTCTCTGAATTAATCACAGTGGTTTTTCGACTTTTTAGAATTTTTTGTTTTTGAAAATTAAAAGTAAATATTTGAAGGCGAATTTCTGCGGCAAATGCGAAGGTTAGCAAGCTAAATTAAATAAATGCTAATTAAGTGCTTAAGTACAGGGTAATTTTATGGAACGCCTACAATGCAAATATATGTATACACATGTACGGGTATAAGTAAATATGTATGTATATATGAACACTCATTGTTTACACTTTGCATGCGTTGTCATTTGTTATTATTGCTTTAAAAAAACAACAACAACAACGCATATTATAATTAACGATTTTACTGGATCAAAAGTTTAATTTATTTTTGTTCGGAAAGTTTTTTTTCGCGACCATTGAAAATCAAACGCGCACTTTTTGGCACAAATTTTGTTGGAAGTATATATGTACATATGTATATACTGTGAAACATACATATGTATGTATGTATGAAAATTTTTAATTTATTGCTCGATGATTTGTAGCACTATTTCAATATCTTTACTTTAGAACACTTTATAGACACCAGTTTATACATACATACTTATATAGTAAAAACTGAAATTAAAATATTTTTTTGCACTCTTGGAGTAATTTGATTATTTATCCTGCAATATTAACGACAAAAAATTAATGTGTCATATTTGTATATTCATAGAATAAAAAAAAAAAATATTTTATTTTTAATTATTATTATTTTTATTATTCTTTTTAATTATCACTTTCTTTATTATTACTTGTTTAGTTTATTTTTCTATTTTTCTACCATTTTATGTTCATACTGTTAGAATATTTATTATTGTCTACACAAATATTTTACACAACCGCAAACAAATTCACGTCTGTAAGTAATGCCATAAAAGCGCATAAAATAAATTTCAAACGTTCTCAACTGACACTCGTAACCAGCGGCGTTTTGCAACGACTAACAGCTTGTAATGCCTTCGAATGATTATTTGATACAACGTTGCAAATAACGAGTAGTTGTTAGCGATGTGTCGAATAGTCGTGTTCGGTTGCGATCACTTATAGTAATTGTGTTAGTTAAGGCTACTGAAAGTAGTATTTTACAAAATAAAAATATACTAATAAGAATTAAAAGAAAAATTTTGCATAAAGAAGAAATAAATTTTTTTTGACGAAATTCGTTTTTTTATTCAATATGTTTCCCTTCAAGGATGATAATTATAGCGACTATCCAACTTACCAAAGTAGACTTCAGTTTCGACGATCACCTCTTCATTTGACGAAAATTTCTTCCCAGTGAGCATTCTTTTCAGTTCTGAGAACATTCGCTAAGCGCCAGATCTGGAGAATACGGTGAATGCGGAAGTAATTCGAAGCCCAAATCATGGATTTTGAGTATTCTTTTGGGATCTTAGAACAGGAAATTGTCGCTGGGGACCGGTTCTAGAGAATACGATGACGTTGCATTTTTCTACGCATTGGAGCGGGTTCATTGAATGCAGTGCAGTCAGATGACTGCCGATTGGACATCGGAGTGAAATGATGGCGCCATGTTGCAACCATTGTCACATATCCACGTAAAAACTCGGGTTTATTGCGCTTTAACATCGCCAAACACTGCTCCAAATAGTCAACTCGTCGCTATTATTGGTCACAAGTGAGCTCACGCGGAATCCATTGCACAGAGCTTTCTGTTACCGAAATTTTCTTGAATGATATAATGTACACGTTCAGTTGATAGCTTTAGAGTATGTGCTATCTGGAACAACTTCACTTTACGGACATCCAAAAATTATTTTCTAATTTTTTGTTTTCGTCGGTAAAAACCGCTTTGGACGTCCACTGCCTGCATTGTCCTCGGTGCCCATTTCGCCTCGTTTGAACTAAGCAAGCTACTTCTCAACGGTTAATTTCTCTGCTGCAGAGTACAAATAAACTCAACTCAAACCTGAGCCTTCAACTATATTTTTTCCCTTAAAAAAACTATATTTTATCAAAATGCGAAATTCCTTTTTTTTAATTTTTTCGCAATAGCAAAAGTTGATTCTCTTAAGGAGATATAATTCACAAACTAATGATCCGACGCCAGTAAAGAAGAATGATCCGACGGCTGGTAAATTTTTTCGTGTATCTTTTAGGTGGAACTAAAAATCACATTTATTTAATTCTATGTGTCAGGCCGGGGACTTTTCAATTGGTCTGGTATATATTTTGTAGGATCTGCGATGCTTTCTTCTCGGTGTTACAAACTTTGTGGCAAACTAAATAAACAATCTTCAGGTTATAATGAATGATAAGATCACTTCAGCTTTTTTACTTTCGTACGGTTCTATTAGGCAAGATCATAAGAACTCTAATCATGTTAACCTCAAAATTGTTAGAGATTGAAGAGAACCACGTCAACATGAAGACTGATGAACCTTATGATATCACATCGTTAATCGAAGAGTTTAAAAGTGCCTGCACTTTATAGACAAATTCACTCTATATATATGAGTACCGGTTTGATCAAATGTGTTTATCCCATGAGTAAATATGTCTTTTGATCAATTAAGGTTCGTAGAAAATTTAAGAAGTTAGAAACCTTGGTTTACAAATTTTCAATTTTCATTTCTCCATAGTTCCGAAAACATTCCAGCTCTGAAAATATTCGACTCAGTACCCGCCGGGAGAAGTAAAGGAAGAACTAGACTTCCGCTTCGTTGGTAAGACCAGGTGGGGAAGGACCTGGCTACACTTGGAATCTCCAATTGCAGTCATACAGCGAAAAAGAGGAACGATAAAGAAGAAGAAGTTCCGCGTCATTATATTGGACTATAAGAATTTATATAACGCCTTTGGATTGCAAAGATTCAGAAGCGGAATTAAAGATCTCAAAGTTATATAGCCATATTATTAAAAGATAAAGGAATACTATACTCTAAGGATAACTTCAAAATTCATGCTAAAAAATAACGTCAAGATCAAGGTCACATCGAGGTTAGAACTTGATGGAGAGGATATTTATGTAAGCAAAAACGGCTGAGTATCAATTTTCGAACTCTTTTATTCAGTTTTTTTACGAAATTAGTGAAACTACAGTTAGTTGCGCTTCCATGTCCAGAAAAGTCGGGTCTAAGTAGTCTGAATTGATCCATATTTTTATCGGACTGAGCACTTTCAACTCGGTAACACTCCTCGAAATGATTATGAAATGATTTCTACCGCTGCACCATACCATACCATAGCATTTTTTTCAAATTATCAAAAGTACCGTTAGTTCCGCTTCACGAACCCCCACTATCATCTCCAACGTCAGCACAGCGCGAACGAATTTGCATCGCGGTGAAGCTTCCATTCAAAACAGTTGCATTTAAAGCGCGAATTCTCATAAATTTACATATTTATATAAATGTATGTATGTCTGTATGCAGCATTAGTGCTTACATATAATAAATATTAAATGAAGTAAAGTGTCTGTATGTATGATTTCTGCATTTGCAAGGCATTCTCTGACGCTTTCATTGGCTTTATTTTGTTTTGTGTTTGTTGTTGTATTTGTTTATGATATTTTTGTTTGCAATTTTCAAGTGTGTGTGCGTGTGTATGTGTCATAGCTGATCACTGGTGACCGTGAGTGACGCGTGCATCGCGTCACGGCTTGGCAACTCGCTTGCTGCCGCCTGCTAGACAGCTGATAAAGCGATCGAATTGCATGTGCGAGCAATTTAGCGAGGAATTTTTTCCACTATAAATTTATTTCACTATTACAACAACATGTACTTAGTTCCTATGTTTTCTTCACTTATTTTTTCGAAACTATAGCGTTCTTGTTGATTGTTTTCAATACCACCAATTACTGTTATCAAGCGTCAGGGCAGTTTGAGAAAGCAACGGTCGAAATTAGGGGTCGCCAATAGTGTACCATGGATTATCTCGGAAGTACCATACAAATATACATATACATATGTATATGTATCTATACACGCGCCTTGCTATGATTTACCGTTTAATAGGTTAAGTATGTCTGTATGTATTCATACACTATTTGGACTATGAATTCACTTATCGGCCTTAAATTTGAAACAAATGATTCATTATCTGCGTTTAGAAATCCAAGTAGCCGGTCAAGAGTTCGACTTTGTACCCAAACCTACGTATATTTCTGTAAAAATGTTATTATCATTGCCCGCTTGTACGCATCGCCACTTTTTGACTAAATTACTCAGGGGTGTTGTGGAATCTGATAGTTGTCGGAATCAGAATTGAAACCGATCAAAAAAAGCAGTAGGTGTCATGAATTCAGATATTATTGGTTTGATATTCGAAACAGAATTTGTATTGGTTTTGGGTGTCACAGAAACCAATTTTATCGGTTTTGCTGTCAGAAACAAATCAAGAAG
The DNA here is from genome assembly GCA_027475135.1 of Bactrocera correcta. Lineage (NCBI taxonomy): Eukaryota > Metazoa > Arthropoda > Insecta > Diptera > Tephritidae > Bactrocera > Bactrocera correcta. Next base: position 19,501,377 of record CM050325.1, read on the forward strand.
ATAGTAACACACAGATTTGAATTGTAAGTTAAGAAATCAAGTTATTTTATTGTTACGAATTAATTTATCTTTATTTCTATAGGAGACAACATAAGAATAAAACAAGAAATGTCTTAATTATTGAGTTTTGGAAAAAAAATGCGGATATAAGTATAAGAGGGGAGCCTTTATTAGAGGAGTAAAAAATCTTTTTTTTTTTTTGGGAGGGAAAGAAATAATTGATTAAAGCGAAATTTCTAGGCTTTATAGTTATATGTATGTATGTGTTTAAACATCATCCGCAAATTTTTTGGATACGAAATCTTTAATATTCTGCCTTTGAAAAGCAATTGCCAGATGCTTCTCGCATGTGTATATGCCAGACGGTGGGCAGGATGCAGGTCGCGATTTCCCTCGTAAACAATAAAGTCAAAGAGATTCATATTTTTTAATAACTTATGTTCAAGTTAAGTTTGGAAAATTTTTAAAGAGATTTAAGCAAAAAAGTATTAAATTTTTTAAAGCTTCTAAATCAGGATACCCCTTAAAGATTTACAAAAAGTAATAAACGTAATTAAACACCCAAATGCGTCTTTATTCATTCGATAAATGTTATCTCTTAAAATCTTTCTGTAATTCGGAACTCATTAAAAACGTTTGCTTCCAAATGTATTTTTTTCTGCAAATTTGCACATTAGTAAACAGCTGATTCGAATATTGGTTTTGCTTATATTCGAAAAGACGAAAATCCAATCAGATTCTGTGACACCATTGAAAATCAGAATTGGTTTGCAAATAATTAAATGTTATTTCCGATGTTCGTATTCTCTAAAGTGGAATTTATCGCCTAGATGCTTCTGAACTCGTTACTTACCATATAATAGGTGGTTTTTAGAGTTTTGGAACCATCAAGAAGAAGAATTTAAATCTGTCAACACAGCTGTTAAAGTAAACATACGAGTTTTGACATTTATGTTCAATAAACTTTGGTCTGCAAGGACTTACCCCGGAAAATAATGCAGATTTTTTTTTTGTAGTTCAGAATTAACGTGTGATAAGATAACCGGAATGATATCCGGAATCGGCAGCATTTGAAATACGGAAAAGGTTCTGCTGGCTTCCTTGTGTCAAGCGAAATTAATTCTCTGTCTCAAATAATTTAGGACATTTTGGTTACACTCGCCAACACCACTCTTCTAAGTGCTAAATGGATCCAACAGACAATGATTTATGATAATACTGCCAGTTTATAAACAAATACTAGGTGTGTTATTGGCGAGATAGAACCGGTTCTGCAGGAATAAGTATCTAAAATTAAAGCAAAGACAGGAAGAAAAGCACACGATAATGCTAAAGACTTTAGCCTTCATCCTGAAGGCCATAAAAAGGCTATTGCTCGCGAGTAGTGAACGAGCGCTTAACCCTAACAAGACAGAACTGGTGCGAACCAAATTATCTCACTTTCAACTTCCTCAACTTGGTGGTAATACATTTCTCTGTCCGCCACAGCAAAATATCTGGAGGTCGAGAAAGATACCAAATTGAACTGGAAAATGAATATTGCGAAACGTATTAGGAAAGCTGGTGGCAAAAAAGTCCACGGAAATTGTAATTAAATTCCCCGTGTAAATGTAAGGTGAAAAATATGGTGATGGAAAATCATTAGGCTAGTGTTGGAAAGATGGCAAAAGAGCTCAACAACTTTCTCGAGTCCGTTCGAACGATTTTTGTTGATATTTTGGGTATCAAATGAGTTTTTGCTCGACTCGTCCCGATAAAGCTGAATTTTTTTCAGAGGTGGTCAAAGATGCGCCACGCTCCGGAAGACCTGTCGTCGAAAATTGCGATAAAATCGCTTAATTGGTCGAAAAAGACCGGCATAGTAGCAGCCGTAGCATCGGTCAAGAGCTGGGCATGAGTCATCAAACCGTTATAAGCCATTTCAATAAATCATTCAATAAAAATACCGCAAGACTTTTTTGACAACCTAATAGTATAGTAAACAGTTCTCTTTGGACATGCTTGATCGTGCGAATTCCAATTCCACATTCTTGGAGAGCAATGAATAAACATAAAAAAATCATTTTGTATTTACTTCAACATTAAAAAAAATCACGAAAATCTATGATTTTTCAGAGGGTCACACTGAGAGAACCCCTTATATACGACGCAGGCGCACAAGTTCTCAAAGGCTGTATCTCCGAAACTATTAGTCGGATCAACTTGAATTTAGGACAATATTCTAGAGATGTCACAGAATTTAATAAGACAAAAAAAATCGATTTTTTGAAACTGTGAAACCCATGCAACCGCTTAAGTCAAGTCTAACTCATGCGCTTACTATGCTCCTGCACCAACTGCCCATAGAAATTCTCATACAGAAAATGGCAAGATTATCATTTTTATATATAATGAATAATTTTCTGCTATAAGAGATTGATGATTCGAAGAGGAAGACTTATGGAAAAACATATACGCAGCGAAATACTGAATCAGATCGATACTGGTATAAATAAATCAGACTATATCCTGCCAGCGTTGGATAATAGTTAGTTCAAGGTGAGAACATCCGTTAGACGATAATGAATAAGAGGTTAAGTAGAAAAGAAGAATATACTTAATAGATTGCGATGTAGGGACAGGGATATACTCCGAGGATCTTCATATCACTCTATCTTTCCATCTAACAAACTCAAATAGCATTTTTCAAGCGGTAGAACCAGGCTTAGAAAAGGCGGGTAGAAATCTATTGAAAAACTGCGGGAGAATACAAAAACCGCCCATTTGCACAGGCAGCATAGCGAAACTGCTAGCCTTGTCGTCACCAAATAGCAATTAAAGCTTAGTAAACAAATGTGCAGAGGCTTGGACGATGACAACAACCGATGAGTCGACCTTAAGAGTTTTCGAGAGAAAGGTTTTGTGAAAGATTTATGGTCCTTTACGCATTGGCCACGACGAATATCGCATTCGATGGAACGATGAGCTGTACGAGATGTACGACGACATTGACATAGTTCAGCGAATTAAAAGACAGCGGCTACGCTGGCTAGGTCATGTTGTCCGGATGGATGAAAACACTCCAGCTCTGAAGGTATTCGACGCAGTACCCGCCGCTGGAAGCAGAGGAAGAGGAAGACCTCCACTCCGTTGGAAGGACCAAGTGGAGAAGGATCTGGCTTCGCTTAGAATATCCAATTGGCGCCACGTAGCGAAGAGAAGAAACGACTGGCGCGCTATTGTTGACTCGGCTATAATCGCGTAAGCGGTGTCTACGCCAGCAAAGAAGAAGAAACAAATGTGTAAGGCTTTAAACTCACTGGCAGGTGAACTCCACTTGTTCAAAAATTGGATTTTCGGTCCAAGGAACATTTGTGACAGCGAAAAAGCAGACGAGTTAAATAAGTCAGTAGCACTTCTAGACGGATTCGAGGTAGAGACAATACCGTGTCCGCTAGGTATGATCATAAGGGAGCTTAATATACAACACTTTGAATAAATAGCTCAAAATAGATGGAAATTTAAAACCAACTGCAGCATAGCTATAACAGATATGGACAAGTTATGGCAGTTCCAGGAAAAGTGTGTACAGACTTCCAGCGACCATAACGTGGCCTTGGCCATTTGGAGAACAGGCTTTAAAAAGCCTTATAACATGCCTTGTAACAACAACGGCTAGCAACTGCAAACTCGAAGACAACAAGGAAACTGCTCTGCACGTCCTCTGTGAGTGACCAGCTGCATCACGAACCAGATATCGAACTTTTGACAAAAGTACAGAATTCAGCGGTCTCGAATAATAAGTGGAGTTCAGTCATTAAACATCGCAGAATTAAAAACGTTGGTTGATGTAATGATTTTTGAGAACCTTTTTTTCAAAATTTTATTCCGTTTTTCGTTTTAGAGTTTTAACTTAATTTCTCAAATCTCATACGCGGGGCAGAGAAAGCAACAACAAAGTGTAATTGGCCTTGGGGCGCCATGAAAGCGTTCTCCAAACGATTTATTTTGTAATGACCTCTCCATTGCCCAGTTCAAATGATATTATTAAAATATCAACAGTCAACATTACACAGTTCAACATTGCACAGTTGCAATGCATTTGCTCTTAAAACATGTTTTTCAAGTTTTCAATAAGAATTTTGCACCATGACTTTTTAATTACAGGCTTGTGAGATAATTCTTATTGCTGCTATGAAATTCTTTTGTAAATACATATGTACATACAAACATATATACAAATATGTTATGTATTTACATATAATCGGATTTGATAGCTAAATTGCAGCTACAACGATTACTAATTAAGGAGCCTTGGAACATGTCGAAGTAATTGAATATTTAAACTTCGGTCATTGACTTTCGTTGGGACAAGATCAATGTTGTACATACGAGAATCTACAAAGAGACTACATCATCAACTATGGTATAAAAAATTTTAGCTGGGTCACTAAATTTACAGTTATTTTTGATATTACAAATGATAACCCAGTTAATATTCACTTTTTTCTTCTTCTTTATTGACCTTTACACCACTTACATGGTTATAATCGAGTTTCACTCCTTTAAGTAGGATTATATTCACCTTTCTACAATCAATATTTGAGAGAAGAGAGATTACGAAGTACATGAAAATGGCGATCAAGAGCTTGAGAGCTTAAACACTACCCGAAATTGTACCAAAAAGATAAGAACAAATAATTAAAATAATGATAAAGATGAAATATTTGAAGTCTGACTTTAGAAAGCTCATTTAGAACTCGAAGACATCATGAGCAACAATTACATCTCTTTTTTTTATTTTCTCACAAAGCAAACGAACATTCAAGAGCAAAGAGGTCATCAAATTACCCGATTACAGCAACACCTAATCATTACAATTAGCAATATTACTTAATTACAAGTTTAACATTTTCGTAATTTTCGATGTAATTAATTTTGTGGGTCTCAAATAAATCTTTAACACCTTCAATCACTTTTTGATGAATTTCATCTACATATTTCGGTTGGGGGTTATCATTTTGTTGCACTTCGATTGGTTTGCCGACTGCAAGTTTACGAAAAATAGCTCTAAAAGTATTGAATATTATAGCGATTACATGCAGTGTTACTCACCCACTTGTACAATACGGCGCTTGAATGGAAGCGGTAGGCCACTACGCCCCTTTAATAGTATTATCGATATGCCCAGTAAGTATTTCACCGCCAATTGCCAGTGCAAAGCCCATTTCCCATCCCAACGCTCGAAGCTGTCCACCTCACCGAAAGTGAAACATGGAACGATAGCAGCGCTGAGAGTGATGGAAAAGTGTTTTACTTATATACATAAATATTATATATAGTCCGAAGGATCTATGGTAAGCAGAAAATTAAAAAAAAACCTACTTTTTTTAAATTATAGTCCTACCTACGTATGTATGTATGTATAAATTCTGGATCTACAAGTACTACTGTGAGCAAAAAATAGTAAGACTTTGTTCTTTATTTAAAATTCTTAATTTATTCTTCAAAATCTATGTCATCCCTCTCAAAGAAATCTCGTATGGCCCCAATATACCTTGTTGCTACGTTTTTTCCAATCCTCGAGACAGTTGTTAGAGTCAACTTCCGGAATATCCTTCAAAGCGCGTAGCTTTTCACGTTTAATGTCTTCAATTGACTCAAAGCAGTTTCCCCGGAACGGTCGTTTGAGTTTACTGAATAGATAGAAATCACACCGAGCTAAATCAGGCGAATACGGTGGTTGTGGCACGATATTGGTTGAAAATTTGACGAAAAACTCACGAAGAATCTATGCAGTATGCTACGGTGCATTATCGTGATGCAAAAACTAAGAGCGGTAGGCCCACAATTTCGTTCTCTTTTTACGAAAACTTTGCGCAAATTTTGCATAACACTCAAATAATATTCCTTATTGACAGCATCGACGGAATTCGTAATGCACTACACCTCGATAACCCCCGAAGACAGAACAAATCAACCCTTTTGGATTTTTGACTTGCTTTGACTCCGTTTTTCGGCTTCGGCTCACATTTGCCACGATTTTTCCGATTGATCGTCTGCTTCTGGGGCGAAAGCACAGATCCAAGACTCATCATGCGTAGTAATGCGTTTCATTATTTCGTCGTAGTCGGAAAGCATTGTTTCACAGACGTAAGCGCGACGCTGTTTTTCGAGAATTTAGTGATTTTAGAACCAATCGTGCTTTTTTCTTAGGATCAAATAATCTTTCAAAATGGTTTTTCTGATCCTTTCGATATTCCAATGATGCCAGTAACATCTCTGACTGTTAATCGTCGATTCTCAAGCACCAAATCCCTTAGTTTATTGATGTTGATGACCGTCCTGGACGTGGTTTGTCGGTAAGGCAATCTCGATTTTGTACCAATCAAAACAACTTGCTCACAAACAATTATCAACGAAGGCCTTTTCCAAAATTATAATATTTCGTTACCAGAAATTTGATCCAACACACACAAAATTTAATAGAATTTCTTCGTTGATTTTCAGCATTAGTGATTGATCGTCTAAAGTTTGAGAGCTAGCAAAGATACGAAGCAACCAGGCCTCATTTGAGCCGGTAAATAACTAGTTATAAGTCTAGTAATTTATCCTAGTTAGAATGATGCGATTTAAGTGAAATACTGTATGCAACCGCTTTTTCCACAAATTTGTTGTTATTTTTAAGGTAATTCCATAATGTCACTCTCAAAGAAAGTCTAGCCCCTTTTAAAACCAAAAACAGGAACAGTTATTGGTCACAAGAGGAATCTTTCAACAGCAAGGTTCTTCGCCATAGACAGGGAGAGGTAGTGATCTCTTTGTGCCAGGTCCGCACTGTAAAGGTGGAGGAATATCAAAAAAGGGTTTCCCCAAAGAGTTTCTGGCGATTCACTATTGATGTGTGATCGTTTACATCAATCAAAGCTTTCAAAAGGTTTGGGGTTTAAAAATTTTCCCTTCCAATCGCTCCAAACCTAAATTGTAAAACTTTACTTACCATCAATCTAACCGTGAACAGCATTTGTTCCGGCTCACCGCGATTTGAGCACGACCCTTTTCGCCTATCATAAGAGAGCCACTTTGAATTCATCGTTTTTGTTACGTTTCATCAACAACTCGCAAAATAGAAACTTGATCCATGAGGTCCATGACCGAAGAAATCACATGTATAACGAATTTGGTTTTGGATATCAATGAAACTCCTTATTTATATGAAGGTACATTTGATGCTATTGTGTATGGAACTCAATTTTTTTGCAAGGCCATCAAGGGCTGAACTCAATTTTCGACGGTTTTCAAGCATAAATCGGTCGTAACTCCTGCAATTTCACTTTCGATATTCGTACGAAGTTCATCAATCGTCACCGGTATGTTGGCATAGACCATAGACTTGACGTAGCCCCAGGGAAAATAGTCTAACAGCGTCAAATCGCAAGACCGATTCGGCCTATTGACTGGGTCATTTCGTGAGATAACACGTTCACCAAAGTAAGTTTTCGATAAATCGATTTTGATATTCGCTGTGTAGCTTGTAGGGCCGTCCTGTTGGAACGACATATAATATTCGGTTATCATTGAGCGATAGCAATTCCCATTCATATTTTTAAACCGGGTGGCCGGACCCCCCTTGAAAAAATTTTTCACGGGAAAGGTTTACGGCCCGAATGACCCCCGCCGGCCATAATAAAACTTTCCCCATAAAACCGTAATTTTTTTCCCGGGTTTTAAATGGGGGATTAATGAAATTGTGTTGGGATTTTGGGAATAGGGACCTGAAATTGGAGGCCACTGACACGGAATTTCGGTAACAAATCTTAATGATTTCGACTCGTTGTTGGATCGTATATCTTTCCATGATGAAATGGCAAACCTTACTGAAGAGAAATGTCAAAAGAGCGGGGAAAATATGGTGTCATTTGCTGTCCCTATTGGACTGGGTTTTTGTAGCGTCCCTATTGAAAAACTCGTTATATAGTATATGTATGTATATTTTTTCAAACGGAACTTTGTCAACTCCCCCTTTAGTTATTTTTCCCGGAAAAAAAAATTTTAAAAGGAAAAATTTTTTTAAAATGCCCAACCCTTAATTTTCCCCCCCAACCTTCCCGGCAAACCTTCCGGACCAGTTTAGTTTTTCATACAAAAAAAAAATTTTATTTAAAATAACTTTTTACCTTCAGAAGAAAAAACAAATACACAAACCTTGAATCCTAAAAAAACTTTTTATTAAAGCCAACACATAAGGACTTTTAAAACTTTTTCCCCCAAAAAAAACTTTTTTAAATTTGGGGCTAGCCCGAAAACAAATCCCCTTTGCGTCTCAAGGTATGTAGCTTTTAAATTTGCCATTAGAGAGTCTAAAAACTCCTATTTTTAGCTGAACCCTAATGAAAACACCGTTGACGTAAAAGACCAACCCTCCAAAGTAGACTGGTCAATTAATGCACGAAGATCTTTCCGTTTTTACTAAAAGATAAAACCGCTTAAGGGCAAATTTTTCGTGTGTGGTTTTGGGAAATAGGGGGTCTTTAAAAAAATCTCTGCCGATTCGTATCCGTAAAAACCCTAACTGTCAATGTATATGTTATTAACGGTTCAGCATAACTAAAAAATAAAAGTAATAAATTAATTAGCTTAATTTAAGGTTGGAACACTTTGGGTAGACTTGAAAATTTAAACTTGTAACAGAAAATGTGGAAAAGTCGGAACACTAAAGTTGGGTAAATAAACTGTTTTACCAACTCGATTAAAATAAAGCGTAGTTGTTTCAACCAGAGCGAAGAACTGATGCTTTAAGAAATAACCGAATTGATTATTAATTTTCGGTTAAGATTAGTTGGAACCAACGAAATTTCGTGTATATGTATATATGTAAATTTGTATAAGTTAGTCAAAAAAAAAAACGAATATTTTTTTACGATACTTCTAAAATTGTAATGGGCAAGCCCAATATGAGCTCTCAATTAAAAGGGGACGAACAATTTTTACTAGGATAAAAATTTGTATTCGTTCCCTACGAAAAAATTTTGTGTGGATTTTGTTGGAAATTTAATGTCTTTCAAAAAAATCTCACACGATTCTTTCGTAAACCTAACTGTAAAGATTTTTTTTATGATTTGATAACTCAAAGAATAATAAGTTTCAAATTAATGACGTTAATAAGGCTTGGACAATTTAGGAGACTTGAAACCTATTTAACTTGCAATCAGCAAATTTTATCAGAATAACAAGTAAGGAAGGCTAAATTCGGGTACATCCGAATATTATACTGTTACAACTTACAAGAATCAAAAGAAAGCCAGCGAAATACTTTAAGGTACAAACCGTCAACCAGAGGATCAGAATCCAACTTATACATATATGAACTTCCCTAACTCGAATCATAATCCAAAAAAAAGCTTCATTGAGAGACTTAAATTAAGGAAATTCAATTCAATATAACTTATAGGTATATGTATATAACTCAGGCCTGGCCGACATATTCGGCATAAGGTTTGTAAAAAAAAAACGAAAACATTATGTGTACATACTTCTGTAGTACATGGCAGATGGGGTAATATCGACCCGATTAAAATCGACTTTACTAAACAATTTTTTCCTAGGTTTCATTAAGGTTCCTCACATACAATCATCACTCATTTGAAGTATTCGAAAATCCTTATATTAGTTATAGGGGGGCTAGGTAAAAATTTTCGCCCAATTTTATCTATATTAGGCACAAAAAGATACATTGTTATAAGTAAAACAGGCTCTCTCATTTTTATTGCGATAACTCACATATTGGCCGATATATGCGGTATAAAGTCACCTAGTAGTTCGAAAATCTTTATATAAGGTATATGGATACTCAGGGAAGTGTTGACTTGATTTAACCCTTTTTTGATACACAGATGTATTATTATATGGAAAATATTCTTATCTGAATTTCAAGTGTAAGTACCATACATTGTTCCATATTTTCTGTCAAAAGACAGCTATAGATACTGCGATCCACATATTCAGTACCTAGAGGCTTGAACATTTTTGGTTGGATTTAGAGAATTTTTGATCATAATGTGACACACTCTAAAGGCATTAAACATGTAAACTTGTATCCTATTTTATTTTTGCTTCTTGATTTGTGTACTGAAAAATGAAAAAATCAAATGGAGTTTAAATTGTGCTATGTTGGAAGTAGGTGGGATCCGATTTTCCCTCTTTTCACACTGTGTCAAGAGTATATGAGAAAATTACTATGTACTAAATTTAGTCGTGATATATGTACAAATGTATGATTTCACCAAAATGTGGGCGGTGCCACGACCATTATCAAATTTTTTCACCGGCTCACATGAAGCCCTCTTATACCATCTCAGATATACAATTTTAATGTCTCTGGAAAATTTAATAAAATCTAATTGTTCAGACTATAAAAATTTATAAGAAAAGTAAAATATTACAATATGAATATCAGATCAAATAAATTTAAGAAGGCTTGAGGTTTAAAGCAAAATTGCGAATGTTGCCACTTTTTAAATCAATTTTAAAAGTAAATCGAATTTTGAAATGAAAGTCGAACGTTTTCAGTCATTTAAAGGCTGTTTTAATAAGGCTTAATAATTTTTAAAAAAGTTGCCACCTGTTTAACTTCACATTCTATCAAAGTTATAAGTAAATCATAATATGTGACCTGGTCTACGAAAAGGGGGTTAGGTGTCAAAAAAAAAAAATTAAAAAAATAAAAAAAATTTTTTTTTGACACCTAAGCCCCCTTTGCATAGAAGTCACATATGATATATATAAGGAAATTTGGAATGCTGCCACTTGTTTAACTTTATATTTTTATCAATACTTTTAAAAAAGTAAAATTTTAAATTTTTTGAAATAATACGGCTTATTTACGTTAAAGTTTCTTAAAACATTGATTTACTAATTTTACAGAAAAAGTTGCCACTTGTTTTTAATTTGCATGCAATAAAACTGATTTGCTCTTTTCAGAATTATGACGATATGGATATTGAATTAAGGACTTTGTGAAAGCTCAAAGTAGAAAAAAATTATGAGTGTTGCCACACGTTTAAACAATTTTTGGAATAAAATTCATATACATTTTTTTCACAATAATTTAAAAGTAGTATTTATTTTTTTTTTTAATTTAAAAAAACACTTGTTTGCTAATTTAAGAAAAAACTGCCACTTATTTTAACTTTACACGCAATAAAACTAATAAACAACACAATTTTTACGAGATGACTACCAAACTGACGATTAGCTTTTACTTGGAAAAAGAATTTTAAAGTTTTCGAAATAAAATTGACTTGAAAAACAAAATTTTAATAATAAGGTAAGATAAAAAAGTAATTTTGTACTAACAAAAATAATAAAAAAAAAAAATTGGAAAAAAAATTTTTAGCGTTGCCAAACGAATTTGTAATATTAAGTTAAAATAATAAAATAAATATTTAGTAACAAAAATATATAGAAAATTTGAAAAAAAATTTGGAGTGTTACCACAAGTTTAAAAAACTTTTTTGGAATAAAAAATTTAAAAAAAAAAAATTTATATAAGATAAAAAATAAATTTGTAGTAACAAAACCATATAAACAATTGTTTGCTCATGTAAACAAAAAAGTTGCCACTTATTTCAAATTTTCTTCTAATAAAAGTGCTAAAAAAACGTACAAAATGATTATCAAACTAAAAACTTAAGATGGCTTAAAATTTGAAAATTTTTAAAAATGAGTTGCCAGCTGCTTGAAAAATGCTACTCAAATAATTTAATAAAATAAATTCAATAATTCAAATAATTTACTCACCCATTTCCTTTGATGTCCAAATTAATTTCGCGCTTGATATATGAATATAACATATATAGAGAAGCATTGTTATTCTCCAAAAGAAGTTGCCATACACCTAAAATAGTTAACATAAATAACAATTTATCCTAAATAAATAGTTACTCACAAGTAGTCCAAGGGTCAGGATCCAGCAACACGCAAATACGATTGTGATTACCAACAAATAAATTAGCGCAGCAAGTGCGCCCATAAATTGCCGAAACCCGTATCCGTGCTTCACTTTGGCCATTTTTTGAAGAGATATATTTGCTTTAAACTTAAAATGTACCAACAACTTTTGTGTCACAACTGAAAGTGCTTCTATCAAACTACCAACCATTGACTCGCACTTCAAATATGTAAACAAAGTGCAGATTCTAGCAATGGTAAAAACTCAAGCTTTTAAGTTAATCGAACCAATTAGTCACATAGCTGCATGCTTATTCTGCAGCTTTTATTAATTTTTGTTTAACACACATCAGATTTTTTCAAACCAATTTACAATTAACCTCACTAACAAAAACAAATAAGGAAAACTTTCGAGAAGCTTATGTTTACGGAACAATAATTTAATTATTACCAAAATTTCAAATATGTCATACAATATTGGGGATTCCTACCAAACCATTTAAGATTAGTTTGCTGAAATTTTTTTTTCTATTTAAAAAAAAAATTTTTAAAATTTTTGTTAAACTGATTTTATGGAATACCCCACTTTTTTTTTAAATCGTTTAAAGTCAGATGAAAAATCAAAAATAACTACACCGAGTTTATTGCAACTAGAGGAAAATCTGAGTAGAAATCATTTACCTACGACTTTAAACTAAAGCAAGTTTGAGAACATATTTCCACTAAATTATATTAATTCAACTCAAAATTTGGCATACATATGTGAGAGCTACCTAATTATTGATTTTCAATAAGATCTCTCGCAGTTCTGGTAATCCGATTCAGCCTCCGATTATCGCAAACGCTGTTTTTTGTCTTAGTAAGAAACGCAGAAATGAGTCCCATTCAGAAGACTAAAAATAACACCATGTATTTTAGAGTGTGGGTAAATGATCCTTTCAAACCCGTACAAGTGGAAATCCGCCATTAATTACTTTATGAAGAAATGCTGGTTTATTACCTTTAAATAGCAATGTTTTATTCAATATTCTTATTCTTATTCTTATTTCCGTGCATAAAAGTAGTGGGCACGCGAAAAAGAAAGTAGGTGTTCGATGCTGCCCTCTCTGCTACTTTCGCCGTGCAGAGGCTCAAAAGCATTAAATCAAAAGCAGCCAATTTACATCGCTGAGAGGTTAAACATGGTCAATCGTTTGAATTCAAAATTCTCTATTAATTTAGTACCCTTTTCCAACGATCCGACTCCGCAAAAATTTACCGTTTTCTAGTGCAACACGCCGACCTCCTCTGGATATTGGTAAAATAATTTTTTTCGTCGCATCTGGATCCGTTTACTTTTCATTTCTTGTCGTTCCGTGCAGTAAATTTTCTGCAGGTTCTTTATTCTCTTTTGACAATTGGCGGTTCTTGCCGTTGCATATAATAATATTTCGTGAGAAGCATTGTGAACATTGCGCCAATACGCTTTTTAATATCTGTTAAAAATTTTTTGTGTTGTAATACCATCCATTTCCGGCTGATCAAAACAAAAATTTGACAGTAGAGTTTTTTTGGTGTAAACAAAATTCGCTATCCACGGTTATTTTAAACATTCACAATACATATTTGTTATAAAATTATAATATCAAATAATCTTATAATTTACTGCGCTTAGCCAGAAGTTATAATTATCAAACTATAAATACTTACTTTTCCGAGTGTTTTTGTTGCATAAAGTACTGAAGGCCCAATATGCATATCAAATGCATAAACATTTTAAATTACGATTCGATCTTTATAACTCTATAATATAATGACGAAAGCAGAAACCGATTGGTTCAATATATTTAATTAGTGTCCTACTTATAGTCATAATAATCTGAGTTTCTGTCAAAATGTTATTCATAAATTGAATTTGAATTGGAGTTCACAAAATTAACTGCCTACACTGTACCATTGTGATTTACTCGTTGATTAAAAAAAGAAGCAGCTTTATTTACGTTTAAAATGTGTATTTTAGAAAAATCGACAACCCTAAAGAATCCTTCAATTTTGAATTTAACCAGTCGCCTGTCATTATTTTCGTATTTACCCCGCGCCAATTCGAACTACAATAGTTCTGTAATTTTCTTTTGTTTTACAGTTAATCATACAACAAATTTGTATTTGTTTAAAAATATTGGTGAACTAAAGCGGTTTATAATGTCAAATTCATTATCCGACCATAGTTCGCTTGGTAGCATGTGTGAAGAAGTACGCCCGTCTTTTCTACGTGCGCGTGATCCATCCGTAGATCGATGTTTTCGGCCGCGACCAGACCGACAAGTAAGACTCTTCGATGAAATAAAAGAGGAAGGCCAAACTGAATATAGCAGCGATGCCGACGTTTCGTCATCATATGACGACATATCCGTACCGCTAAGTGAAGCGAGCAGTGATCTAAGCACAGACCCAAATGCTGCTTTAGTATATTTACGTTTGAAACCAGTTACACAAATATCAACTTCGTATACAATTTCAACGGCGGGTAATGTGCTTATAACTGGGCCTCCAATGATGTGTCAACAACAAGCAATAACAAAAGTAAAATGGAACAGCATTATAGTTTCTCGGCAGTGTTTGATAGCGCCGTAAAACAGGATGAAGTGTATCGTATTTGTATAGCACCACGCATTGAAAACCAGACTGACAGCTTTACAGTGCTGACATACGGCACCTCTGGTTCGGGCAAAACATTCACATTGCTCGGTAAGTGAGATTTGTAAGGATTACTAAGATTAGAAATAAAGGAAGATTTATAACCCCTAGGTACGCCCAGCAAGCCAGGCATTGTGCCACGTGCAGTAGAGAATATATTCCGTATGAATGCGTCCAATATTTACCCACAACCTGCACTTAAATTAGAGAAAGGTTGTGCCTGCATTTTAGACGATGAAGCGCTAGCTCGTGAAGAAAACATGCGTCAGACGTTGTTGGAGTCATGCGTTGGACTAAACGCAGACCATGAGCTGCTGGAGAAAACGATAAAATCAGAGCATGACTTTCAAACTATCGTGCAGGATGAAGTATCCGTATTCATTTGGATATCATTCGTGGAAATATACAATGAATTGGTATTTGATTTGTTAGCACCACCGTCACAACAGCCAAAAACCAGCCAACAAATGGCCCCACCACAACGAAAGGGTTTAAAAATTGTTACAAACGACGGCAAAGTTTTCATACAAGGTCTAACCTCAGTGTATGTGAAATCGTGTTCGGAAAGCCTGAAATTATTACACTGGGGTCTACAACATGTTTCTTATGCATCCACTTCTATTAATGCTAACTCGAGCCGCTCGCATTGCATATTTTTTGTTGACATAATTAAATACTACAGCACCGGTGTGGTTGTTGATGTAAGTCTTTGAAGTTTTCTATAGCTACATGGTTATGCTTAAAAGGCTAATTTTGTTTTCAGACCTCCTACAAATTCTGCGATTTAGCGGGTTCTGAACGTTTGAGTAAAACACGTAACGTTGGTTCGCGTCTCAACGAAGCTAAAGGTATTAATACGTCACTTATGACGCTCGGGCGCTGTCTGGATGCAGCTAATAATAATAAAAAATTGAAAACCAAGGGCCAGGTGATACCAGTGCGTGAATCGAAATTAACGATGTTATTACAAAGTGCCTTGTTAGGCAAAGAAAAACTCACTATGATAGTGAATGTCACACCTATGGATACATTTTATGAAGAAAACATGAACGTGCTGCGATTTTCTGCAATTGCTAAGAATATTACATTCAAACAGCCGCCAAAACCAGTGAATAAGTCGCGTTATTCGTTTGTTGTTGAGAAGGCTAAATCAGCTGCTGAAGAGAACATATTGTAAGCATGTGGAAATTAGTTTATTTTTTAATTTTTTTTATTCAATTAACATATCTCTTAATATCCCGCACAGTTTACGCAGCGAGGTGGAGCGTTTGCAATCGGAAATGCAATATCGTCTACTTGAACAAGAACGGATTTTGCGCAAGGAACTGGTCGAGTCATTTGAAAAGAAATTGGAGGAAAAGCAGAAGGATCACGAGCAAAGCTTGAAACATGAACTACAAATGCAGCAACGTTTGCATGATTTAAAGGTATAAAATATTAGCAATTTCAAGATTATTTTGTTGCTAATAAGCATTATACTTTTTTCTCAATTTAGATCGCTTCTCTCAAACGTCAATATGAAAATCAAATTGAAGATCTGCGCGATCAACTCGAAGAAGAGGAAACAGAAAAAAAGCGTCGTACATTAGAATAACAGTAGCTAAATTAGAATCACTATTTAAATATATTTGTGTAGAGTATCTTTTGTTATGTTAATTAAACTTTATTACATTTATTGTATGTGCTTTTAAATTATTAAAATGTAATTTCGTTTCCCTACTTTTTATACCGACACCGTGCCACTTTTTTAAATACTTGGGGTACTCACAACCCGTTGTAAAGTATCGTAAAAGTTTATATATTGTTCCATGCCAAATTTTCTGAAGATACCGTGTAAATGAAAGAGTTTTGCATGTTCGGATGTAATTTTGATCGTTTAGTTTTTATGACAGCTATGTACATATGTATGTGTATGCAATACAAGTATATGCACCGATATCGGTGGTTCCCACAAATAAACAGCTTCTTGGAGGGATATGGACAGGTTCAAAAATTCTGATCTACATATATCTCAAAAACTGAGGAATTAGTTAGCGCCAAGGTGATAATTCAAATATTTATTTTATAGAGTTTCCCACCTTACACAATTCGTTGCAAACTTAGCATACCCTGTTCGGGGTTTAATAATAATTAACCATTTGCCTTACTCATCAAGTTTTAATTTTAGTTTATAAAACACACACATGATAGCATAATTTTTATTACATTTTATTTACAGCTTCAACAACTTTTCTATGCTTGTGGCAAAGCTTTAGGGCCTTTCTCCAAGACAGCCTTTATAGTCTTCATCATAGTTGGTATAAGGCCGATATGTCTATCCACACATGCCACCGTACAATATTCGAAATGATGTTGATATTTGGCGAGTTCTGCTTCTCCAGGATTTAATGGCAGCCTTTCTCGAGCATCTTCGCTGCATTTCTTAAAATTGTTTCCAAAAAATTTTAAATGCAAAATACAAATAAATACAAGTTTTAAAGGCACACCATAACACAATTTTGCAAACGTCCTTGAAACTGTCCCAATTCATGCTGCAAATAGTCCTGAGCTTTAGTAAGCGGTACGGCGCAACCCTCAATGCAAGTCTGCACGGAATCTAAGGTTCCACGTTGGTCGTCACAACATTTAGATGCACATAAATGCATTTCTGACTGGCTTAGACAAATTATTCGAGTGAAAGCTGTCGTTACAAAAAAAAAAAAAAACAAATTGAGCGTTGCTGCATACCAACCTGCATTTTGCGTAAGTGACTTGAATACATTTCGTTGATCATATCAGATACGGCGCGTTCTACGCGTTTACGTTGTTGTTCTATCATTTACGAGTGAATACCCTTAAGCGGGAAGTTGAACGATGTTTCTTTACGTTAAGTTGTTTGCCTAACACATGAGCTAAAATTGATTTCCCTACGATTTAGGGAAATTTGAATTTTCGTTGAAATAAACTATTGCCAAAATAGTAGTTTGACGTAAATTCTAAATGCTTTTCTTTATTACTCCACATTTATATTTTTTAACAAACAAAACAACTGTTCCTTATTTACTGTGCAATTTATGTTTGAAATAAAATCATGTTTAATTATTACACACATTTTAAAAACGTCAATGATTAGACATGACCACTAATATCTTTTTTAAATCAAGATATTCATCAATGTTTGAGAGTAGTGCTGGTTATGCTGGCAATTAAACTTGAGGTATGGACTCTGGACCTTTCGCCAATACGGATTTTATTGTTTTCATCATAGTAGGTATTAGTCCGACATGCTTATCTACACACTGTATAGCGCAGCGTTCAAATTGGTCGGTGTATTTGGCAATATCAGATTCGGAGGGATTTGGCGGCATTTTCACCTTCACATCATCGTTACATTGCTTAAAAGAGAAAGGTATTGTTCAAACTGATTTTCCTTATATGTAGGGATAAGTAAGCAATCAGGCTTACCATTACACATCGCTGCAGGCGCCCCTGAAATTCACCCAATTCGTGTTGAACGTAGTTTTGAGCGCGTGTCAATGGTGCCGAACACCTATCAACACATCTCTGAACACTGTCAAGGCTGGAATTCATATCCTGACAACATTTTGCCGCACATAAATGCATGTCTGTCTACAATTATATTTCGAGGAACACATAAGTTACAGGGTAAACATTATGTTTGTCACCGGCTCACCTGCATTTTACGTAAATGAGTTTTATCCATATCGTCTACCATCTCTGTGACGGCACGTTCAATGCGTTGTCTCTGTTGTTCGATCATATTTACGATTTAATTAAAAATTTAACAAAATTACACAATAATTGTTGTAAATTGCAGTTGAGCTGTTATGAGTAGAAAACCAGAAAACGTGCAGCGATTGCAACAGCTGATAAGAGAAAAATTGGATAAATGTCAAATTTCAGATATATGTCTAATCAGCTGAAAGCAGTGCAACCGTGCTGAGCAAAAGAAAAAGGCCTAAAAAATTGTAGTATTTCAATAGTACATCGTAATACATAAAATTTTTGTAAACTGAAAGATATTAATTTTTCAGAAGCATACGTTGCGAAAAAAGTTCTGTGGGATGTTGTTTAGAACGTCATTATAAAGAGTTAATTCAAAATCTAAAAGAATAACATACTTTTTTATTAAATGTTGCTAAATCTATATAAATATCATGTACGCAACCCCATCAGCTGTTGTTATTGTCAAATAAGCTTTTGACATAACACTTTATAACCTAAAATAAATTATACTCTAGTACGAATCATAAAATTTACTATTTTTGAACAAAAAATGTATTCCTTGTGCAAAATAACCTCAGTAGCCGTTCGCGCTACACAAATACCAAATACATTAGCACGTCCATTAAACTTACACAAAAAGCTGGCTCTTCGAACGTTATGTACCAACAAGGGTATTACAGAAGACACTCAAAATGCCATTGTTGAAAAGGAAACAACAGTGGCGAGTAGTGCAAGTGCAAAAAGTGGGTTTGCACTAGCTTTTGAAAAGCACACAGAGGCGGCTACTAACAAACCTGAAGAAGTTGTTGACGATGAAACGTTTGCTGCATTGTTAAGAAAATCAAAATTCATAGATGTAATTAATCAGTGGTCATTATTTTAAAGAATAATAAAATACAAAATTTCACTTCTCTAGCTAGGGGATCCCGAAGGGCAAGATTGTCAGCGGAAAGATCTTTCACGTTGTTGGGGATGATTTGTACATAGATTTTGGCTGGAAGTTTCATTGTGTATGCACACGTCCGGCACGCAACGGCGAGTAAGTATAAAAAGTGTTAAGAAAAATGTGTGTTTATAATTTACACTTTTAGGGACTATGTACGTGGAGCACGAGTGAGGTTACGCATTAAAGATTTGGAACTCTCAACAAAATTTTTGGGTTCGGAAAAGGATTTGACTATTTTAGAAGCCGACTGTCATTTGCTTGGTCTGTTATCATCCCCAGCAAGACAAAGCACAAAGTCGGTTAATGTGAATTAAAATCAAAATGTATTTGCATCAAATATATTCATAATAAAATGGTATACAAATAAAGTTTACAAGTCAAGGATAAAACTTTTATAACTAATTATAACAATTAAATACGTCAACTATACATTACATTGTTTGATTGGTCTATCTTCTTACATTGAAAAACTTCATAATGGTGATTTAACTCCCTGACTGCGTGCAGCTTCAAGCGTGTAACCAATGCACCATTATTAGAGCGTTTTACGAAATAAACTCTGCGCGCTCGACTGTGCACAAGCGCCATAGCACACATTAGACATGGTTCTTGGCTTAAATACAATTCATATCCAGTACATAAATATGGGCCATATTTTTTTAAGTTATCCACATTTTGAGTAGTATTTTGCTCACCGACATCACATTTTATTTTAGCTCTCGGTAATTCTGCACCAATTTGTATATCCTTAAATCTCTTATCAGTTCGTATAAATTCCAAAATCCGTTTGGGAATACCACTTATGACGGGATTCACTTTTATATCCTTGTAAATATCTTCGTCGACATTTTCGAATTCATTCGAAACCTCTTTTCGCCAAGCGCCACCATCTTGTGTACGTGCTACGAAATCTATAAGCACCATTGGACAATGCATTACTGGACTAATTGATGTTCCACTACTTGCCAAAGCAACAACTCCCCTAGTTCGTGGATCAATGCAGATACCACACGGTTTGCTATGCTCCAACTCATTTGAAACAGCTTCCAACAAATGCATAATTTTTGAATGGAATTTTCGCTCCTTTTCATTAAATATACTACCATTGTGGAGTGATTCCATATATTTGTCTGGATGAAATTTGCAAGGCCAACATGTTTGCGCCAGCTCATATTGCCAACGGAGCAGCGGCGGTAGGGCAGGAACAACACCTTCACGTACGTTTTTACACAAAAGATTAACCACATCATGACTAAGTCCCACTGTTTCTAAGTACTGACTTACACTACGACCTTTTAAATCATTAACTTTGCACAAAAGAATATCCTGTTGTCGTACACGTTTTAAATGCTGCAAGTTCATTTGTTCCAGAGGTAGAATTTTAGACAGTTCCTGCATAATATTTGATATTTGGCGCCTATTGTCCAATTCGCTTAGGTAAACTCTAACACGTGGAACTTCTTTGCAGTATTCATCAGACAATATGGCAGAGGCATACCACTCAGGATTGTAACTTAATTTCAATCGTTTTATTGGCAGAGATTTATCGTCCTCCATAACAAAACACTGCTAAATCAAATATGAATCAACAAGAGTTAAATAAAAAAATTATATACAACAATATGTACATATATGAATATATGTATATTAAGTTAACTTGCTTTTGTGGTTCTTCCTCATTTTCTAAACATTTATAAACAGCTGTTTCATCAAAGTCACTATTGAATCAAAATAATAAACAAAAAACGCCAAAAGAGGACGCGCTGTTGAACTTTGAAGGCCATAGTGAAATTAAGCTCCGTTCGTAGTTCCAAAAATTTTCAAACACTTCGTGTGACACACCAAATCATTCTTAATAAATTAAATTATGTATTTACTTATTCTTTAATCATTTAAGTTTGCAATATTTTACATTTTTTTTATGAAACCGAATGTTTACAAAGCAAACCTCCTCCTACTTAATTTTTAAAATGACCTAGAGCACTGGCACCTGCGCATCAAATAAAAACAAACAAGTCAAAAATCAGCCGATAAATAGAGAGAAGAAGCAGTAGTAATAAATGCTACCATCTTTAATGACAAAGTATGTATTCGTTATTACTATGCAATTTCGTTCAAAAACTGTATAAAAAATATAAAACAGAATAAATGGATTGATTTCTTAATTTTCAAAACTTATGATTTTTACTTCATATTGACTTGACACCTCGCAGATGGTACTAATGGTGTTATTATAAAAGCGTCACAAACGCAACAATTTGGACAGTGGCATCACCGGCAATCTGATGATAAAATTTGGCAGCAACAAAGTTGTTGAGGAGCTTCATTTGGTGAAATTGACAAATTGATTGTGAAGAAATCAAACAACGCAGCAGTTTAATTTTAATAATCAATAATCATAACATAAAATAGGCTTTAAACAATTCAACCGACATCACGTGCAAGTGCTTGGACGTTATAGTTATTTTTCTCGGCAACAACAACCTGCCCTCACCTCGCTTTACAAACTACCGTTCTATCAGTGCACCTGAATTCTTAATAAGTGGGCCTGGTGGACCGGATAACAGTTATTTTTTCTACATATATGTATAGTGACTAAAAAAGAATATCGTGAATAACAATTTGATATAACGGTGACGTAGACAAAGCGAAATGGAAATCGGTGAGTAAAAACGCGTATTCCGCTAACAAAACTCATATAATCGATAAACAATTACCGTGCGTCGACCCACCCTTCACCCCCACCCAACACTGTGTCAACGACAGTATAGTGTCATGATTCCATACCATATTAATTACGGTTATTTTAATGTTGTTTTATCAGCAACAGAATAAGAGAAATAATTTAATTTGTATGTAAAATGTGGTGATGTTTATTTAAAATATACATGTGCGCCGTGTTTACACAATGTTTTGTTATCAAATGACGTTGCAAATTAAAACAAAAATATATTTTCCACTTACCATAATGTGCCAAAAGCGACCACCGCCCGTCGCACTACCATCTCCTACATCTATTTGTGCCTTGCACTTTCCCAATGTTTACAACGTTCGTGTGTTTGTTTTCATGATATTGTCGGTACTCACCGGCTGTAGCCATAAAAACGCGCTAGCCGTTCATTCGCTCTCAAAAGTCGCGCCACCATTTACGCCGGGAGCACTAATTGACCTTGGTTTCTTATTGGATGTTGAGACTCGCGCCATTTCTACGTTAACGTAGTTAGTGCTACCAGATGTAATGCGAAAATATGTTCTATATCATGTTACGTTGCGAACAGTGGGTAGTTTTGAAAATGCAGTTTTGAAATTATAAAACAAGTAATAATTGTGAGAATAACGTCATAAATAATTACGACATTATATTGGTTGCCGTCTTTCTTTCTTTCATGTTTGAAATTATTAATGTCCCGTGTAGCTCTCTTAGCTTTTCGAACTTGCAGCTATAAATAGTACTATACAATTTCCTAAACAAATATTTTATTATTTAATAACCGTTGACTTCTTATATAAATAAACAATATCTGTTGACATTTATGTGCAAGTGCATGCATATACACATATGAATATATACGGACTCATGCACATAAAGTTGTGATTACAATATTTTTTGTTGTTATTATTTTTTTAGTAAATAAAAAACTTTATTAAAATAATGTTTTATTTTTTTACTTAAAATATTCTGTTCTATTTGTAACATTGATTTTATAGAAAAACATTTAATGATAAGGGCAAGTTAGACAAAAAAAAAAAAAAAAAAAAACTTATATATTACCTGTGTTAAACCGCAGGAACTTTTGTGCAACAACCATTCTATGGTTTTTTAATCAGTAAGTAGTTTAAAAAAGTATATTTTATATTAATAATAAATTCTCCTAGCAAGTTTGTTTAATGCTCCTGAGTAACAGACCTTGACCGGATATAAATCAGGTTCCGTTCCGTTTTGAGGAGAGTTAACTAAATCGGAAACGATATGTTGAAAAAATCACAATTTCCTATAATAATTACTACCGGAAATAAAGAAATATCTAAAATAATATTACGCCTATCCAATAATTAATGATTTTTAAAAAGGAGATAAAAAGAGTTTATAGAAAGTTTAGCTGAAATCTAGTTTATAAGGCAGCTTATTTTTTGTAACGAAATTTGGTTTAATTAATTTTTGTAGACAAACAATATACAAACATATGTACATATATACCGATTAATCGCATGATTGGAAGCTGTTTAAGTTCATGTTTCTATGAATATGGTCGCGTGTAATCAGTATATGAACACATGCCTATGTGTAGTGATCACAACGATTTTATAAGAATCACCTCATCATCGTTTGCCTTTGATTGCGCTAAACGAATGTGTTTAATCTTCACAGCGTCCGACATTGACATTGTTGATGTATCACCATGCTTTTGTTATTCTCTTATTTTGCATTTTGTGCAGCAATAACAAATAATGTTCAATATATAACGACTAATATTTTGCGGTTTCGTTATCAATATTGAAGCTTAGTACAAATGTTGTATAATTGTATGGGTGCACGTTGCTAACGACTAAAAATTATATAATATTAAATCAAAAAAGTACTATTGATATGTCTATAAGTTTGTAGTATCTGCTCTGCCGGGGTAATTATTATATTGAAATTTAATCATGGCACGCGTATGTTTTTTTTGTGTCGCTTCTTGTGGAGCCTCGTAAATTTTGTTTATATGTACGTATTGATATATACTTAGGTTAATACAGAAGCGTATAGGTGTATCTACATTCATTTAAATAATTTTTAATGCGTGAAATTTGCACAACTGCGTTTTTTAATTAGCTGGAATGAGTTTGATTTTGACGCAACGATTGATTTTTGATTTGACACCCCTCTATCTATGGTCTGATCCCGTCAAAACATCACGTTTCCTGACCTACAGTTGATTGATTTCGATGACAACTTATCTGAACCTTACCACCCTAACAGCGACTAGATAACCTTTACAACAACAATGTAACTGCTTAAATTGTAACAGAGTCAAGATAAATATGCAATGCTGCACAAAATGCACGTACATATGAAGAAGCAAATACCCACTAAATATCATTAATAAATGATTCAGAGTATGAGAAGCTACTTGTTTGAAAACTAAACTCTTTTTTTATGAATATAAGTTGAACAACCTTTGGATTATTTGTTGTAGATGCTTAAATAAATTTGTGAAACTCTCAATGCATTTGTGTTGTTTGTGCATGTGTCGAATGTATTTTAGCACTATTCACAAACTCAAACAACAAATACATAAACATATGTAAAATGAAGGAAATTTTTATTAATGTATTGATTTCAATTATAATTGTAAAAGGTCTATTTATTTCAAACAAATGTCAAAAATTACAAAGTATTCATATACATACTCATATGATAAGCAGCTAGGCGCACGCGTTCTCAATGCTTGCTCCGGAGCAAGCGCAAGCTATTGTATACATATGTATGTATATAAAGAACTACTGTATATAATTATAATTGTGTATGTATGACCGTGCTCCTTCATAAATATGCACCTGTACATGTGCTTATATCCGTATGCATATGTATATCTCTAAGCGATCGGCAACTAAACAGTGGCTTAGACGGGCGCTTGGCACAGCACGATGGCACGCACCACAGCTCAGCTCAGCTCAGCACATCACAGCGCAGCGCCGCGCCACACTCAAGGCGGCAATCCAATTCAATCCAATTCCATTTGCCAGCAGTAGGTCAAGCGTATGTGATAACATTGTTGAATGGTGGATTTCAAGTTTCAGTTACCGCTCGACCGCCGACCACTCAAGAAGTTCACAAAAATTTTCGTGTGAATGCCGTATAAACAAAACGCAAACACACATATATCTATACACAGCCAAGCTAATCGTACTATAAGTGATCGTGTATGGGAAATGTGCTTTCATTGAGGCATAGTCGGCTTTTAAAAACGCTGCGAGTTTTGCTAAATTGGAAATGTGCGTATTAACTGCTATTTGAGTGTTATTTTGGCATGCAAATATTATACGTAGATAATAACTGCATATCGTATATAAAGTTTATTCAATAATTCAGTGAAATATTTGCGCCAAATTCAGTGACAACTAAGGTTAAAAGAAGTAAATACAATACAAACGCTTTAATGCAAATGCATATTAGTTAAAACACTTGGTGCTATACAAATTGATTGCGAAATATTCGCGGTTTATAGTATTATAGTATTTTTGTGTTAATAAAGTATGAGTGTTAATTAGAGGATGTTCTAAAAAACCCGCAAATGTACTTATGTATGTATGTATGTATCTAATTGTATGTTTCCAAGACTTGCATTCATATCCAGCCAAGGATTGTTGGCGTATGAGCGTTCCAAAAAAATATATGTGAATTGTTGGAAATAGTACAATAATAACGTTATTTTTTAAATAACTCTTCAAAAATAGTTCTTTTGAGTAAATGCATGCATTTTGTGCCGAGAAATGAGATAATTCAAAGAATTCATTATTTGAGATTTTTAATAAAAAACATGTAGCTTCTTGAAAGCAAGCGATAAAATCATATATAAAATTAAAAGTTACATAAAACTTTAAAAATGTTAAAATAATCAAAAAATCAGAATATTCCACAAAAAGTTGTTAAATATTAAATTTTGCTTTTGACACCCGGAACAGGTTATATTAAATTTGCCACTAAGTTTCTAACTCCCTACAAAGTATGTACATATGTACATATATCTAGAATATAAACGATCTGCGTGGCGAGCTGTATATCGATTTGAAATTTGTTTTTGAAATATCGATTTGAAATTTTGCACACGTTCATTTCTCTCCAAGAAGCTGCTCAAACTGATCGAGCAAAATTAAGTCCTTCTATGGAAAACTTTGCGAAGTTTTACACAGATTATTATCCATAATCTCATAATCTGTCATTTAAACTAGTCGATAAAAATCAAAATAAATATAATTTTTTTCTTTTAAAAAATCTACTTATGAATCGTATTGTAAGTAGCTTCGGTGCAGCCAAAATTAAAATTTTATTATTTTAAACAAATATTTTTAAATTTAATATCACATTGGTTATCGGTTTTAATACAGTAGTGATTAAAAAATACAATAATAACTTGACGAAAATCAATTTCATATTACCTTTATTTGTACAAATATTAAAGTGTAGATTTTAAGTATGAAAAACACAAACAATTAGATATTTTCTGTGATTAATGCTTTCTATTAGAAGTTTTAGTCCAAAAATATGAATGACTTTTTATGTAAAATTGATTTGTACTCTATTAACGTATTAGCAAAAATTAAATATAATTTTTAACTAATTTTTTTTATAATAATATTATTTTTAAACAAAAACTTATTTTGTAAAAATATTGTTTTTAATCTAAAATTCGTTTTATAACATAAAAACACAATAAATAAACATACATTGCATTTGAATGTTAAAATGTAAATTCATTGTGTGACATGCGTATATATACATACTCATATGTGTTTGTACGAGTATACACGTTTTTATTACACGTGTGTGCTTATTTGTATGCAGATCACAGTTCAGATTTGTATGTTGTACAATTAATTCTATTTCTACGTATATAAACCATCGCAAAAGCCACATTATATATTTCCGACTATATTTCCTGCATCTAGTATAGTATATACATACATATGTTGACATATACTAATTAAGTATTATATAGGTGAATCGTTGTATCTAAGGAGAGGGCACAACAGACCTAGGTCGTTGCAATGCCCATTTATTTTCTAATATAAACTAAGATTTTTGCATCATAAATATTTCTTATATTATTTATTTATGTTTTTTGTTTAAATATGTCGTTTGAGAAATGTTTTAATTTTTTTTTTTTATTTTTTTTTTTTTTTTTTTTTTTTTTTATTTAATTTTATTTTATTTTGTTATTTTATTTAGGTTTTGTTTTTACACATAAAGTTGTGCAATGCATAACAAAACTGTTTCTTATCTTTCTTAATATTTTGAATGTATAATTATAAGAATATTAATGTTTTTACAACATACATAGTATGTGCATACGCTCGATTATACATACTATAACTTTAATTCCTTGTTCAATGTATGACTTTTATACCTGGTACGTTGACGTTTATATTCAACTTTTGATATTATATTATATCGTATTATAATAATAATACATGTTTTTTTAAATACGATACTATAGTCTAAATTCATATGGCATTGAAAAATACTTTTGATTTTAATTTTAAATTTTTATATATCTTTTATTGCAATTCAATTAATTAAAAACAAAAAGTGTTTTTATTAAATACAATAAAGGCAGTGATAACAAGTGAATTGAGTATTCACTGCTACTTTTAAGCCACTAGCTTTTTAAACACCATCGGCTTATCACTAAAAATTTGAAGGGTACGCCAATGTTAATTTTAAATGGAAAAAATGCAGATTTG
The DNA here is from genome assembly GCA_027475135.1 of Bactrocera correcta. Lineage (NCBI taxonomy): Eukaryota > Metazoa > Arthropoda > Insecta > Diptera > Tephritidae > Bactrocera > Bactrocera correcta. Next base: position 19,529,101 of record CM050325.1, read on the forward strand.
ATTTGTGATAAGCATTCGATTTCGTACAATATGAATGGCAAACTAAAATAGATTTATTTTTATGACCATATACATGCATACTTACATATATACGTACATATGTATTGTACAAAAATACATTTGTATTATGAGGAGCACAGATTTTAAATGCAATTATTGATGCTTTTCTTATCAGAAGCTGTGCTTTTACTGGTTTAAAGTGGCTAAGCAATTAAGATTTCGTTTTAATCGTTTTTGAGTTTGCGTAGCTTTATCAAAACACATAATAAACATATTGCACGTTTTCTACCATTTCACAAAATTGAATTTAATTTTTTAAATAATTTCAGTCTTTGCGACAGACAAAACTGCTTTCTAATTTTACATAAATATTTTTGTATTAATAAGGAAATTTTACAATAATTTTGTATCATCAATTAAGTTACCAATAATTAAATGAGTTGACTGACACTCATTCCAAATAAAAAAGCAAAAAAAAAAAAAAACAAAACATTTTTACCTACATTTACTTATACAATTCTATTTATAAACGTTAAGTAAGCGTTCATTAGCTTAAAATTGTTGCAATCTTCTTTTATTTTTAAATAATATGTGAAATTGCATACAAAATGATGTAGACATTGACCTAGCCCGGCAGTCAAAAAACGAAAAATATGTATTTGTGCGCATATACATACACATGTATATTAAAAATGTATATAGTATGTGTGTATGACATCTGCTGCGGTCATTATGACTTTTGAACACCGCAATACCTTTAACTTAGTTCATATACCAAACGTATGTATGAACACATGTGCATGTCTCTGTGTGAGTGTCTTTCTTTTCGCTTAACTACTGTCCGTCTGTTTTTACGCTTGAATTCATTATCATATATTCAACATTTCGCTTTTCTTAATGTTGTCAACTTCTTTTTTTCCCAAATTTATGTGTTTGCATTTTATAGGTGTTTACATTAGAGATGTCTAATTTTTTAACTTTTTTATTTTATTTGATTTATTTTTTATTGAATATTCAACAAATCTATAAAATTCCCACAAAATTAAATCTCTCAAATATTTGAACATTATAATGATCAACGTCACGTGCTGTGTCGATTTAGCATATCAATTTTTCTGTCTGACCGTCCATCTACACGATACCCAAGAAGCTACTAATTCGTCGGAATCGTCAATATCAGACCACTATGGCTGCTATATAAATTGAGCAATAAAAATCAAGCTCTTGAATGGAAAATCTTTCTCAGAAGATATCTTCGCAAAATGGCATATGTATGTAAATTATTGATCTAGGTAATATTACAATCTCCGAAGCAATTGTTCAGATCAGACCACTATAGCATATTGCGGTCATATAAACTGACCGATGAAAGTCAAGATAAAGATCTACGTAGCAAATCGTTTTTCCTTATTAAGTAACATAATTTCGACTTGTAGGCTGTTTAGCAAAAAATTTATATAAACATCTTGAATAGAAAAAACTAACAAAACGTTTTCCGTTTGTTGCAAATCTTTGGCCGTTGCTATCAGCAATGCACCTCTGAAGGGTATATATATCTTCGGTGCAGTCAAAGTTAACGTTTTTACCTGTTTTTGTTTTGTTTTGCTTCCGCACTGTAAACCTTTTCTCTTTCGCTTCATTTAAAATATATTTGCTTACTTTTTGCTTGGCTCTTAGCAACGTTAACCGAAAGAAGTGTAATTAAAAAGAGATTTTGTTTGACATATATATATTTACACATATTTACATATATGTATATGCAAAAAAGTATTAATATACATACATTGTATATATTTTCTACCTTAACATGTGTTATGCATTTTATACGCGACAACATTTGCCCTCTGCTGTAATTTGAGTTATTCTTTGTTGAAGCTTTTTTGCATTATTATTTGCCCATTAAATCGCATTTCCTACGCACACAAATAAGAACAAGAAAACATTGTACGCAACGCCAATAAATAAATATTTAATATTTATTAAAGAAAAAAAAGTCCATCTAATACAGCCGTACTTCACCTTCCTCCTCTGATTCTAGCTACGAACGCTTAAAAACTGAATGCACATGCACTTAATAAAGTATGCACATACATACATACATTCGCATTTCGTATAGTGCTTTAAGCAATTGAGGCTCCAAACGTTGTTTTGTCGCATGCACCAGCTCAACGCATCGCTGGCCTTTATTTACCGCAATTCGTCACACAACATCCACCGAATGCTTCAATGCTCATGCCAGTCTAACGTTATTAACACAACAAAAACAAATTAATATAAGTTAAATAGAAGTAAACATAATCTACTAACAACAACAAATGCGAACGTAACGTGCGTAAACGTAAACGAAAGCGAAAATAGAGAAAAAAAATAAAATTTCAATAGACGATATACACGCTTACACACATCTTGCTGTGGCAGCATACCCAAATATTCACCTTAATCGATGCTCATCATCATCATAATACTGACAACATTATGTCTCGCCATCACAATCGTATTGTCAGCGATTTCGCGCTCGGACAACGCTAATCGTAGCAATCAAGTCGTCGTATGTGGCGAGCAGCTTAGCATAAAAAGTACTTATGTTAAAGCATATATTATATTATATAAACATATTATGTGAACGTCGGGGCAAGTACAATTGAAATAATTTTAATTTTTTCTTTTTTTTCTGCTCTCACTTTACAGATAACAAAACATCGGGTGAGCCGCTAAAGGAACCGTCATCAAACAGTAGCAGCAACAACCACAGTGATTGTGTGAACCGCATTAAGAAAGTACAATTTTCGAATGAGAATATCACAATAGAGAATCATCATAACGACTTTGCTGCCAGCGGTCAACTACAGCACAAACATTGTAATAACCTTGAATTGAGTAGTAATAATAGTGAAAGTAGCAATAGCGAAATCAGCATGAGCAACGATACATCTGCGGAGCGTCCCAGCTTTCTGGTAAGCTTGTTCATTTAAGAAGCTAAAATTTTTCTAAAGTTTTTACCCTTAAGTAACCCTAAAGCTTCGTAGATAGCATAAATTCTTTAAAGACTTCGCCTCGTTGATGTGTGACAGGACTTTGAAATGACGTTGGAAATAAGATAGCGGGCTATAACAATATTAACGGAGTACTAATCCAACTTTGAAGAACCGTGATCTTTATCCACGTGGTTCTATGCTACAGTTCTATGCTACACATGTTAGTTGAATGGGCACATCCATAAGACAGTAGATACTACGGAGCATTAGAAGGTCAAAGAATACTAAAAAATGTCAGATTGACAGCTCGGTTCCGGTTGCGTGGAACTGCCTCTAGTGAGAACTGTTCCCATAGAGTTTCGAGAATTATATATGAAATATTCTGTGTATTTGTTCAGCACTTACAAAATTAATGTTTTGGACTTTTTATTTGACGCCATAAATTTTCTGCTGTTCGGCGCTGATAGTTTTCATCCGATAATCTTGAACTTAGGATCCTACGGATGTTACGAATCTCTTTGTTCATTTTCGCACATAAATTTGATCCTTTGTCGCATATAAAAACGAGACTTTCCGCTTAAGTTTTCGATTTTTGTCACTTACCACAAGGGTAGTCGGGTCTACACAATAACAAAATATATTTTACTTGACTACCATCGTAGTCACATGAATGATTATAAAATAGTTTGTATGAAGCTTCGCAAAAATTTTCTCCACAACAGTTAACCGCGTACGAATGTGCTTTAGATTAATAAGATTCTGTACCTTTACTTTTGAATCACACTGTCTACGAATACGCTTAAATTTGCTTTTACTTTATGCGTAAAGAACTTTAAATTATGTTTAATTAAACATCAGCACTTGGGAATATATTAATTTGGACACAATTCAAATGCATACGGCACACTTACATGTGTACATGTATGTGTATTTGTACTGTTGCTGTAAGCGACAGTGCGTATAAGGAACGAAGTTCAATTGCAACGATAATGACTTGTGAATACACTAACCTAGGTACACTTTGGAAACGCTGCTGTAACAAAAAAGAACAAAGTACACTTTTTGAAGTATGTTCTACTAGTTTCTTACTGTCTTCTTTCATTACATTCAAATTTAATATAAATTCCACAATTTTGGATGACTTTATACGTGTATTGGAGGTTATGGAGAAATAATTTCGACTCACAGTCTTGTATATTTAGTGACCGATTAGGTCACCCCTCTGATTTTTTTTACAATTTATACAGGGATATATTGTATGATAAAAGACAATTTCACATTTATATTTTTTGGCGGATTTTTTTAAGTAAAAAGTAAATTGACTATATTTAACGATAAATTCCTGTAAATAAATAAAAAACAAAAATGATTAAAAAAAATCAATTTCCCGTGATCCGGTTTATGGCAAAACAATTTGTCAAAAACAAATTTTCTTTTTATATTCTTTTTTCATTCTTTTTTTTCACAAAAAATACACAGAATCGTCTTTTTAACAGTTCAAAGAACCATTGTGTCATTTTAAATATTATTGCTTTGGTAAAAAAAATTTAAACGAAAAAATTTAAATAAAAAAAATTACATCGTTTAATTCCGCAAAAAAGGACACTTGACCTCTGTGTAAATTTCATTAATTTTACTTATCATATTTTCTCACTTTGCCTATTTCTTATTTTAGGTTGGAGACGAAGTCGAAGCTAACGGACATGATGAAGTCAGCGAAGCTAGCGATGAATTCCCACAAAAAATGCAAAATGAAAATCGTCCACAAATTGATTTGATGGAACGTCGCAAACGTTTGAGGTACACATAAATGAGAATATGCATATTTTTTTTATTTAATAGCATTTTTTTTATAAAGAAAAAATTTAAACTTTTTTGAGTTGTGATATTCACAATCCTATCTTTTGTAACACTTAAGAGCCGAACTCGAATCAGTTGAAGCCAAATATTTCCAAATCAAAATATTTAATTTTAAATAATAAATTGCAAGGCAGGCGTTAGTTATAAAGCTGATCCATTTCGAGGTTCCCTACTTTTTTTTAAGAAAGCACAGAAACTTCAAATTTAATGGTAAATATATTATCATTCGAAGGAACATCTTTGGCATTTTTTATGTTTATGTCTTTCATGCTACACGCTATGTCTCAGATTATCCATCCGTTAAGTCCAATTTTCGATGACTCGTTCGAGCTTTTCGACTGGTAATTGGCGAATGACACGCGTGATGTTTTGCTCCAAGGTGTGAATCAAAGCAAGATTGTCCACATAAACTTTAGACTTTACATAACCCCACAGGAAAAAGTCTAACTGTGTGATATCACACGATCTTGGTGGCCAATTGACCGGCCAATACGTGACATTATCTGCTTTTCTATCCAAGAAGCTGCTCGGTTATTGAAACAGTCAATAGCAAGCTACTATGGTATATAGCTGTCTTATAAACTAACCGATCAAACTTTAGTTCTTGTATGGATAACTCTTTTATTTGCGAGATATCTTCACCAAAATTGGTATAGACATTCAAAATCACGATAAAGATCTTTTTATACATTTTTAGTTAACGATTTCTAATATTTGTCACAAATATTTACGGACATTTATAAACGTAATATATATTATCTCCAAATGATCCGCTCTTTAATCATATGGTTGTACAACAATTAAATTATTATATGATCACAATCTATTGCAAGCTCTCCTTGTAGAAAAATGATAACAACTTATTGGTATATTGGAACACAATATACATACAAATGTACAAAAATACAATTTCAGCATAGAGTATTCTCTGAGAGCTTAATAATAGACCGTGCACAAGAGATTATGCCGGCAAAACGCGCGGCAGTGAGTGCCCATGCAGGCGCAATCTCTGCGCCGTCAAAAAAGAAACAGTACAACGGGAGTATTTAATTCACACTGTATTCCAAATACCCCACCGGGCGTCATTTTTTTAGTTTAGTTGTCAATATCATTTTTGCTGTCATTTTATTTGTTGTGCTATTACGCATTGACTTCCGTTAAGAAAATAAAGTAAATTCTTTAAATATATGTATGTAGTGTGTGCAATGTAAATGAATGAATAAACGGGTCAGACATAAATATGCGATGGATACGTTTAGCGACCGGTTTATTGCGGCCAATATCAAAGCTGAGCAGCTACAGGTGACTACGACAAAGTGTTTTTCAACATTTTATCGTTACTTAAGTGCGAACGTATGTATGTATGTAGATGTTCATGTATGTATGTAGCAAACGTGAGCGCCACAGCTGATTGGGGCTGCCACCAACTATTTACGTAAATAATAAAAACTTGATGTGTGTACACACAAACTGATGGGAGTGAGAATTTTTGCTGAAACGTGCACATATCGTACACGCCTGAATCGTATGTTTACCCATATTCGCATTCAACGAAATTATATATCAGTAACTGCGGTAACAATGCCAGTTACACTTGGAACGTCGTGTCGTGTGGTTTATTATTGTGTATTAAACTAACCGCCGTGGAAAGCAACCACCTTATAGTGTATAATTGTGTTTAATTGTGGGTTCGTTCCTCGTTGTCAAGGATATTTTCTCTGTCTACATACCAACATATGTATGTATGTGGTGCGTTTGAAAGTCGCAAAAATTGAGTCGTTAGTTTTGCCGGATTCCTATGCACGCATATAACATTTATGTTAGTGGCGTTTTTAAAGTGGTTATTTGAAATGATGAAACCAAGCACTAGACGCTTCACTATCGGCGAACCAGCCGATGAGGAATCAGCTATATCAGAGCTAACTGTGCATTCCAATGCAACAACTCCCATCATTGTTGTAGATGAGCATACGAGTGATGCGGCTAAACATGCAACGCCCGACAAACAATTGGAAAAAAACTTTTGCGCCAATTGCAACAATAACAATAATGTTAATTTTAGACGTAATTCATCGCAAATGAATTTATCCTCAACGCAGAGAGCGGATCTCTCCTTACTATCGCCATCGCAGGCGCAAAGGACTATAAAGTAATGCTTACATATTTACATTCATATAAATATACATAACTATTACTCATTAATTGCTTGCGTGAGCTATATATGTGTCTGTACATATATATATTGTACGTACCTCATACGCATTAAACTCAAATGGGGGCACTGTGTATTGAAAGTTGCAAAATATAAAGGCATAAAGGTTAAATTAAATTATGACTTATTAAAAGCAACGAATTGTTCTTAAGTGGTCGTAAAAATTGCAGTTAGGCAAAGTTCGGAAGGAATGTGTTTTTATTTGCTCAAAAAATGTATATGAAATTGTTTAGTTTTGAAGCCGCAGTCTTTGTTTTTAAAAGTTTTGCTAAAAATTACTAATTCTTATATTATTTCTTATACTTGAACTTTCTTTTGACTACATTTTCTAAAAAATTAGTTATAATAATATATATTTTCCATTTTATATTTAATAATATATTGTATTTCGCGTTTTTTTTCATCAACTCACAAGAAGTTTATTTATATTTGATATTATTCTTTATTTAGTGCACAATGTTGACAGTAAGAGTTACTTTTTCGCAGATTTTTACAAATATTAACAAAAATGTTATATCGGTAGCTACTTTACTTTACTTTACTTTTTACTCATTAATTTTAGTTGAAAATTTTTTTTAATTTTTTATAGATTTTGTTTTTTTAATAATTCATAATTTTTTTTTTAAGTAAATTACTAATTTTAAAAGCTTTCTTTCACTAAATATGTATTACACTTTTGTACAGCTTTCAACTTCGAGCATTTTTTTAAATTCTGAACATAAACTCTGCATTGTAATCAATATATTATATAAATATATGTTGGAATTTTTTTGGAAACATATTTTGAACCCAAATATAGTACACTCTTGTATAAAAAATATATATATGTACATATATACAAAATTATTTTAATTTTTTGTAAATAAAGTTTTGAATTTTTTTTAACAATTTTATCGATAACAAGACGAACTATATGCTTAGTTCTAAGGAATAAACAATTTTTTTATTTTGTCAATCACTTCGGCCATCAAAAGACGTGCTACCCTGAAGTAGGCCATTGCGAACTATGCCTTATCAGTGATAACACATAAACATATATGTATGTAATAATAGTTTTATGTCGTTATGATATCAAGTAAGAGAGTTGTGGTAACTGTATTTAACAAATGTGTGACTAAAGGAGGGAAGAGAGATATGACGTAGAGCTAGAAGAAATATTTTTAATGAGATTATTAGTGTTTTTTATTTTTTTAGATTATAAAAATAAGAAATTCTGTTTTACATGGTTTAGATTTAACACGATTTGAAAATAAAACAATTTTTGATTTTTAGACGATTTTATTTCATTTCGCACGATTCCAAACTTTTTGGCTTAAATTTATTATTTTGCGAAATATAACATATCACAAAATTAGAATAAAATAAAAAAATTAAAAAAATTGTTGAAATCAATTATAAATATCTTTGAAATGAAAAAAATAAATATATTAATTAGATTGCTAAAGAAACCGACTGTAACTTTTTTCAGTTTCATATATTTTAAAATAATTTACTTTATGAATCAAATATCAAAAAAAGTATATATACTAAACATATATGAATTACTGTTAATATCTTTGAAGGAAAAAAGATCAGTGTTTTTTGAAAAAAAAAATTGAATCAGCTATCTTAACCTAACATTACCTAACCTGTACAAACAATATTTTTTTTTTAATATGTTTTTATGAAATTGATTTCCTTGTAAATCAATCTTCCCCAAACTGAATACTAAATCATTACATTTTTTAAACCAAATTTGCTTACCATCATCACACTGTCACTGCCGCTTGCCATTTACGTCGGAAGACATTGATGACCAACCGCAGATTACGAAGCCATCACACAGCCATATTTGTTTTAATTATGTTTTTTTGCTATCCCACATAATTTTGACAACAAAATAAAGTTGATGCCGAATATTTGTGACTCGATTTCTATTCTCCACTCGCTCTCTTTTACAAAGCTTAAATATCAACAAACTGGTTAGCCATGCATGTACATATGTAAATGCAGAAGTACATAATATGTACATATGTAGGCATTTATGAGCTTTCTGGGTTTTATTTGATTTTACAGTATTCTTTTCATATTCAATTTACACCATCGCGGCCGAGCGTATGGCGAGAGAAACTCGCCTCTTATTTTATGCCGTAATCTTGTGGGAAAAATATTTTACACTCTGCTTTTAAACGAATAAATTAAAAAAAAAAGTTGCGAAGTGCATTTTTGGGACGAGCCAATTGGTTGTTTACACTTGCGTTTTCAGTTTCCTTTTTGACTTCTTGCCATTCACACTAGTAGTTTGGCTAAGTTAGAAATTCGGTCAAAATGCGTAATCATCATCTGTCTTTCGGTTTTAGGCCGAGCATGTCGCGTGGCACTGGTCTGGGGCAGGATCGATATCAGGACCGCGATTTTCACATTGCCACACCGGAAGAGTTTGTCAAGAAGTTTGGTGGTACGCGTGTCATTAATCGTGTGCTAATCGCGAATAACGGTATTGCCGCTGTGAAATGTATGCGCTCGATACGTCGTTGGTCCTATGAGATGTTCAAAAATGAACGTGCTGTCCGCTTCGTGGTAATGGTCACACCAGAGGATCTTAAAGCCAATGCTGAATACATCAAGATGGCCGATCATTATGTGCCCGTACCTGGTGGAGCAAATAACAACAATTACGCCAATGTTGAGCTGATCGTCGATATTGCACTTCGGACTCAAGTTCAGGTGAGTGAAGGCACTTGTAAAGCATTTACCTGTTAACTATATTTCATAATGTCGTACGATCGATTAGCGCGCATTTTCATGGTTATTCATTTAAAGCCAAAAAAGAAATAAAAACTCACACACAAACAACAATAATTAAATACGAAACTGCGTAAAGCTCACATAACAAAACCGGTTTCCACTGTAAACAAGATGGGAAGCTGCCTTTTGTTTACACTTTTGTATTTATTCACTGCTCGCATCGTGTAAGACTGACTTCACTGTCAATGTTAACGTGCTTAATTTATCAATAAACGATGTCATCAATACGAAGTTAATTTGACTACTTTCTTACAGGCTGTCTGGGCTGGTTGGGGGCATGCTTCGGAGAACCCGAAACTGCCCGAGCTGTTAAATAAACAGGGTCTTGTCTTCTTGGGCCCACCGGATCGTGCTATGTGGGCGCTGGGTGATAAGGTTGCCTCGTCGATTGTCGCACAAACAGCTGATATACCCACGTTGTCGTGGTCGGGTTCCGGACTGAAGGCGCATTACAATGGCAAGAAAATTAAGATTTCGAGTGAATTGTTTCAACGCGGTTGTGTCAGTAATGCTGAGGAGGGTCTGATAGCAGCAAAAAAAATTGGTAAGCGAAAGTTTTATGTACAAACTTAAAATAATTTTTCCCAAAATTCATTAAAATTAACACTGTTGTTATCATTAATTTTTTTCTACAGGTTTCCCGGTTATGGTTAAAGCATCCGAAGGTGGTGGCGGTAAAGGTATTCGTCGTGTCGACAGCGAAGCCGAATTTCCAGCGCTCTTCCGTCAAGTGCAGGCCGAAATTCCCGGTTCACCCATATTCGTAATGAAGCTGGCACGCGGCGCACGACATCTTGAGGTGCAATTGCTTGCTGATCAGTATGGCAATGCGATAAGTTTGTTCGGACGTGATTGTTCGATACAGCGTCGTCATCAGAAGATCATTGAAGAAGCGCCAGCGATTGTGGCGAAACCCGAAGTGTTTGAGGATATGGAGAAAGCCGCTGTACGTCTCGCAAAAATGGTTGGCTATGTAAGCGCCGGTACTGTGGAGTATTTATATGACTCAGATGGCCAATACTTTTTCCTTGAATTGAATCCGCGTCTACAAGTGGAGCATCCTTGCACAGAAATGGTAGCAGATGTGAATTTGCCTGCCGCCCAGTTGCAAATTGGTATGGGTATACCGTTATATCGTTTGAAAGATATTCGTCTCTTATATGGCGAATCGCCTTGGGGCTCTTCGGTTATTGATTTCGAAAATCCTGAGAATAAACCACAACCATCCGGACATGTAATTGCTGCACGTATCACATCGGAAAATCCAGACGAAGGTTTCAAGCCCAGCTCAGGCACAGTACAGGAATTGAATTTCCGTTCGAGTAAAAATGTATGGGGTTACTTCAGTGTTGCTGCTTCGGGTGGCTTGCATGAATATGCCGATTCTCAGTTTGGTCATTGTTTCTCTTGGGGAGAAAATCGTCAACAGGCGCGTGAAAATCTAGTCATTGCGCTGAAGGAACTTTCAATTCGTGGTGATTTCCGCACAACCGTTGAATATCTGATAACACTGTTGGAGACTAACAGCTTCTTGGATAACACCATTGATACTGCTTGGTTGGATGCTTTGATTGCGGAACGTGTACAATCGGAGAAACCCGATATTCTATTGGGTGTCGTCTGCGGTGCATTGCATATCGCAGATCACCAGATCAGCGAAGCATTCTCCAGCTTTCAGACATCACTCGAGAAGGGTCAGATACAAGCCGCCAATACGCTGACAAATGTAATCGATGTAGAGCTGATAAACGAGGGTATGCGATACAAGGTGCAGGCCGCCAAAAGTGGCGCAAACTCTTACTTCCTACTCATGAATAACTCTTTCAAAGAAGTGGAAATACACCGTTTGTCTGATGGTGGGCTCTTAATATCTTTGGAAGGTGCCTCTTATACCACTTACATGAAAGAGGAAGTGGACCGTTATCGTGTGGTAATCGGTAATCAAACTTGTGTCTTTGAGAAAGAAAACGATCCATCACTATTGCGCAGTCCATCTGCTGGCAAGTTGATTAATTTGTTGATTGAAGATGGTGCACACGTTGCTAAAGGACAAGCCTACGCCGAAATTGAGGTTATGAAAATGGTTATGACACTCACGTCACAAGAAGCGGGCACAGTTTCATTCTTACGTCGCCCCGGTGCAGTGCTCGATGCTGGCTCACTTTTAGGCCATTTGGAATTAGATGATCCCTCATTGGTAACTAAAGCGCAACCCTACAAGAATCCCTTCCCACTATCTGAGAATCCACAAGTGCCTGAGAAGCTGAATCGTGCGCATAACTTGTATAAATCCATTTTGGAAAATACCTTGGCCGGTTACTGTCTACCCGAACCATATAATGCACAACGTCTGCGCGATGTTATTGAAAAGTTCATGACCAGCTTGCGTGATGCTTCATTGCCGCTGCTCGAACTGCAAGAGGTGATCGCCTCCATTTCGGGCCGCATACCTGTGTCTGTGGAGAAGAAAATACGCAAGCTAATGACTCTGTATGAGCGTAACATCACCAGTGTGCTTGCCCAATTCCCCTCGCAACAAATTGCCGCAGTCATCGATAGCCATGCTGCTACATTGCAAAAGCGCACTGATCGCGATGTCTTCTTCCTCACTACGCAGAGTATTGTACAGCTGGTGCAACGCTATCGCAACGGTATAAGGGGGCGCATGAAGGCCGTCGTACATGAATTGTTGCGTCAATACTATGAAGTGGAGTCGCAGTTCCAACATGGTCACTATGATAAATGTGTCGCTTTGGTGCGTGAGAACAGCAAGGATGATATGCAGAAGGTCGTGAACACTATATTTTCCCATGCGCAAGTCTCGAAGAAGAATCTACTAGTCACACTACTGATCGATCATCTGTGGTCATTTGAACCGGGTCTAACTGATGAGCTGGCAAACACGCTGAGCGAATTGACTTCGTTAAATCGTGCCGAACACTCACGCGTCGCATTGCGTTGTCGACAAGTACTAATTGCGCCCATCAACCCGCCTATGAGCTGCGTCACAATCAAATGGAATCGATTTTCTTGTCCGCTGTCGATATGTATGGACATGACTTCCACCCGGAGAATCTGCAACGCCTGATATTGTCCGAGACATCGATATTTGATATCTTACACGATTTCTTCTATCACACGAATCGTCAAGTCTGCAATGCTGCTTTGGAGGTGTACGTAAGACGTGCCTACACTTCATACGAACTCACCTGCTTGCAGCACTTGGAGTTGTCTGGCGGTTTGCCGTTGGTGCACTTCCAATTTTTGCTACCCACCGCACATCCAAATAGGTATGTACGCAAAATTATTACTCACTAATTTAAACTATTGCAACAAAAATATAAACTTCATAATGGTTTACAGACTCTTCCCACGCATGTTGCAAGATGGCGAAGCTCGTGAAAAACTACTCGGCTCTTCGTTCATGCGTACCGGTTGCATGGCAGCCTTCGATTCTTTTGATCACTTCGAAATGCACTCGGATGAAATTTTGGATCTGTTGGAGGACTATGCCTCACCTGCCTTTGTTAGCGCAAAGGTAATATAAAACCCCAATTTTGCTACAAAATGCGTCACTTACTTTCATTGTGCTCTGTCTTGACTATTCTCAGATTTTAGAAGCTGTTGATGCCGTTGATTCCATTTCTGACGGCCGTCTAAGCACATCCATCAATGTCTCGCTTTCCGATCCCATTACACGCGCCAACGCTGTGGAAGAGGCAAAATCCACCGAGCCGATTCACATTATTAGTGTAGCCGTACGTGATAACGGTGATATGGATGATTTACAAATGGCGCACATATTTGGAAATTTCTGTAAAGAGCACCGTGATGAGCTATTCCAGCGTCGCATTCGTCGCATCACATTTGCCGCTTTGAAAAAGTAATTCAATATTCTCTTAAATTATATAAAAACTGAATAATTTCATAAATGCACTCGGTTATAGACGCCAATTCCCGAAATTCTTCACCTACCGTGCCCGCGACAATTTCGAAGAGGATAGAATATACCGTCACTTGGAGCCCGCTTGTGCCTTCCAACTCGAACTGAATCGTATGAAATCGTATCAATTGGAAGCATTGCCAACTGCAAATCAAAAAATGCATCTCTATTTGGGCAAAGCCAAGGGGTCGAAGAGCCAAGAGGTCACCGATTACCGTTTCTTCATACGTTCCATTATACGACATTCGGATCTGATCACCAAGGTAGATGTCAAATAGTTAAACATAAATATTTGTCCACCATTAAAGCGGTGTTTATCTGTTACTTTCATCTAGGAAGCATCGTTTGAATATTTACAAAACGAAGGCGAACGTGTTTTGCTCGAATCAATGGACGAACTAGAAGTAGCATTCTCACACCCGCACGCCAAACGCACCGATTGCAATCATATTTTCCTCAATTTCGTGCCAACCGTTATAATGGATCCGGCGAAAATCGAAGGAATCCGTCACAAAAATGATCATGCGTTACGGACCACGTCTTTGGAAACTACGCGTACTGCAAGCTGAGCTAAAAATGTTGATCAGACAATCGCCACAATCACCAACACAGGCCATACGCTTGTGTATTGCCAATGATTCGGGTTACTTCTTAGACATTGCCATGTACACCGAGGTCACCGATCCAGAGACGGGCATTGTAAGTACCTCGCATGTAGTTTGAAGCTTGAGTTTATAAATAGTAAAGAAATTTCACACTTTTGTATTAGATCAAGTTCAAGGCTTACGGCGAAAAGCAAGGATCACTACACGGTCATCCGATTTCTACACCGTACATGACCAAAGATTTTCTGCAACAAAAACGCTTCCAGGCGCAACAGAATGGCACAACATATGTGTATGACATACCCGATATGTTCCGCCAAATGACCGAGCGCCATTGGAAGGAATACTCAAAGGCACGCCCCACTGTGGATGTCAGAATACCGGATAAAATTTTGATTGAATGCATGGAACTGGTGTTGGATGATGATAATCTCGTTGAGATGCAGCGCCTACCAGGCGAAAATAATGTGAGCATTTCACCACCATTTTCACTATAATCTCAATAAACTTACATTCCCCAATTACCTTTGCAACGCAGTGCGGCATGGTTGCCTGGCGTATTGTACTGGCCACACCCGAGTACCCAGAGGGTCGTGAAATTATTGTGATAGCCAACGACTTGACATATTTTATGGGCTCTTTCGGCATCAAAGAAGATATACTTTTCAATAAGGCATCGCAATTGGCACGCAGCAGAAGAGTGCCAAGGGTAAATACGCTCTTCTACTCGTAAAATATTCTTGCTCTATTATATGTTCCGCAAATATTTCAGATTTACATTTCGGTGAACAGTGGCGCACGCATCGGTTTAGCCGAAGAGGTGAAATCGTTGTTCAGAGTGGCATGGGAAGATCCCGAAGAGCCCGACAAGGGTTTCAAATATCTCTATCTGTCCACAGAGGATTATAGTAAAATCGCCAATTTGAATTCGGTACGCGCCATACTGATCGAAGATGAGGGTGAACCGCGCTATAAAATTACCGACATTATCGGCAAGGAGGACGGTTTAGGTGTGGAAAACTTGCGCCATGCCGGTTTAATTGCCGGAGAGACATCGCAGGCGTATAATGAAATTGTCACAATGTCTTTGGTGACGTGCCGTACCATAGGTATCGGTTCGTATTTGGTGCGCTTGGGTCAACGTGTCATACAAATTGATAATTCGCACATTATA
Source organism: Bactrocera correcta (assembly GCA_027475135.1). Lineage (NCBI taxonomy): Eukaryota > Metazoa > Arthropoda > Insecta > Diptera > Tephritidae > Bactrocera > Bactrocera correcta. Next base: position 19,544,657 of record CM050325.1, read on the forward strand.
CTGACTGGTTATGCCGCGCTCAATAAGGTGGGGAAGAAAAGATTTTTTCTTTCTGATTTTCTAATACTTATAGTTCATATTATTTTGTTTAACAGTTGCTTGGTCGCAAAGTGTACGCTTCCAATAACCAATTGGGTGGTGTACAAATCATGTACAACAACGGTGTCACACATAAGACTGAAGGTGTGTTTCTAGAATTTGTTGTTTATATTTTTCTGTTTTTTTTTTTGGTTTGTTTTTATATACGAATTTAACGTAAATTATTTACCGTTAACAGCCATGGATCTCGACGGTGTGTATACGCTTCTTCAATGGCTTTCATACATTCCAGCATACATCGGTTGCGATTTGCCGATTGTATTGCCAAACGATCGCATCGATCGCTCTGTAGATTTTATGCCAACGAAATCGCCATATGACCCCAGATGGATGTTAGCCGGACGCGTGAATCCAGGTAATTATTGATTGTGTTATTTTGAAGGTTATGTGTTGTGTTAGTTTTCGCAATTATGTTTGGATTGAATCATTGCCAACAAAAAAAAAACAGAATTTTAATTGGGTCCGAATTTATAATTAATTCATTATAATAAGTTTTTTTTTTTGGTATGCAAAATGCGTTAACAAAATTTTCCCCATTTGTTCCATTGTCTAGTTAATCCCAACGAGTGGGAGAATGGCTTCTTCGATCGTGACAGTTGGTCTGAAATTATGCCGACCTGGGCGAAAACGGTTGTAACTGGACGCGCCCGCTTGGGTGGTGTGCCAGTTGGTGTTATTGCTGTTGAAACGCGTACGGTTGAGGTGGAACTACCAGCCGATCCTGCTAATTTAGACTCTGAAGCCAAAGTAAGCATTTCGACTCTTGCAAGGCAGATGCAATACGATTTTAACTAAACACATTTCAGACACTTCAACAAGCCGGACAAGTCTGGTATCCAGATTCTTCATATAAGACAGCGCAGGCCATTAAAGATTTCGGACGCGAAGAGCTGCCATTGGTTATATTTGCTAATTGGCGTGGGTTCTCCGGCGGCATGAAGGACATGTACGAGCAAGTGCTTAAATTCGGCGCATACATTGTGGATGGCTTGCGTGAATACAAAAAACCGGTCATTATCTATCTGCCACCAAATGCAGAATTGCGTGGTGGTGCCTGGGCCGTCTTGGATTCACTGATTAATCCACGTTATATGGAAACCTATGCAGATCCAGAGGCACGCGGTGGTATTTTGGAGCCGGAGGGCTTAGTCGAAATCAAGTACAAAGAGAAGGATTTATTAAAGACAATTAATCGTTTGGATACAACGACCATTGCGGTAAGACGGCGCAACAAATCGTTTTGTGTATAAACAAATATTAAAACTTATTAATTTATTTGCATTTTACAGCTCAAAAAAGAGTTGGAGGAATTAATCTCTGCCGGCGATAAAATCAAAGCCGCCGTGGTTGAGGAAAAACTAAAGACACGCATCTCACAATTGACGCACGTTTACCACACGGTAGCGGTGCACTTTGCCGATCTACATGACACGCCCGAACGTATGCTGGAAAAGGAATGTATCAGCGAAATTATACCGTGGCGCGATTCTAGACGTCTGCTACATTGGCGCTTGCGACGTTTGCTGCTCGAGGATGCTTACATAAAGAAAATAATGAAGGCGCAAGAGAGCCTTTCGGTGGGTCAAGCAAAACAAATGTTACGTCGCTGGTTGGTGGAAGATCGTGGTGCCATGGATGTAAGTGCAAAAGCAAAACGCGATGAAATTAACTTTACAACTTTTATTAACGGTTATTACTCTCCAACTAGGCGTATATTTGGGATAAAAACGAGGAGATGGTGCATTGGTATGAGGAACAGAAACGGCCAGACTCTGTTGTCACGAAGAATATAAACGCTGTGAAACAGAATGCGGTAATCTCGAAAATCACCGAAATGCTTGAGGTATATTTTTTACATTGTAGCTCATTGTATTTTCCATATTTTTATACTTGCTTTTAAATTATTTCAGGATTGCCCGGATGTCTCGTTAGATGCTGTTGTAAGCATATGCCAAGGTCTCACGCCTATGAACCGCGGCGCTGTGGTGCGCACATTAACACAATTGGAGTTGAATGAAGAGACGACAGCATCAAATACGCAGGGATGATATCGCGCTTATTAATTCATATATGTATTTGTTTGTATATCAGATATGCAATTAAAATGCATTAACTTCCGAATCGTTTATGTGGCCAAATACATGCGTACATACATACTCTACTCATCATCCACAACTTCAACACGCAACGAAGTTTAGTCTCTTACGTAGCAATACGGTACTGTAAATACTTAGATAAGCGTACATAAAATGAGCGACCAACGTCTCGCTATAGCTTCGTCCTACACACTTCATATGCGCTTTGTTAATGCAAATTTTTTTGTTTTTCTCTAATTTAGTTTATTATTATGTATAATACATTGGCTTTATTAAATACTGATTTATTTAATATAAAACGTACATATGTATCTAACTACGGCTTGTTTATGTGCTCATTTACTCTTCCTATTTGTAAGCAAAATAATTACAAAAAAAATAACTGAAAGTAATAATCCGAATGGCAGCACAATACTATATGACTAGTTACAATTTACATTATATACATAAAATAATACATAAAGAGGGATGTTCAAACCATGTTTGATTTTTAATTTAGTACAGTGTATCTTATAGCATACTTTTTTTTTTTTGAATTGTTAAAAATGTACAAAAAATTATGAAAAATAATTAGAAAGAAAACCTTAATATAGTAAATAGAAAACTTTTCAAATGCATACATACTATATTTAGTTGTATAAAAATTGTGAATTAACGAACAAAGTGGATGCTAACTATTGTAAAATAAAATAAAGCAAGTTTTTAATTATCCACAGACACTAAAATTATGTCTAGCCTAAGGCTAATCACTATATAATAAATGGAAATATAAATTAGTAAATAAAAATGTCGGCACTGAATTTTTTGTGAATAATATTAACTTTAGCTGCAACCTTCGCAGGAGTATTTCCCATAACAGTTATTTGTATAACTTATTCTGAAAAAGTAATCGGCCAACGGGATATATTGTTCCAGTTCTTTAGGTCACGTTCTTTGATATTAACAAAAAAGAAGTCAAATTACGGTTACTTAACAAATAAACAAGTACTGATATGAACATTTTTATGTTTATTTTGAACCGTCAGTTTGAAGGACAGCTTATATGCTATAGTGATCCAATCTAAACACTTTGTCAAATTCCCTGAAGATAAATTAACAAATAAAAAAGTTTTCCATACAAGAACTTGATTTTGATTAAGCTATATGCTATAGTAGTCCGATACAAATAATATGTTCGGTTGTTGTAGCCTTGCGGCACTTAAGGCAGTCTCTGCTATTGGTGCCGGACACTGCGACTCTAGAACACCTGCTAATTGAATGGATAGCAGTCTGCAGACGCAGGACAAAGGCCCTGGAATCCATCTTTCCAAATAGGGAGCACATCGCCTTACTAACACCTAGCAGTATATTGTCATTTATCAATATGCTGGGGCTAGGTGAGTCTTTGTAATGTAGGAGAGGGCAGAATAGGCCTAAGGTCGCTGTGCAATCCTTGTCTATTTATCTATATACATATCTAAATGTAGCCCTGCCTTAGATAATGTGTGTCAAATCTCGAAATCAAGTTTTTATAAATTGGACCTTATTTCGATCGATCAGTTTGACTAGGCAGGGGAGAACTTGTGAAAATTAATTTACTTACATAGCTGTTGCTGTTATTGTTGCAATGGTGTAGTGGTTTTAACTGCCAAAGCGACTGTTTTCGGCTGAAGTATTCATAAACTTATAACTTATTCTACCGGAAGAGCTGAATACTGTAGAAACGAGTGCCATCTTCTTCTTTCGAGGCGGATTGTTGTTGTTGTTATAGCGGCAGAAAATGTTTTCCTCATATAATTTTCAGCAAAGCTCTTAAGTTTAAAGTCCTTGGCCGGATAAAAAAGCGGATCCGTTCCGCTTACGTCGTGCAAACAAGAGTTTTAGTAATAAGGCTTGAAATCAAATTCAAATTCAAAACATAAAAAATACATTTGAAATGATTTTTTCATTTCCACGTACACAATCAAAAGTAAATTTTATTTATAAAATACCTATTTTTGATAATGAGCCTGTCAATGTAGACACTCAAGCAGTCCTAATTCCTTCAACGATCTTTTGAATTCCGTATTCTGAGGGTTGTCTACAGAGCAGGATTACCCAGAACTACTGGGGTCGTAACAAGATTTATAGGGTGGAATATATTAATTAATTCAACAAAAGAGGGGAACTACAAGTTTTAAGCCGTTGTCTAAAATCTGATGAAATGTTACAAATAAATATTACCCCACTGTTGTGTTGTTGTTGTTGTTGGCGGAATTCTGCCGAGCTGACAGTCCTTGGCCGAATAAAAATTCTGGTTATGTAGACCCGACTGTCGTGAGAATGGAATATTACCCCACTATTAAGTATGTATCGATACTAGCGCAAGTATAGTATCCGATAGGCAATCGCATACATTATGAGTGGCTAACGGATACCAATCTCTGGGAATTACGTTTACACACTTACACCATTTATTCAAAATCAAAATTTTCTTATAATTCAATTATAATGTAAAATTGTTCTTCCAGTTATTTTATTTTTCATTAAATTAATGTGAAATATGAGGACGTTTCAAAAGAAATTTTAACCAAAAAACAAACATATCTCTTTGAAAATGTCTCGTGTGTATAATAGAAATATATTTCAATTTAATGTATCAGTTCAAAGTATCCAGTGTATTTGTCATCCAGTTCGGCTCAGCCGCGGCGATCTTTTCAATAATGGAGTTTACTTGATAGCATAACGATTGGATTTGGCGATCCCACTGTGGTAGCACCTCACGACTTTCAAAATGAACAAGACCGGATATTTGATCTATATGACCGTTCATACGTTCTTCGGTAATCATTTGCGAAGCAATATTTTCAGCCTTTGCAGCGGGTATATCAAGTAATGCGCCTAGCTCTTCGAATGTAATATTATTATATAATTTACTAGCGGAAAGCAAGTTATGCTCAAATACAGCGCGATCTAGAATAGATGAACCGTCAACGGTTATAGCTTTTTGATGCGGTTGTAGCAACGCTTCGAATTCTTTTAATTCCGAACGTCTTATTATACGATCCAAATACATTTTTTCAAGTATAGCATAGGCTGGCAGTTGTTGACAACGTTCATCCTTGAATAGTGTTGCCAACATGCGAGAACGCTGCTGCCCAGCAGATGCTAACACCGTGCAAATTAAAGCGCTTCTTAATGCATCCATACGATCACTTTCGCTCATAGTTTTACGATAGGACAGTTCATTATACCGTTGTGCAGCCTCTATGAATTTTCGACGATAATCCAAGACATGAGCGTAACACTTTTTGTAAAGCACCTTTAAAAGAAAATTCGATTTGCTTATGTTCCTGTGTTTAAATTTAGGTTAAATATTCACCTGTAACTCTTCATCGGTTGTCTCGGTCTGCAATAAGGAGGCGCGATTTATATAAAACTCAGCTTGTGCCGAATCATCATCCTTCAAGTAGAGACTGGCAATTTTTAAATATGTTTTGAGCTTATAACCAACTGGGTATTGCTTTTGCCCAGTCTCTAGAGGTATGCCAACCAGCACATTTGCTGCATCACGCCAAAGCTGATTGCGCTCATAAATATCGGCTAAATGTTGTCGTATTCCAGCTACTTGCTCTTCAAAGGATATCACACGCGGCTGGACCTTCTCCAGCGTAAAATGAGAAACTTGTCGCGAAATTTCATCAGACAATTTACACAAGGAGTTGCTAACATCATTTAGTATTTGCCTTGAAATTACCAAACTGACGTGCTCATTAACTATGGCTTCTACAAAGAGCTTTAGTGTATCCACCAATTCACTTCCTGTATTATTGAGCACCATTACTAGCAATTGCCGGTACTTGTCTGCTTGCTCCTTGTGTGTGCCAGAAAAGTTAGCGAGCGCCATGAGTTGTGTACGCAGAGCACTTGTACCGATTGACATTTTGTAGAGTTTAATGTTTAATATTATTTCCACAAATTGGGTATAAATTAAAATAGCAACTTATTAATCTATTTACACTAGTTTTCTCCTTGTTTCTGCAATTTGATGTTATCATGCAATTTCTTTACAGATTGACTTCTAACAAGATTGCCACTTGTTGAAAAAATTTATAATGCCTAAATTAGTGTTACCGGATAAACATTATTTATATTTTAAATTTCATTGCCTTTTCTGAATCGCATTTCTGGTCCCAATGTTCTTTCTTTATAAACTTTTTCGAAATAAAATTTATCTTATTTACTCAATGAATTATTTATTTATAAAAGTGTTATCATACGCTGAACACAATGGTTGCGACACAACATTGCATCACGACAGTGAACTGAAAACGGCGTTGTGCATCCTACTACCTGAACGCATGTACACAGGACAACACAGCTCTCCATTTTGCATGTACACAATTTCGTTGTGGCCATACTAATACCTTGCACTTCAATGAAATTTTAATATTTTGTTCAAAGTGAAAGTTTTTATGCAAAAAATAAGTAAATAGGTATATATTTTTGTTTTAAATTATCAATTGTTACTACAAATGATATAACAGAGCTATAATACAGCTATTTTATGCTTTTATTTGTAAAATAACGTCAAGTTTATAAGAGATGTGAATAATTTTACATTTTACATATTAGTGGCATCACCACTCTTCCTCATCTCTCTATCTTCCATTCTACTGTCAACTCTACTGTCGTCCTACTGTCGCAGGCAAATATAGGAAAATATCGAAGTTAGCGAGAACGACAACTGTCGGCCTACCGTCGTCTAGTCGTGCAGCTGTCTAAATAACAGTGTCCATAAGAACGTGTGTATTTTAATATTTGACAGCTGTCGGTTGTCGTCTGTCGCAACCATTGTGTTCAGCGTATCAAAGTAATTGTGAATTTTGCGAGAAGAGGAAGCATATGTACTTTGTTTTTGTCTTTTTCCTTTTATAAATTAGAATCATTCACAAAGTCAATTAGCTATTGTTCACAGAAGTGATTACACATTTAAGTCAGCAGGTGTTATAGTGAAAATTTCTGATGAGGTTTATTTAATAACAGCTTTTAAATCGTATGTCGCAACTATAATACATTAACTAGACGTTGAAAATTAAGAATTGCCAAAGTTAGCGGCGGATGTGCGCTTGGTATGGATTGTATGCATTGAAAATGGATCCATATTCTAGGAGTATTATTTGGAGGACCAATGGCAATATTTGAGAGACCTTTTGGTTATAGACACAAACTCGATGACACACAGGCGATAATTTGCGTAATTGAGACAGCACAGGAAGTCAACGGCCACACGGTAATTAGAAAAATCATATTTTCATCAAACGCTTAAATCAAATGAATTTCTTCATCTGTGCAGATATGTCTGTATACAACTAGGTTTGTAGAAGTGTATCAGTGATAGAAAAATCAATATTAATTGACGCCGTAAGGTGGAAATTTCGGGTGGGGGTAAACGCAATGCCATCAAATAGAATACAGATGAAGAATATAAAATTGTACACAACTAAACACACATATTGTAAAACTTATCTCATCATTCCAGGAGTATTTATTGCGATTGCAGCGTGGCGCAAATAAAGAAAATTGTTGGAAGATTTTGCGTCGCTACAATGATTTCGCTGAGTTGCACAAATGCCTCTGCATATCAGGTATCGATCTGCCCATGCCAGGCAAACGGCTTTTCGGTAATATGCGGCCAGACTTCATAGCTGAAAGAAGACAAGCATTACAGGTTTACATAAATACAGTACTAATGAATCCCATTTTGGCATCGTCATTGCCAGCCAAACGGTTCGTCGATCCGGACAGTTACTCGCAATCCTTTCATGGTAAGTACTTAAATGTCTATACTACTAAATAATTTATAATTAATTATCTTGGTGTAATATACACATGCATGCAGTAGTATGTCTCCTAACATAAGCCGCTAGGGTGTCATTAAGTTTAATTGAATATGTGTTATAAAATTAGTGTAATGTAATGAGGCGCACCCAATACCGTATGAAATAGCGTGGCATATGAGTGTTTGTAAATACACATGTTATAAATTGTTTGAAGGATTATACACATTAAAGTATCATGCTGCTGAGTATGGAAAATTTAATATGTGTATACAAACATATGTATACCATTGTCTTGTAAACGGAAGTATGTATGTCACGCATTTGTGGGGACCTTTGTGTCAACACGAACACGTCATTCATGGGTTTCGCCATGTACACACGTATGTGTACCAGTTATGCGCATCTGTTGCTTTCTGAATAATAAACGTATATTAGTCCTTAAAGCATTGCCTCATGTCTACTAAAAATATGAATTAAAAGTACTTGCTATATACAATGTATGATATAGTTTCATAGGTATATAATTATGTGTATTTCTAATCTTAAATAGCAATTTAAAAGTTCTCTAAAAGTTTGAGTACGTATACAAAACATACTAAACAATGTCAACAACATCATTTCTTTTAGATCAAGCAGTGCAAAATGCTATGCTATGTTTACGCAGCGAGGGTATATGGACATTGGGTACCACACTTGGTCCAATAGGTTGGCGCCTACGAAAACATTACTTCAAAGTTTCACCAAAGCCACCGGAAAAGACTGGAAACAAATTACTCGTGAAAAGTGGCTCACAAACACATCAAGGCAAACATTTTGCCTCATCGAGCAGTAATGGCGGCGGTGGTGGTAGCAGTAGTGGATCAATAGATGGTGGCAGTTTGGATCCTTCCGAGTTAGTTTTAGAATGGATCGAATACGGACCTGACAAATATATAGACGAAAAGGAAATGGGGGGCATACTAAAGAGTCTGTTGGGCTTACAGCATCCGCATATCGAGCCAATCGTTTACGCGGCACACAACGAGAATGGCTGCATAGCTGTGCGTAGGTAAGTCACAAAATCCAAATTGCTATCTAACTGTTCATAAGATATAAATACAATGTCACCTGCAACAGATTTTACAAACAAGGCACACTGAAGGACATACTTTGTATGGCAACGCCAAAAAATCCATTCCTTAGCAAGTACGGCAATCCTAAGGGCAGAACGGCACTAACAATGAAACAAGTCGCGATCTATGGACGTCAAATACTGGAGGCTTTAATATTTATACATTCAAAAGGATATCCATATGGTAAAGCAATGTTTAGCGAAAACTTGTACAAATAATTGTTAACATATTTCATAATCTACACAGGTCACTTACATGCTGGCAATATTGTGATTGTTGATGATTGCGTTAAATTATTGGACATCGAGAATTACGTTTTGGGTGTACCCGCCTTTTATCGACCTTTCTTTGTGCAGCATAGTAAAATCCACTCAGTGGAAGCTATAGATGTATACAGCTTTGGGCATGTGCTGTTCGAGATGGCAATGGGCTATCCACTACAGGAATCGGTAGTGCGTCAAATTAACGAATGTCCCGAATCCTTAAGTAATTTGATTGGAAATCGTAGCTAATTTGCGAATATTTAATATGTATTTAAACTTTTTTATAGAGAACTTATTGGAGAGTATATTGTCAAAAGAGGCGGTTAGAGCTGGTTTACCATCACTACAGCAACTCATCAGTCACCATTTCTTTGCGCAACATGCTAGTAGTGCGGCTGGCGGTTTTAGTTGTTGTAATGAAGATTCACGGAGAACGCATTTCAAATTGTCGCTTAACGCCAAGGAATTCTTAAAGCAAGCTGCGCTGAAAGCTGAGTTAAGACTGCGGGAAGAACAAAAATCAGTTAAAAATCAAAAGCGCATTGTGCGTGTGCAGGAGATGATGAGCTCTGAGGAGGAGAAACGCAAATCGAAGCAAAGAGCGGTATATATGTATATATTACTGTTTTTTGCAATCAGCTAAAATTGTTTTATTTTTATTTTATATTAATTTTTTAGAAACTCGAGCATAAACAGTCAAAACTGAAACAACAAGGTTCATTGCAAGCGGGCAACGGGCGTTTGTCACTTTCCGCAGCTAGTGGATCGGCAGCGCTTAGCACATTTGTTGGTGGCGTAACACCATTCGAGCGCACGGACAGCGTATTAAGTATGCATATGCCAAGGGAGTCAAATGCGGCGCCCTCTTCCTCCAACACGGACATAAAATGTAAGTAAAGTGCATTACCACCGTTTTAAGGCAGCAATAATTTTTGTTTTCCTTAGCTCCACCACCAACACCGTTCGTGCAACACAATACACCAGAACAGCAACAGGAGCAGCAACATTCTGCCACAAAGCAGATCACATTTTTGGCAAATGTCGAACGGCAGGCGTCAACACCAAATATTTCCACAGACACCGAGCAAAGCGGTGATCCAACACGCTCGGCACTCTTAGAGTCGATTTGTAAATTTAATCGTGGCTCTTTGCGTAAAGTGCGCTCTAATGACTAGAAATAAGTAAACAGTTTATTTAGTATATAGCATATACAAGTTTAGACAACTATAACTATATGTATGTTATAAAGAGTGGTGAAGAGGATAACAGCCTACTGTTCCTTTTCATATTGTTTCATGCACAATAATTCCAGCCAAATTCAATCACCACCTCCAGAATAAAAGCTTTTATAATATAACACACTTTCTAAAATGCAGCATCTAAATTTAATATCAAATAAATATAGTAACACAAAGTAAACAATAACATACATATATGAATTTTACACGTACTAGAATCGATGTTAACGTACATACATATATGTAATGTAAACTAAAGTAAGAGAATGCTCTTCAGCATGCAACACCTGTTTAATGTAATTAATCCACACTGTACTTCACCAAATATGTAAACAAAACAGAGATTAATATTAGAGGAATTCGTATAAAAATATAGTCTATACATATGTATGTATGTACATTAAGTGTGATGTTGTGTTTGTAAACAAAGCGTACATCTACGCTTTTTACATATTTGTCACAATTAATGAGCCATAAAAAATATGTATTAAATACTAGTGATTTGTTGTTTTTTATTAATTTTTTTTTTATTAAAATAATGTTAAAAATGAAAGCAGAATAATTATTTTTGCAAAAATTTTCTTAGTGAAATTTATGGTATTATTTTTTTGTTGATACTTTGAAAGATCAAACAAAAGTTTGCAGCTAAAATGCTTTTACTTAAATCTGAAAAATCATTCCAAAAATGATATTTGTGTTCAAAATTCTCCTCGAAGTGCACAATTTGGTTCTTGTATCATGTTAAATATTATTGTCTTTATTAAATATGATTTTGTATACTTTATATACTTTTCTGAGACCAGCTTTATTATTTCTAATCATAAGTATAATTTTTTTTCAACATTGTATTCTCGAAACTGAAACGAAATTTGTACATGCATACGTTTATATACTATAATAGAAGAAACACACAGTTCCTTTATAAACAACAAATTTTAAAACACAAAAAAATTTGTATTATTTTCTTATCTCCCCATTCAAATGCGCAGATTTTTCGTAATGATTATTACCTGTCAAATTTGTGTAGATTTGTTTTTTTGCATACTAATGATTGTTAATTTTAAAAACTTTGCCGGCTTTTAGGTACCTTTCCACCAATTTGAAACGCTTTTCTTTGAGGTTCGAAAATTCAATATTTTTATGATCGAAAAAAATATTTAAAAATATTTATATTAAATATTTATATTAAATATTTTTTTTAATATTTATGTAATTTTGTTACATTTTTTTTTTTAATTTTATTAAAATATTTATGTAATTTTATTATATTTATTTATTTTTTAACTTTATTACATTTTTTTATTTTATTGATTTTTTTTTTAATTTTAGTACATTTTTTAATTTCATATTTTTTTTTTTTTTATTAATTAAAAAAAAATAAAATTTTAATCTTAAAATATTTTTTTTAATTGTATTAAAATATACTTTTTTACTTTTACCCACTTTTAACCCTCTTTTAATATAATACCAAAATCACTTAAATTTTATAATTTTCTTAAACAATTATTCAGAAATTCATCACGCATAACATGAGCACAATTTTACTTTTTAAAAAAATATATAAAAATATTTTTTTTTTTAATATTTATGTAATTTCATTACATTTTTTTTTAATTTTATTAAAATATTTATATAATTTTATTTCATTTATTTATTTTTTAACTTTATTACATTTTTTTTTTATTTTATTGATTTTTTTTTTTATTTTACTACATTTTTTTAATTTTATTAATTTAAAAAAAATTAAATTTTAATTTTAAAATATTTTTTTTTAATTGTATTAAAATATATTTTTTACTTTTACCCACTTTTAACCCTCTTTTAATATAATACCAAAATCACCTTAATTTTATAATTTTCTTTAAACAATTATTCAGAAATTCACCACGCATAACATGAGCACAATTTTACTAAAATAATATAAACTAGTATTAGCATAAACTAATAGCTTTGAGAATCAAAAATATTCACCACTTATTAGGCCACTCATTAGACGCATCTCTCACTACTCACCACGACACCTGTAACACAAACCTATAGGTACCTATAAAATAGTAATATAACGATTAAGCACTCAAAAACGCACTTTATTATATATTTAACCACCAACAAGCATAACAAATCCGCAAAATCAAATCAACATGCACAAAATATTCAACCAAAAGGTTTTTGATATTATTTTTCAAATCAAAATCCTGAAATATATAAATCTCTTGAATATCTTACAAAAATATTTCCAACGTGATATGAATTATTATTGAATGCTATACTCAAAATATATTTATGTAAATATGTCTACAAAATTATCGATTTAATTTAGTGAAATTTACAACTACATTTTACTCAGCGCTTTTAGCCCAAAGTCATATCTCAAAAACATTTTTTTAGGTGGGTGCCACAACAAACACATTTTTGTTGTGTTATGGCTGGCATTTGAAACTAAAATTACACTAAGCAACGTAATGTGTATTTGTGTATATTTTATTTTTTATATTTATTACTTATTTTTATACCCTGGATAGACCACGGCTGGCAGTGCAATTCGCAAAATTTAATCTATACCCTGAACAGGGTGTGTTAAGTTTGTAACACCTTGAAAGAAACGTTGGAGGCCATACAGGAGTATATCTATACATGAACAGCGTGACGAGCTGAGTCGGTTTAGTAATGACCGTCTGTAGTCTGTATATACGTGTACCAGGTCTGCAGTTTTTGAGATATAGATTTAGATATATATTATGAGATATCGATCTGAAATTTTGCTCATATCTTTTTCACTCCAAGAGGCTACTCATTTGTCGGACCCGCGTTTATCGTACCGTTATACATACATAGCTGTCATACAAACTGTACGATCGGTGTCAACTATCTGTTTGGAAAATTTCTTTTGTTTAACGAGATATCTTCACGAAATTTGACATGGGCTATTGTCTAAGGCAATATTGCAATCTCCGAGAAAATTTTTCAGATCGGAATTCTATAGCATATGACTGCCATACAAACTGAACGATCGAAATGAAGTCCTTATAAGGAATATTTTGTATTTGTGAAGGTTATTAAAACTTCGCTGCAGCCGAAGTTAACTTTCTTTACTATTTGTTTTTTTTTATAATTTCGTTATGTCAACATTTTTGCTTTTTTTTTTATTTGTTTTTTATTTTATTAAAATTTTTTTTTTTTTTTTAATTATCATTATTTTTTTATATATAATAAATATACATTATAATATCTGTTCTTTAAAATATATATAAAATTTTCTTTTCAGTTAAAAGTTTTCTCTTCAATTATGTTGCTTGGTGTTGCAAATAACAGAACTGATTTTTGATAATACTATAAAATAGTAGCTGAAATGAATTACCTTTATTAATTTTTTTAACGACTTTTCAAAGTAATTTATATATTATAAACCCAACTATTTACAAGTCCAATTCAGTGTTGGCGCAATTATATGTATGTATGTATCTCTAAGTAATTATTATATAAATCTGTGTGTGAATATGTTTCTGTATTACTGCACCTAAATGTCGGTCATTAGAAAAAAAAATTATTTATTTTTAAGGTAAAAATTGTGTGTCAAAAACTCTATATACCTACAATTTTATAAGCATTTTTAACATGTTTTTATTTTATCTAACCTCAAATTTGGAAGAACCCTTTTATATTTAATTTTAATATTTTGTTATCAACAAAAAGCCTATGATTTTAAAATATTTTGAGTCTTACATTGTTGTTGTAGCGGTATGGTACCGAGTTGACAATCCTTGACCAGATAACAATTCGGGTCCGTTCCGGTTACTTAGACCCGACTGTCGTGGGAACTGATATTGAAACTTATCACTCTTCGTACTGGCCAAGTGCCGTTACGTCAGCACTTGTTGGCAGAGTGTAATGCTGCTGCCATAACCACAACGACCTAATCGTCTTTTGCATCAGCAATAAAAAGTAGTATTGACGTCTATGTAACCGGAATATACCTGCAGCTTTACCCAGCCTCTGCAGTATTGCAAAACGTAATTTAGAAATTTTTATAGTTGGTAGAACAACAAAAGGAAATTGCGAACTCCATATTTCAGTGAGTTTTCTACTTGTACGCTGATCTTATGATCCTCATCAATATAATTGTATTAAGACTTACCGATCTAAAAGAGGTTAGATCTCCGGTATAACATAACAGCACTTGGCCAGCTGCAGTCCGGGTCAATTCGGTGACGTAGAACCCGCTGTTGTGGGAATTGAATATATAATTTTGTAATATAATTTTATGCATTCAAGGCTATTTGTCGAACAAATTACCGCTTTGTAAAAAATATGAATCAAAATTTTAATTTTTTTATGTCAAATTAAAATTTGTAACCTAAAATTTTTCGTAAAAGAATGAACTTAGCTTGAAAAAAAATATACCGGCAACTATCAGTAATTACAATCGCGATTCGAAATCGTTCAATCAACACATTTCAGTTCACCAATGTGCCAACACTGTGAAAATCTATGTATGTGTGTGTCGATTATCCCGAACAATCACAATCAGATAACTAACTTTCTCTACCAGTTCGGTATGCACTTATGAATTACTACTAATTAAAAAAAAATTATAATAATTATTATATGTATGTATATGTGTGTGTTTTAGCATATATGTATGTATGTCCTTAAAGGCAAGTCTTATACCTAAAATTAACTAGTGATAAATAATAACATATTAAAGTATATGAAGTATGAAAATATACATAAAAGTAAATTTAGGTATTTACATAGATAAAAATGCATTAATGTGTATCAAAATTAAGTAACCGTAAATGTGTATAGAAAAATTTTGTGTAATAGTATTTAATATTCGCAAACGAATACTAAGTACTAAAAGCTTTATTATACTCGTACATATATACATATGTATATATGTTTGTATGCAAGCAAAATTTGCTGTATATTTGTATTGATGATGTCGAATTATGTAGCTGGGGTTGACGTGGTCAAGCGCGTGATTGTTTACAAATAAAAATTTATTTTTAATTTGTTTTTATATTTATATACATACAGATATTTTCGTAATTGTTGTATTGTTGTAATAGCATAATAGTTGTTTTGAATGTCCCTTTGTAATAAGTATTTATATCTATAAGTATGTATGTATGTATGAAACTGCGTAAACTTCTATGTTTATGTGTTTGTACTTTATACCTGAAATCATCAATTTGAATAAGTCTTATGTCGTATTGTAATCAAATTTATCTATGTATCTACTAATATGTACATGCATACATACATATATATAATAGCTTATAGTATATTTAGCATATATATACACCTATATATATCCATATACATATATACTCACATAAATAATATTTCTACAAAAGTGTCGTAAATGGATTTTTGACTGTGTATATGTATACTATATAAAAATAAATCAAATAAAAAATATTGCAACACACAAATAATTAGTGTTTATGTATAAATCGTGAAGTTTATCAAAATTTAACATAAAAGTGAAGTTAATGTGAAATCGATTCTCTGGTTTTTAATTTATGGTGTGATGTCTGAGTGTGGTATCCCTGCAAAGCTAATAAGACTGTGCAAGCTGACGTTAAGCAACACGAAAAGCTCCGTCAGTATCGGGAAGGACCTCTCCGAGCCGTTTGATACTAAGCGTGGTTTCAGACAAGATTGATTGATAGGGAGTCTATCGTGTCACATTTTCAATCTACTGCTGGAGAAAAAAATACGAGCTGCAGAGCTAAATAGAGAACGTACAATCTTTTATAAGAGTGTGCAGCTGCTGACGTATGCCAATGATATTGATATACATACATACATATGTACATAATTGGCCTCAACAACCGCGCCGTTAGTTCTGTTTTCTTCAGACTGGATAAGGAAGCGAAGCAAACGGGTCCGAAGGCAACGACGGAATATACAATTCCCACGACTGTCGGTTCTACGTACCGGAATTGACTCGGGTTTTATCCGATCAAGGGCAGTCCTTTCGGCGATCTAGACCCGTTTGGATCGGTGAGTGTTAATTTGTGTGTGTCGTCATTAGAGCAACGCCTTGCAGCAGGGTCGCTCCGTATCCTTCTGACTCGTGCTGGCATTGAGTTCAACAAGGGCCCGGAGGAATTTTTCTGCTGCGTATGCGCAAAACGCCTCCATCCAAATTCCACCTCGGTCACGTGCAATACATGCAATGCTTGGAATCATCTTAAGACCTGTTCTGGCCTTAAGACTCATAGGGAGTGGACCACGCGTTCTGTGGCCCCTTGTTGCCTGCGCAATACTGCGACTCAAGCCTCTACGGCTGTGCAATCTGCACTCAGTTCGCGCGCCGCACCGCCATTCAACCCGAGTAGCCAACAGAGGACCTCCACGGTCCGCAGGAGCTGAATCAGGCAAGATAGCTCCCACTCTGACTCCCGCCTGTCAAAAGACCGTAGGGGGATGGAGCTGGCGGAACAGATTGACGATTCGACATTCTGTACAATGAATGACGAAGCTCCCACCAGAGTTATGGGCACCTACAATAGCTCGCCTGATATTACCATTGCTAGCGGTGGTCTGATAAATAGCATAACCTGGCGACCTATGCTAACTCTCGCATCAGACCATCTGCCCATAATTATCTCGATCGCGAAGCCTCCTGATTGTGTTTCTGTGGACAATCGCACCTTCATTAACTTTAACAAAGCTAATTGGGTCGGCTTCACAGAATTTACTGAGAGCACCTTCGACGCTCTACCTATTCCTACGGACGTATGCGTTGGCGAACGTCAATTCCGCAAGGTGATCTCAGCAGCTACCGCTAGCTTCATCCCGGCTGAAGCAGTCGAAGCAGCCGTTTTAGCTAACGTGCGCGACACCTTACGCCATGCCGACCCCTGGGGATCCCCGAATAAGGGATCTCAATTTGGAGATTCGGCGTATGGAAAAACCAGCATAAGCGGACGAAATGGATAGAGCACCTGAAGTCCTGCAGCCTCTCCACTGGTGTGAGTAAGCTTTGGGCAACTGTCAAAGCCTTGTCAAACCCGAAGAGACATGACGACCGAGATGAAGTTCAATTCAATGGTCATGCCTCTTTGAACCCCAAGAAGTGCGCGAGCTACTTTAGCCGGACAGTTTACACTGCACCCTTCGGTAGACAAAGCTAAACGATGTGTTAACGGACGGCTGCGCAAAATGCCAAGCGAAGGCGCGCCACTTACTTTCACCATGAGGAGGTTCAGGGTGTCATCAACAAGGCAAAATCTTCCAAATCGATTGGCCTTGATGGAATCAACATGCTGATGTTAAAGCATCTAGGCTCGGCGGGAGTAAGATATCTCACCAAGGTCCTCAACCTGTCGCTGACCACTCTTCAAATACCCGATGTGTGGAAAGTCGGAAGAGTGGTCCCACTACTGAAACCTGGGAAACCCGCCAACAAAGGGGAATCTTATTGTCCAATAACTCTCCTCTCCCCAGTAATAAAAACACTTGAGGCCTTGTTACTCCCGACCTTCACTCACCACCTGAGCCTAGCCAGCCACCAGCATAGGGTTTTCCCAAAAGTGCACAGCACCACCGCAGCACTTAGCCTCATAAACACCCAGATAACCCAGAGCCGCAACAAAATTTAAGTCGCTAGCCGGCAGCACATGGGGAAAAGACAAAGAAACGTTGTTGGCAACCTACAAGGCAATCGGCCGGCCGGTCCTCAATTACGCAGCACCCATATGGTCGCCTGGATGCAGTGGCACGCAGATGAGTAAACTACAGACCTGTCAAAATACAGCACTCCGGAAAGCGACGGGATGCCTTTTGATGTCTTTCCCATCGAACATTTACATAGTGAGACGCTTATGCTCCCAGTTAAGGAGCATAATGAACTCCTCTCCAGGCAGTTCCTGCTGGGATGTTTTCGCAGAAACCACCCCTGCAGCCACCTGCTTGGAGCGGAACCGCCTCCTAGGAGCATCAAAAGGTCTTTCCTGGACTACGTCGACGACATCTTACAGTAAGCCGACCGGATTTCGGACGCAATGGACTTTCAACAGGCACTGTCCGCCATTCACAGTGGAGCCATAAACACCTTCACCGACTCCCTTCCCGTGAATGGCGTTCTTGGAGTCAAACCACCACCTATAGATGAAGAGCTCCAACTGCCGCGAGAAACGCGAGTGACCCTTGCGCAACTTCTTTCTGGATACTATAGCAGGTTAAACTCCTACTTATCCAGAATAGACCCTGACATACCTAATTTATGTCCTGCATGCAACGAGTCTCCGCATGACACTGACCACCTCTCTGCATGCCCTACAAACCCTACACATTTAACACCCTCCTCCCTCTGGTCCGACCCCGTCGAAACAGCACGTTTCCTGGGCCTACCGTTAGATAACGTCGACGACAACACAAATGACACTTACCATCCAAACGGGGATAAGTATCCCGTTAAAACAACAACAACAACAACGGAACCACCTCAACCAATTAAACATGCGTTCAAATGATGTCAGTCAAAATGTGGCATGTTGCGAGCGCGTGGACGTGACAGCGATGTAAATGAGCCAGCGATAAGAGCCAGAGAAGTAAAGTATAGAGAAGGTGCAAATCGAAATCTGTATGATGTTCGATTGGACGGCTAACAGAATTTATAAGATTGTGACACGGAATTTCACCATTCTCGCTGCTATTTAGCAGAATTGAGCCCGTTCTTTGGCTCAAACGACTGAATTCATGCGAGAATGAATAAAGAGAAATGCTTTGAAGAAAAATATACAAAGCCACACAAAGAATGTAGAGAAGCATTCTCTGTATCACATATACGTGATTATATTGTATCACATGAACCATTTTTTTCAGAAAAATTGTAAAAATTTCAATTTTTTTTAAATCCTGATAAATTAGGCAAAAAATAATTTAAATACATTTTTTAATTTTTTAATTATTTTAATTTTTAAAATTAATTCACTAGTTGAAAGATGACAGTGATAGCAAGTGGCATCGATTAGTTTCAAGGGAAAGTTATTGCAGGCGGATGCTGGATGGAATGTTTTTGCTTCGAAACTAAGTTATCTGCATATCAGAAAAGCACAATTTTTTTTTTTTTAATTCACGAAAAAGGTTCACTAATGTAAATGTATGGAGGATGAAGTCATGTGTAGAAGTGCACCCAAGCAGCTCACAACTTCCGGTCTTAGACTGGGTGGCCAAAACAATCCATTCGAAGATGAGCTAAAGTGAGAAGGCGAACCATCCAACGCTAGGGTGGTTCCCACTACACTGTTGACAGTCATAACTTCGAAGTGGTAGAAAATTTCATCTATCTTGGAACCATTATTAACACCAACAACAATGTCAGCTCTAGCCAACAGGTGCTACTTCGGACTGAGTAGGCAATTGAGAAGTAAATCCTCTCTCGACGAACAAAGATCAAACTTTATAAGTCACTATTCCTGTCCTTCTATATATTGCAGACAACATCTGATGAGAAAGAACGGTACTGAGAAGGTCCTTTGCGCGCTGGCCACAGCTAATATCGCATTCGATGGAACGATAAGCTGTATGAGATATACGACGGCATTGAATAGTTCAGCGAAGAAGGTCCTGGCTTCGCTTGCCATTTCATAACGAAAATTATTACTCTGGAATAACATTTTCAAAACATGCAAATTTTTTACCAAAATAATGGTTCGGTTCGCCCGAAGCACTGACGACTCGTTGCGTCAGTCGATATAATCCCCCAGTGGATAATGAACATCCTCAGAAACGTCGAACCTTACGCACTGATTACACTATAACTGCTGTGGAACAGAGTATCGAAAAAACCCAAATTAGTCCCTCCGCTATATCGTATAATAATGACAGCTGTGTCCATCCGGTTTATAGAAGATTGTGCGGCAGGATCTTGGTTTGCTAACTTACAAAATTCAATTGTGCAAGAATTGAAGGCGAACGACCATCGCACAAGATTGTCATATTTGAAGTGAATGCAATCCACTAGCGATCACTAAGACGACGTTGCATCCTCAAAAAGTTACTGTTTGGTGTGCTCTATGGGCAGGCGAAATAAGTGAACCCTATCAAAAATAAAGCCGGCCATACTTTTTTCGTGACTGAATTGGAGGATGTTGATCCGGAGGACCTTTAGTTTTAACAAGTCGACGCATAAGAAGCTTTTGATGATCGAATATCTCGCGTCGTGAGCCTGTGGCATGATCTCCAAGCTTGTCCGACTTAGCACCGCTGAACTATTTTTTGCTGGTCTAACAGTTGAGATTGAGATGATTCATTCCCTGAAAGAGAATATTCGGCACAGTGTTGCGAATTGTTACCAAAAGTGGTCGAAAATTGGGCCTCTCGACTAGAAAAAAATACTTCGTGCTCATGGATAATTTCTTAAATTTAGAGACTACCTTTCTGGCCATGATGGCGAAGACGCATCAACGCTACAATGGGTCTGGCTTCGATCCTAATTTAACATGACTACTTCTTCCACTAAGCTTCAACATTCCGAGTATTAAGCTTAAGCATTTTAGAGAATAGCCCCCTGTTTCGTAATGTGAAGGAAAAAGAGAATGGTTTCCATTCTCTGAAGTAGAAGTATTTAATGGAGAAACTAAAAGCACTAATAGGAACGGTAAATCCTTATGTTAGTCATTGTAGTTACAAGCAAAGTTCTCGATCAAAATTTTGCATACTACATAATGACTACCTGTGGACATATCTCCACATTCCAGTCGTGAGGTCAACGTTCAAGCTCTGTCGTTAAAAACGAATGTGAAGGGAAAAACTGAATGTTCGTTAAATTCCACGTTGCTCACTTGCCAGGGTATGTGACATTTTGTGAAGGACGTTTGTACCGTTGCACGCGGATACAGTTACACAGCCACACTAGTAGCCGAATTGCCAGAAGTATTTAGTGGAGTAACAGTAGTTCGTGTCGAAACCTGATGTGGCACGAAAAATGAACGGCTGTTGAAAAAGCTTAAACATAAACAAAAACAATAATAAAGAAAAAAGAAGTTAAAACAAAATAACAGCAGATGGTGTACTTCCTGGAAGCAATGGTCATAACAAAGAATACTGAGCTATCAGAAAGCACATGTCAGACAAGTGTAAGCGAATATAATTTCATTACCGAAGGCTACGATCGACTCCTTTTGAATACCGGATTGTAAAATTTGAGTTCAGTAATACTGAGTGGATGGATTTATGAGCGGAAGTGTATCGTCCCAACTCCTCATCCTACTTGTGTGTGGGCCGTATAATAGATTAAAAATATATAGCGGTATGCACCGTTTGGTCTATTTGTCGTCCACTTTCTGACACATCTCCTTATCCAATCCAATACATTAAGTAAACCTAACATCGTTCTTGGCTTAATGGATATGTGTTTTGATGTCTCCGATTCTTCTTTTTATAATTCTTCTTCTTGGCATTCAAGAAGTAAAAGCTTCGGTGTCTCCGACACGAAGTCGCAGAAAAGAAAAGTTTCCGTCAATAAAAATCTTTCTTTGTTTATGGAAATGCATAGAACTGTCTGAAACTTTTTAGGTAATATCTTCCCCGAAGGAGCTTCGCATATCGAAGTGCAGCCACTTTTAGCAAAAATAAATCCCATCGCCCATTTTCGGAGCTACACTTCAATGGTGCGAGGAGTCACTGAAAATATTGTCTTTCCTAACCAGTTAGGTCTCTTATTTCTCTTGAACTTTAGTATGGTTCCGCACGAGATGCGTCATGATCGCCATAAATATGTCTTAAGAAAGCATTCGTCCCATATAAAATACATGTCCACTCACTAACTGTTTAAGACTTCTTCTTCCTTATTGGCTTAGACATCGCTTACGCGGCTATAGACTGTAAACTTGTCTATAGCCGCGTAAGCAGCCAGTCGTTCTTCCTTTTCTCAGCTTTGGGCTAATTGGATTCTAAGTGCAGCCAGAACCTTAGATACCTAGTCTTTCCAACGGAGTGGAGGTGTTCCCCTTCTCCTATCTCCCGGTAGGAATGCTTCGATACTCTCAGAGCTGGATTGTTTTCATCCATTCGGACGAAATGCCCATAAGCCTTCCGCAGAACCTTTATCTCGAAAACTCAAAGTCTGCTTTTCGTATAACTTTATTAAGAATTTTATCGAAATTTTGATATTTTCTAAACATTTATTCTTATGATGAGGAATTCGGCCGATACATGATAATCCATTATTCCATCATTCTATCCAATTCCAAAATGGCTTGGCAACTCTAAGGAAGTGATAAGAAACAGCTGTTGATTAACAACATCTGAACGATAAATACGGCGCCGTTTAAAAGACAACCAACGTCGTAGAATTAAAATTATTTTCTAGGAAAGAAACTTTATTAAAATGCATGAAAATATTTTGAGATGTGAATATATACATTCATTAATTCCCATAATGGATTATTTCGTTTCGTGAAAACTGTCTTTGCATACCACAGTTATAAAATATGTAAACACTCAACGCCGTCGAATTGTTTTAAAAACGGCATCGTAATTTTGGTGCATCGCTGATAACAAGAAAACAAAGTTTTACATTCCTTCATTGCTTAACAATTTTACGGTTTTTCAATTACAACGATGTACGGTTGCGATTATAAGAAAACAAGCAAATAAACAAATTTAGAAGCTTATCAACCGAAACAGAATATGTAAAGTGAAGGAAAATTTCCACAGCGAAACGTTTACACTCCGAAAACAAAGGAAACCACTTAAGTGGGTGAAAGGAAATGTAATAACCTATTTCACAATTATAAGATTAAGAAAAGCGATTTTCCAAGTGAAAACATGAGTGCCACGTATAAACGTGATAAACTCTTCAAATCCTGGACTGGGATTAGTGAAGTGGCGCTTATTAAAGAGGTGGCCACAAAAGGTGAAAACATTGATCTCTGTATTGAATATTGGGCACGTAAGCGGAAACTACCAATACCGGAATATGAGCAATTCTTCCAGGATGTTGTACAAACGTATGTCCATCGACTGCTTACTGAACGACTGGTGTGCAAGGCGGAAATGGTATTAATCAATGTAAAGCGGGATGTTAAAAGCTTCTATTATCAGTTCGCTTGTGAGTGTGATGATGAGGAACTACGTGAACTTGTAATAGAGCATCTACAAAAGAAAGATCCACAAAATTATGAGACTGATATGTTGCAATTGCAATTCTATTGGGATTTGCTGCAGCAACTACAAGCATGTCCTGAATTGCTGGCGAAGTGCAAAGTGCAACTACGACGCGTTAATATAGAAACGCTGGTGCATTGTGATGATTCATACCTCAATAAATTATTAGCGGAGTTATATTTTTCGAACAACAATCCGCAGCTTTTGGAACGTTTAGATAAATATAGTTTGTGGAATTATTTGGTGGACAAAGCAAAATTGGCACAATTAGTGCGTTGGTGCACATTAGCAGGACAGTTGCCACAAGTGGAGTACACAAAATTGGAAGTATTATATTGTGAGTGGGTACTGGAAGCGGAAATGTATGAGTATGCGTTAAAAACATTAGAGACACCTAATGAAACGATACGTAATTGCTTTGCCGCGGCCGGATACTTATTTGCCGATGAAAGAGATAAAGTGTCTGTGGTAGTGCGGCGGCTTTGCACTACCGAAAGTTTGGAACGCAACCGTGAAATATTGGAAAAACTGCCGATAGGACAATTTCTACTAGAGCGCGGCTTGCACATGTTGTTGTTACGGAATTTTGTGAAAACACGCGAGTTAGAAGAGATGTTTGCGGAATATCCGGACGATGAGGAGCTGCTTAAGTTTTTAGTAGCATTAAAAGAAAACAAAACCGATGAATTGGAAGAGTTTGGAAAAGTGGGTAATTTTCAATTTGGTTACAATTTGTTTGTTAATATTTTTTTTATTTAAGGTATTCCAAGCGACGAAATCGTATTTGGAGCATCAATGTATTGATTTTAATGCTGAACAACCATTAGTTACATTATTCGATTTTCTCAGCAACGAGCCCAGTGTGGAGACTTTAATTTGTTTCTTACACACAACTGGTTTACAAAACATTCCATATTTGAAAACATTACCCATCAGAAATCCAAATCATAATAGCGAATCAAATATATCCGCGAGTGTAGATAATTGTAGTAACGGGCAAGGCAAAAGTATGCCCACCCCTTATGATTTTCTGCGCAAATTCAAGCATATCGACATAAAAGAAATCTCAAAGGAACTGCAAACAGACACGTTAGCTTCTTTCTCCAATGAAAAGCTATGCGCAAAATATGCGCGAAAGTATAAACTCAACTTTCTGCATTATTTGAAACAGCAACGCAGCTGTTATGCCGTCTACTACCTTAGCATGGACCATCTGCAACAGTACGGCCAACTAACCAAAGGGCATCTCTTTACCGCCTGCGAAACTGTCACCGAATATGCATTACAACACACCAACAACTCTGAGTTGGTCACGCACTGCGTCGCCTTCATCGAGATGCTCGGCTATGATTCACAGTATTTGCGTAATTATCTGAAATTGTGTCGCTTGCTGGAGAATGAAGAAGACGAAAAAATTGTGGTGGCCAAAAATTACACACAGTTATTTGCGCGTGTGGAAAACCTTTTGGTACAACAGATTACAAAAGAACCAGCCAAATTTCCACTAAAAGATTACCAGGCGCTAATGCGCTTAGTCGCCTGCAGCGGCCAACGCCAATGGCCCATGAAAGTAATGCAAAATTATGCGAAAGAAGACGATTGGTGGCGTCTGCTGGTGCTCATGCAATACTTTGACGTGCCGCTGTCACAACTACAAGTGCTGGTGGGGCACTTCGAGACGCGCGCCATGGGTGAGCATATGCTGCGCGCCTTTTTGTGTGAATTGCCAGCGCAGGTGAAGCGGCATGCCAGCTTCTCACGTCAACATAAGAAACCCGCACGTAAAGCTGAAGCAAATGTATGTATACTTTTTATTTTTATAAATGTTTAAGTTTTGAAAATGTATGTTCCTTTGCAGCCATTAACTACCTCCGCTGAAACGCTCACCTCGTCCATTAGTTCTGCTTGCAATGATCCCAATAGCGCGCTATTTCGCACTGCACCCAGTCAGCAGCGCTTGCATTTCTTGCCGGACGCTTGCGGGCGTCTAGATCTCTTTGCAATTGTGCTGCTCAGCACAACGCCCATAAATGAGGAACAGGTGAGCAGTGCTGGTAAATTTCTCGAGCTCATGCAGGATCAGCATACACATGCGACTTCATGGAATTTACTGCGGAATTGTGTGAAGTACAGACTGCCAGTATTAGCGGTGCTAGCCGCCACAGTGCATCATGCCAATATCGAGTGGCAGTGGCTGGTTTGGCTGGCTGTGGCCACAAATCAATGGACTGAAGTGCTGAAATTGTCCACTTTGCATATACAGCAAGTTACCTGGTTGTTGGTGGAGTCCGCTGTGCGTCATGGTGATACGAGTCTGCTGTTGCGTAGTTTTCGCATATTCTTCAAGGTATGTGGTCCGATCTGAAAATAATACATAAAAACCCTTCCCACGTCAGTCGGGTCAAATAACCGCAACGGACCCGGATTTTTATCCGGCGAAGGACTGTTAACCCGGCACCATGCCTGAACTTCGTGCCAAGCTTAATATACCCTGTTCAAGGTATAATAATTCAGCAAGCTTATTCTTCTTTTCTCCACAGGACAGCGCTTTTACACATTTGTGTCACTTTCTACAGCGCACCCAACACAAACGCCACTTCGATGATGAAGATGTGCATATGCTACGTCTCTTTCTGCTTGCGTGGAGCAACAATGCAGTTGTAATGCCCTTCTGCGCCACACTCGAGCGCCACGAGCTCATGCAGCACAGCATCCGTCTGCTCCTTGTGCATTTGCAGCACAATTTCGAATCGACGCTGGAGCAACAGAAGCTCATTAGCTGTATGTGTCGTTCCGACATGAGCGACATTAGCGTCAAGATGGACTTTTGTCGTTTGCACGCCGTTTTTGAAGCGCTCCAGACGCGTCCTGGCTGGGCCGAATGCTACACGATCGATTTTGAGCAACTTGCCGTAGATAATAATCAGGTGTACGAACAACTTTTGGACGCTTTGCGTGCGAAAGGCGAGTACGATGTCGCCGTGCGTCTGGCCACGCTGCTACAGCAGCCCATCAGTGATATTGTCTACAGCAAATGGGTAACTAAACTGGAGTCGGCGGATTCGGCTGACAGCGAGGAGCCATATCCGGTTAAGACTTTTCAACTATACGAAAACGAAATCGCGGAGCATTCACTGCCGCCAGAATTGCTGGTGAATTTTTATCTTTACGCCGCCGGTCGCCTTACCGAGCCATGTGCGCGCAAGTATCAACTACTGAAGCGTGCGCTTACCGTTATCAAGCAGCATCATCTCTTTCCGAATGAATCATTCGATCGTGATCAAATCGAGTACGAAATGTTCATTTGCTACCTACGACTTGATGATGATGTCGCAGCGGCAATGGGGGTTTATCACTCGGAATACTACGAGCAGATCATGTTGAACGAACGTTGTGTACTGTATAAGTCTTTTCTTGAATTGAAGGAGCTCGCCGGTGTTGAAGATCTCAATGTCAGCATAAAACATCCGATGACCAAGCAAATGGAGGCGCGTCTGGAAGCTCAACTCAACTTATTGCTGGACAAAGGTGATATTGTGGAGGCATTGCGGCTGCAAGAACTCTTCGAATGCCGTCCAATTGATTTGCGTTTTGTGGTGTTTTGCATGGCGCTGGCCGAGGGTGTGACCACCATTTTCAGCATGTCCTCGGAGGAGCGCCAAATGCTGCGTGACATCGAGATAAGCTCATTCGCCAAATTCAACAAACGCACGCTGGATAGTGGGCTGCTGACACGCGAAGGTTTGTTTGTGTTCACTGAAATTATTATTTAAATGTATCGAGCGCTTCACTTTTCAGGTCGTAATTCGCCCTCAAAAGCCAGTAGCGATCTCTCAGATAGTTGTTCGACTCTCGAGTTTGAAGAGATACCTTCCAAGGAGAAGCGCGAAACGTTGGAGACCATACAAGGCATTGCTTCCAAGCTCACGTATGGCGTCAATATTGGACGTCGCATTGTTATGGTCTATCGCGCTGCCATGTATTTGGATAAAGAGTATTTGGATGTGTTGCGCACGAAGGATACAACGGTATTGCTGCAAAGCGTTTCCGAAGAAGGTTGTCTGCATCGTCTGCTGGTTGTGAGTGATATTATAACATCGACACATATGACACCGCAGGAGGTGAGAATATTTTAATTTTTCGTATTTCTTTACGTGAACCTTATGAAAGCACCGGTCACCCTGTCTGACCATCTATCTCTCCGTTCTGTATATACGCGAACTACTCTGTCAGTTTTTGGGATATCCATCTGAAATTTGACAGTATGACTAACACCTCTTCGCATGCCCAGAAAACCCCACCCAACTATCACCCCTCTCCCCCCTCGGGGTCGAACCCGACAAAACATTACGTTTCCTGGGCGTACCGTTAGATAAACTCGCCCGTTTCCACGACAGTCGGGTATACGTAACTGGAAGGGACTTTCGGATTTTTTTTTCGGCCAAGGACTGTCAACTCGGCAGATTCCTACCGCTACAACAATATTAACCCGATGACATCCTACCTGATCCTTACCGACCAAGCGGGAATTAGATTATCGTTACAACAACAACAACTTTTCTATGGAATCTTTATAAATAAGAAAATATTTTTGGTTCCGGCTCATATCAGACCTTCCTTGTTTTTGTAGCTGTCAAATCAAATTACAATTTTTATACACTTTCCCCTCCACAGATCGCTGAACTCCTGGCCACCGAACTTGCCACAGCCATCGTGCGTCCACGCTTCTACATTTTCACTGCCGATCAACAAGCGAAAAACACGATCAAAAATACGCCCGTCTGGGGCTACAATATCGATCGTGATCTGCATTTATTCCTGGAATTAGTACCCAACACGACGAAGCTAGGCAATTGTCTACTTGAATACTGTGATGCGTTGAAAGCATATCGTAAATTCCAAGATAATAAACCATACGAACACAATACGGTATTCGAGCGACTCGCCGAAATCATACGACGTTACGGCCTGCCCACCAATAGCAATGGCATTTCGAGCGGCATACCACCGATTACCACCGTCACAAATGCCGGGCCGATGCTACCGCCGGCACAGGTGCTGTCACACAAGAAGCAGAACATCATCTATGTGGAGCTGTTGATCAAGGCGCATCAATGCTATGTGCACGAGTGCTCCATGGAAGGCATAGCGAATGTGCTGAACCGCGCCAAAGCCTTAAACGCCGTGCTCACGCAAGCCAAGTCTTGGTCGTTAATTGTGCGCATGCTCAGCGGCATCGGACGCTACCGCGAAATGTTCTACTGTTTCGATTCGCTGCTCAAGAACGAACAGTTCGAATCTCTGCTGGGTCAATTCGATGAGGAGAAGACAATCGGACTGCGTCAGGCGATAATCACTTATCTACGCGAATATTGTCCGAATAACGGTAGAGAATATTTAAAATTGACAGCGCTGCATTTTCTCATGTATCAGGAGCTGGCCGAAATGTGGGAGCAGGATGCGCAAGCCGTGCTGGCCAAGATCATCAATCAAGCGGCTGTCAATACCGCACAGCTGCCGGAGAAGATGTCCATGGCCAATTTGACAACGGCAAATCCGACAAAAACATTCATACCCAAACTGCGTGCCACGCCCGAGTTGCTTGTGCTGCTGCAGCAAGCTATGGAATATTACACGCATGCAACGGAAAATTATTTGCTCGACAATAAATTGTTGTTGGCGCAACGCGTCGCCTCGTTGGCCGAAATGGTGGCTGTGCAAATTGATTTGGCCAACAAAGCCTTGGATCGCAATGCCATGGAGACGCATCTGTGTGTGTGTGTGGTGAATGTGCAGACGCGTGAGGAATTTCGTGAACTGATCAATGCGGAGCTGAGGTGAGTGGATGTTGCATGGCTTATAACAACTATGTATCTGTATAAATAAATCTGAAAACGTAACTGTTGATAAAAACCACATTCACGTCGAATTAAGATTATTTATTAAGGAAAAAAATATATTTTTTCGATTTTGATCGTTCAGTCTGTATGGTAGATATATATTATAGTGATCTGACCTGAGCCATTTCTTCGGAGTTTGCATTATTGCCTTAGACAATTACCCAAGATAAATTTCATGAAGATATCTCCTCAGTGGAAAAAGTTTTTCATGCAAGCATTGGATCGATCTTTCAGTTTGTGTGGCAGCTAATATGCTATAGTAGTCCGATCTGAACAATTTCTTCGGAGATTACCTCAGAGCTACCTCAGATAATAATACATGCCAAAATTCGTGAAAATATCTCGCCAAATAGGAGAGGTTTTCCAAGAACTTAATTTTGATCCCTCAGTTTGTATGGCAGCTATATGCTATAGTGATCCGATATCGGTCATTCTGACAAATGAGGGACTCCTTGGAGCGAAAAGCATTTGTGTAAAATTTCAGAACGATATCTCAAAAACTGTCAGACATAACGGACATAGCTCGTCTCGCTGATCATTTATGTATACACGTATGTACATACATATATGTATAGTATATACGTATAAATTATATAAATAGTCTCTGACGTTTACTTCTTGCTCTTTTCAGGGTATAAATATAAATAATTTGAAAAAAAAAAACTTGATATAAAGTTACTAAAAGTTTTTTTCTATATTTATTTTTTATTTCGTTGAAATTGTTTGTACAAGTAATTTTCACATTTCAGCAAATACAAATACTTATTCGAACGCAATACGGCGTTATAACTTCTAAAACAATCTTTTTCGTACGCTAGCCTAAAAATTTTTCACCATAACCTAAAAATGTAGTGACAGAAAAAATTACCACATACAAATATTTAGTTCACACTAATACAATTTTTTTTTTTTAATTTTGCCATTTTACAACTAAACTCATTTATTGTGAGAATTTTTTTTTCATCCAATTTTTTTTTTTTGTTTTTTTTTTTTAAATTCAATATTTTATAATTTTATTTGCTTCAAGAGGTTAATACTATAGCTAATGATTTAAAAATTGACACTGGTTTTGTAGAAAAATTCACACTATGTACGTATATAATGTATGTATGTATTTTTATGACAATTTTCTTTGAAATACATATTTTTTGTTGTTATAATAATAAAGAGAAATGTATACCAGTATGTATTTCTTTTTTATTTTGGATTATTTTTTGTAGGTATTTTATCTTATTTTTTTTTTTGCTGGTTTTTTTAATTTTTTTTGGAATTTTTTATTTTTTTTAAAATATTTTATTTGTTTGGACTTTTCTATGCATTGTGTATATTCATATTTTTTACTTGCTTGTCTTGTATTTTCTTTAAAAATACTATTGTTCTTACATATATAGTATATTTTCTTATTATATTACAGCGTGCCGCAGACGCTTATACTCAGTCGCGCTTGCGGCTTCGACATAAACTGGGCTGAAGTGCTGCTCTCGCAATATGTTATACTCGGGCATGCGCATTATCTGCAGGAATACTTGCAACATTTACAGATCAATGATAATATCATTGAGAATACAGTTAAAGGGTGAGTACAGTTACTAATTTATAGAAATATGTATATAGGAAAGTGAATTTTTATTTTACGTTTACAAAAGCTACATTTTTATTTTATTATTTTCTTTTTAATTAAATTTTTTTATTTAAATTTTTTTTATTATTATTTCTTGTAATTGATTTTTTTATTTAAATTTTTTTAGTTTATTGTTTTTAATTAAATTTTTTTTTTTAATTTTTTTATTTATTTTTTAATTAAAATTTTTTATTTCTTCTAATTCAATATTTTTTTTTTAATTTAATTTTTTTAAATATTTTTTATTTTATTATTATTTCTTTTAATTGATTTTTTTTTATTTAAATTTTTTTTTTTTTTTAATTTTATTATTTTTTAATTTAATTTTTTTTATTAATTAAAAATTTTTTTTTCTTCTAATTCAATATTTTTTATTTTCTTCTTTTTAATTTAATTTTTTATATTATTTAATTAAAATTTTTCTCGACTTTAAAACAGTTCGATGTACACTTTAATTATTTTAATTTAAAACGAAATTTTAAAATTTTATTTATACTTTCTATGCTTAATTGCCTATAAATTAAACAATTTCACGTAATTTTTATTAAAATAGCGTAATAACTGGAACTAGGCAATGTTTACGGCATTTTAAAATAAACATATCTTACTAACAAACATATTTTTGGTTAATTTACGCAACAAATTATGAGGCTTTAGGCGGGTTTTCTTTCATTGCACAGACTTGCAACTTCCTTAGGCATTGACTTTTCGGTAGCTGTTTCCTTAAAGTACGGATGTAGGAATTTACACTTTTAATTATATGAAGACTTTGTAAAAATGTGTGGATCTACAGCTAGAGAGGTTAAAGCACTAAGCGGAGTTATGCAAAAATTTATAAAAAATTTAATTAATTAAAATTTAAAAAAATTAACATTTTTATTTTGAATTCAAAATAATTTTTTATCCCGAATATATGTTTGATAATAATAATCCAATACTGGATTTTTTTAATTATTATTATTTTATTTTCTAATTTAGTTTTTCGAAAATCATTTTTAAATTCGTAATTTCAAATACCGGTATTAAAAATATATAAAAAATAATTTTAATACCAAACATCGGAATTAAAAAAATAATAATAATTTTGAAAATAATATTTTTTTATTTTAACTTTAGACAAAAAAAAATAAACTAGTTTAGCCCTAAAAGATGGAATAAAAAATAATTTTGTTAAAATAATAATTAAATAATTAACATTTCAAAAATGTTAATTTAATTTAATCTCAAATACCAATATGAAAAACGTATATTTTATATATATATATTTTTTTCTTAATTAAAAATCATTTTTAAATGTTCATTCCCAAATATCGGAATAAAAAAATAATAATTTTGAAAATAATTTTTTTTTTTAATTTTCGAAAATATTTTTTATACTGGATCGAAAAATATATAAAAAATAATAATTTATAAAAAATAATTTCTTTTATCTTATTTAAAAAAAAAAAAAAAATTTTTAATCCCAAATACCAAAGTGAAAAACAAAAAAATAATTTTAAATATATTTTTTTTTTATCTTAATTAAAAATCATTTTTATAATTTTAATCTCGAATATCAAAATAAGAATCAAAAGTTTCTCCCAAAATACCAGAAAACAAATTTTGAAATTCATTTTTGATTTATTTTTTTTTTTAATTAAAAAACATATTTTTTTTTTAATTTTTAATCCTAAATGTAGGATTAAAAAAAAATGATGAGAATAATTACTTTATCTTAACTAAAAATTATTTTGAAATTTTTAATCTCAAATACCGCAATAAAAAAATTAAAAATTTCTTTCAAATACCAGAAAAAAGTTTTGAAAATCATTTTTGATTTAAATTTTTTAATTAAAAATACTTGTTTCAAGTTTAAATTCCAAAAATCGGCGTAAGAAAAAAATAGGGAAATTTTAAATATCGGAGTAAGAAAATAGTTATTGAATATAATTGTTTTTGAATATAACTTAATTGATTAAAAATAATTTTTAATATCGCCATAAAAACGAAAAAATTTAAAATATTTTATTTTTATTTAATTTAATTATTTTTTAATTAAACTTATTTTTTTTTAATCCCAAATTCCTGATAAAAAACGAAAAAAATCTATCTCAAGAATTAAAAATATATTTCTAATCCCAAATACCGGTTAAAAAAATTTAATTTCGCATATTAAAAATCAAAAAAAGTAATTGTTCCAGATTTACATTTTTTTTGTTTATATTTAATTGCTTTTATTTAGAGTGTTTCAGCTAAAAATATATATTTTTCCTTTTGTAATTTTTTTAATTCAAGCTTTTTATTTGAACAAATATTTTTTTTATTTATTACATAAATTTTTAGATTTAAAAAAATTGTAATTTTTCATTCAAGATTTTTGTAACTAACAATTTAAAACCAAAATCGGAATTAAGATAAATTGTTGGAAGCAAAAGTTCAAGATTTTGTGATTAAAAATTTAATTTGGGAAATTTTAATTTAAAAAATGTTAAGCTTAAAAATTAAATTTTATATTTTAATTTTGTTTTTGTTTTTGGTTAAAAATTCAAGATTATGGGATCCAAAATTTAATTTAAAAATGGAAATTTAATAAAAAAAATTAAATATTTAATCTCAAAAGCTTGAATTTTTAATCCCAAAATTAGAATAAAATATAAAATTTAATTTAAAAATTAATCCCACAAATTAAATCCAAGATTGTGGAATTGAAAACTTTATTTAAAAAAATGGAAATTAAAAAAATAAAATTTTAATTTTTAATCGCAAAATCAGCATAAAAAATTGAAAATTTAATGTTAAAATTTGCAACCTTGGTTAACATCTATGTAAATGCATTTAGCAGCATCTTTTAGCAGTTCCATATTTTTTTTTTAATTAACACCATAAGCCTTTTAAATTTTTTTTATAAATTAATTAATATTTATTAAGAAAAAAACATTTGCGAAAACTTAAAAGTTCAACGTAAAAATAAATTCAATTTCAAACAATAAATAAAATAACGAACTGCCGCTAATAGCAGCGCGTTAACTAACACCACTTCTTAGCATACATTTAGGCGTCATTTAGAGATTGCTGTAATTAGCCATGTACTTCTTCTAAGTCAGTTTGTTTATCTCAATTACTATAATTTTATTAATGTTAAGCAAATTGTTTTTGTTCTTATTATTTACACATTTGTTTATAAACTTCATGTCGAAACTCAAAATACTAACAAACTAAATGGAATTATATTTATTCACAACTAGCTTTCAACTGTACGCGCAGCATCATCGCATCGCCGCGCGCATGGATGAGCATTTGGCGCAATTGGTGGCTTTGGTCAAGTCGGTGGCGCTCAAGTACAAGTTAGCCTCGGTGCTGAGCCTTAAAACGATTGTGATGTCGCTGATAAGCGAGCAGACCGCACACTATTTGCGCGACACGAATTTCGGACGAAATGAGAATCGCAACTTAAACGATATGTGACGTCATTGTAAACTGTTTATGGCGAATACTAAGCGTATGCGATGTGTTGACACGCTCAGCGTGTATGTGTGTTTCAAGTTTTGCTTACGGCTACGCTTTTTTGGAAATGTTCACGGTGTGTTTATGGCGTGGCGCTTTGCTTAGAACAATATTCAATGTGAAATGTATGCAAATGTATACGAATGTGTTGTGCAAATATTTAAATTTTTATCACGGTTGATGCTCGAATCACATGTACCCATATATACATACATACATAGATATATAAATACATACATATATTTTAGAATAAGCATAAAGTGTATGAAAATAGAAATATTTTTTTACGCAAAAATTCATTGTGTTGTTTTTATTTCATTGTTTTCGGATTTGAAAAAATACACATTTTCAATGTTTGTACTTAACGCAGCTTAATACGAGTTATGTTAATGTCTTTTCCGTTCGCCCGAAATTGTAAATGATGAAAATATGTCCATAAATCAATATACATATCTAGAATCTATGTAACAAAAAATGTATATAATAAAAGTAATTTTCACTTAAATTATAGTCAAAACAGGAAACAATAGTTAAAGAATAGCTTACAGTTTAATAAATATATATACTTATGTGTGTTTGTGTGTGTGTGTGTTTGCGTGGGTGGAGGTGTGCGATTTCAACTGCAACGTAGTGCTAACTATCTAAAAAGCTTATCATTTAAAACAATGCTAAGTGAAAATATAACTGTATGTGTATGTAAAAAATATCGACTTGCCACACACCAAACTATACACACACACAGGCAAGCACTTGCACACGTGTAAATGAAATGTAGATGCTTGAAAATGGAATGTGAATGAGAAAAAAATTATACATTACTCTTTGTTATTTATGACTTTTGGTTATTCTAGTGATGCCTGGCACATCCACGTTATAGACATACATGTATATGCCTAAATGTGTTTGTATGCTTGCTAAGCAATTTCTATACAGCCTGCTTATCACTTAAAACGTTGAATTCATAAGGTTGCAGTAACGGATATGCTTATCGAAACTCTTTCGATACATATAATGTTTGGTGCATTTCTTGCATCTAAAAGAACCTTTGCTTTTAGTCACTTTAAACGGCATCTTTAGCAGATCACTGTTGGCATATGTAATGTTCATGGGCTGAGATGGCACTGAAATTCTACGCAAGCTTCTTCCATCATTATAAACACTTATAGAATTGGCATTTATATCTTCAGATTCCACCAAACAACCAGATGAAATATTACTGTCATTTAAGCTTTCGCCAGGCGATGAGGTGATCGTTGTGGTTGTTGTGACGACTGCAGGTGATACACCGGTAACTGATGTTGTGGTTGATGTGGCTGCCGTTAAAACGGTGTCGTCACTTGGAATGGCGCCGGGTGTTAAATGTACTTTGTGTAAGTTCAATATGTGGGAGAGCATGAAATTTCGTCGCGATATAGTAAAGCTGCATACTTTGCATTTGAAATATGATTTGTAGGGTAAATGTGTGAATAGATGTTGCTGCAGATCGGCAATGTGCTGCGAGAAGATCTCGACCGTGCATTCGGAGCATTTGAAATGATCACCGAAACGATTTTCCGCCGTCTTCTCTAGGAAGTTGTGACTGTGAGGAAGAGATAATAGAGAATATATATTAATAAAGGAAAGATAAGTAAAGGGATTATGTGTACTACAAAAAATCAACTGCATTAATAAATATAAGAGATGACTTTAACATTGATATAATATATTTATTTAAAACGATATTTTTTAATACTCTGAACGGAGCATATTAAGGTTCCTACCAAATTTGTAACACACAGCACGAGACGTCGGAGACCATATAAAATAAATATATAAATGATCAGCATGACGAGCTGATTCAATTTAGTAATGACCGTCTGTCTGTCCATCTCTGTTTACGCGAATTAAGTTTTAAGATATCGATCTGAAATTTTATACACTTTTTTTCTAGATGCTGATTTGTTGAAGCCTCCGACATCAAACCACCGTAGAATATAGCAGCCAAGCAAACTAACCTAAAAAAGCGTGACATAAATGAAAACTTGTTTAATTAACAAGATGTCTTCACGAATTTTGTCATGAATTATTTTCCAAGGCAATGGTAAAATCTCCAAAGGAATTTTTCAGCTCTCATGCAAACAAACCGATTAAAATCACATAATAAATTATATTAAACATCTTG
Organism: Bactrocera correcta; assembly: GCA_027475135.1. Taxonomy (NCBI): domain Eukaryota; kingdom Metazoa; phylum Arthropoda; class Insecta; order Diptera; family Tephritidae; genus Bactrocera; species Bactrocera correcta. The sequence goes on from CM050325.1 coordinate 19,581,556, forward strand.
TGTTTGCGCACTTTACTGTAGTTTCGATGCAACCGAAATTAACGTTTTTTTTTTACTCAAGTACTTTAAAACACATTTCACTTTTTTACTTGAAATTAAACGAAATCTTGTCTCCTGAATTTTCTAACACCCAAACTGTTTATAAGTTCAAATTATTTTTCAAAAATAACGAAATTCACCTAAAATTTATGTGCGCCTGCCAAGCATCCTCTGTCTCAAAGGTTAAACCACAAGCCGGACATATGTATGAAATCAAAGCGCGACTCTCGTGCTCCCACAGCGCTATTTCACGCGCTGTCGGTGCGTCATTACTATTTTTGGCACTAGCGCTGCAGCTGGCATCTCTCTCCTTGTGCAACATAATATGCGAAATCATCAAAAACATACTATGCTCCTGGTAAGGACACAATTTGCAATGGTACACTTTGTGCGGCAAGTGTGTAAAGTGATGCTGTTGCAATGTTTTTAGCGTACAACGCGTAAATGTTTCGTGGCATTTGGCACATTCGAACTCATTGTTCGGTCGTCGTTTGAAATTCCAATTTTTATTATCGCCCAACTGATGCGCCATCTCTATATGGCGCCGCCAATGTGGATGTGCATCATAGCGTTCACCACATTGTGGGCAGGTGAAGTAAATATAGTGATTGTTCTCATGTTCCGCGCTCGTTGTATGTGGCAAGACTTCATTCAGATCACAAACTGGCTCAATTTTACACAATGCTAAAAGCTCATCCTCACAATCACTATAATCCGTTGTCGCTGCTGTATGAATTGATGATTGATTTTTTTCATTACATATTTTATCCTTTTGCTGCTGCTGTTGATTAATGTAATCATGGTTGGGCTCCTTTTTACACTCCACTTTTAGCTCGATAGGTCGTGGAAGCGCAACATTTTTGTCAACATCAATTTCGCATAAAAACTCAAATTGTGGCTCTGAAGCGGCAGATATAGTCGATGAGTCTTCATCGTCGCTATCGTTAATGACAAGCACACCACTTGTATCCGTGCTATAACCACTTGTTTTTGGACTGTTGGTCAGAGCTAAAACAACAGATGCAAACAAAAATAAAAACATATAAATATGAAATGTTCACGAATCCCAAAACATAATTAAATTATATATTACATACTTTTTTTTGGCTGTGTGCAAGGCAAGAACGAATAAAAGCGCAAAGATACATCTGAAGCAGCTGCAGTATTGTTAGGCAGAGCTTTAGATGTAGGCGCCATCGCTGCTGCTTCCATCGGGTAAGTAGTTGATATATCAAACACTATTACTAATTCCTCGCGAATATTAAAAAATAATAATCAATCACTAAACTAATAAACAAATTGTATTCCAAGACAATAAAATCATCACAATACTTTGGCTATAAAAAAATAAATCATTTTGACTTATATACACTCCGAAAATACAGAGTTGCATTGTATTTACATTCGCGACTGTGATGCCATACTTGTAGAAAAAGTAAACTATTAAAATATATATACTAGGGGTATTCTCTTGCTCTTGCAAGATTGCAGATTGCAAAAATACTATACCGAAATATACAAGGGCACGAGAGCACCCATTGCAGAATCTAGTGATATATGAGCGACTGATTCAGTCAATTTATTGTAAATGACTATTGTGCATGGCTATTGTGAATTGGCGCACCTTCTGCATACACTTTTAACAAAAAAAAACTATATCAAATCTTTATATTTAAATAAAAATTATAAAATCTATTTAAAACTTACCTTCCTCAACAATTTAACGACGTAATATGTCTTTATGTAAAATGGCAACTACAACAGGGTTGCAATTTTATTTTTGCGTGACATTGCACGCAAATATACATGGGTTTTGGTCTGACATATTTCACAGCCCTTGCAAATATTTTTCTGCGTGTGTTTGTTGTTGTGCCGTTGTAAATCTGCAATGCTTGCACCGTGCACCGAGATTTGCAAGAGCAAGAGAATACCCGTACTGAAATCTAGAAATTTGTTTGGGATTTTGACAAAATTTGTTTTAATATTAGGGGTATTCTCTTGCTCTTGCAAGATTGCAGATTGCAAAAATACTATACCGAAATATACAAGGGCACGAGAGCACCCATTGCAGAATCTAGTGATATATGAGCGACTGATTCAGTCAATTTATTGTAAATGACTATTGTGCATGGCTATTGTGAATTGGCGCACCTTCTGCATACATTTTTGACAAAAAAAACTATAACAAAACTTTATAATTTAAATAGAAATTATAAAATCTAATTAAAATTTACCTTTCTCAACAATTTAACGACGTAATATGTCTTTATGTAAAATGGCAACTACAACAGGGTTGCAATTTTATTTTTGCGTGACATTGCACGCAAATAAACATGGGTTTTGGTCTGACATATTTCACAGCCCTTGCAAATATTTTTCTGCGTATGTTTGTTGTTGTGCCGTTGTAAATTTGCAATGCTTGCACCGTGCACCGAGATTTGCAAGAGCAAGAGAATACCCAGTATTGTAAAAACAAACAAGTATGTAAAAATTATGTATCAAATTTATATTATTATGTATAAAACTCTGTTCTTTCACAACCATTTATACGTACGTCTTAAAACTAGCCATTGGTATTTAATAAATGAATGCAAAAAAAAAAAAATTATATATTTTGTTAATTTTTTAATTTTATTTAATAACTATTATTTTAATTATTAATAACTATTAATTAAAAATTGAACAGTTTTACAAGTATTTATAATTTATAAATTTCTATAGCGTTAACGAACCCGTCTATATTTAATACTTTTTAATTGAATTAATCTTACACCGCTTTCCAACACTGGTCACTCTTATTAGAAGGAATTTGACCAAGAGTGCGGCATATTTTGCAATCAGTTTTTCCTCCATTAATTTGTGTTTTTCTCGAGTAAATTTATTGCATTTAAATGTAAGTAAAAGCCAAAATATAAATGAGTAACCTTTTCTTTCATATTTACATTTCACTCTTAACAAAAGACGACTGATTGACAATGGCACAAAGTAAACTAAATGATTTAGCTGGAAAATTGGGCAAAGGTGGACCACCAGGATTAACAACGGGTATTAAGTTGTTGGCTGCTGTTGGAGCTGCTGCTTATGGCATCAATCAATCCTTATACACAGGTAAAGTTTTAAGTTTGATAGTTTAAGGAAAAATTAAGTAAAATGAAATAAAACATGTTGATGACATAACCTCAAAGTGTGCATTATCAGCGAATCTCACTACGGGCCGTAACAAATTTCATAATAAAACCACAACATTGCATGCAATTATTTTAAAAATTTTGTAATTCTAAATATACTGCAGAAATAATTGTAATTTACATGTCAAATATTGTGAATTGCTAATATGCACATGTGCCGGCTGTATTTCATCTCCGCCGGTTGCATAACCACAATATAGATGTCATCAACACTCGGATGCAACGTTAAGCATAAATATGTTAATGTACTGATGTTTTATTAATATTTTCAGTGGATGGTGGTCATCGTGCTATCATTTTCAATCGTATTGGTGGCATACAAAACGAGATATACTCAGAAGGTTTACATTTCCGCATTCCCTGGTTCCAATATCCAATTGTCTATGACATTCGCTCGCGTCCACGCAAAATCTCATCACCCACTGGCTCAAAGGATTTACAGATGATCAATATTTCATTGCGTGTGCTCTCACGCCCCGACTCTGTGCGTCTTCCAACTTTGCACCGACAGCTTGGTGTCGATTATGATGAGAAAGTGTTGCCATCAATTTGCAACGAAGTGCTAAAAAGTGTCGTAGCTAAATTCAATGCCTCACAATTGATCACACAACGTCAGCAGGTACAAATCAATTGTAGTTTATTTCGAAATGCATTTTCTAACAAGAATTTTTTTCCCTGAAGGTTTCTTTGCTGATCCGCAGAGAATTGGTGGAGCGTGCACGTGACTTTAACATTATTTTGGATGATGTTTCGCTCACTGAACTGAGTTTCGGCAAGGAATATACCGCAGCCGTTGAAGCCAAACAGGTCGCCCAACAGGAAGCACAACGCGCTGTCTTCTTTGTTGAGCGTGCCAAGCAAGAGAAACAACAAAAAATCGTACAAGCTGAGGGTGAAGCTGAAGCCGCTAAAATGTTGGGTCTCGCTGTGAAACAGAACCCCGCCTACTTGAAATTGCGTAAAATACGTGCTGCTCAAAGCATAGCAAGAACTGTAAGTTTTTTTTTTTATATTTGACAAATTACAGTTTTTTCGTAATATTAATTTGTATAATTTGTTTTCTTTAGATTGCAAGTTCACAAAACAGGGTCTACCTCTCAGCCGACAGCTTGATGTTGAACATTCAGGATTCCGGCTTCGACGATATGACTGAGAAAGTTTACAAAAGTAAATAAATTTGTTTCCCTCTAAAAACCAAAATTATGGCAAAAAGTAACATGCAAGAATTAACAAAAAATGTTTAAAATCATACTTTAAAAAATTTTATTGTTACTTTTGTGCAAATAAGTTGGCAAATTTGTTTTATCTTGCCAGATGTTTGTATGAATTTGAAGAAATTCGAACTTTTTTTGTTAATTCTAATTTTTCATTAAAATCTGAATTCATGTTACAATTGCATACTTACTATATTAGTTAGTTCTTAAGCTTTAAAAGTCTCCGAAAATGTATGTTTTTGAGTTCTTATTCCAGAACAAAATATATGATTAATTTCGTTACAAAATTTCATTGGCAAGCATTCTTTTTTTGTTAGTTTTTCACCAATACAAAGTATACGGACTGGAATGTTAATATTCGTTTTCAATATTTTAATTTTTTTTATATGACTTTCTCTTTTCTTGTTTTCTTCAACGCTCAACACAAAGGAGTTTATGAATTGAGTAGTAAAGAAGCGCAAGATTAATTGTGCTCAAGAGAAACTGCCTTAGCAAAATAAAATAAAAAAGCGCCGTTATTATAAATGAGTTGTGTTTCAATTTATAAAAAGTATTTTGTTTAGTTGAAAACTCATTCAGCATACTCTCACTTCAAAGCGCCTTCATACCGCTTCATTCCATGTCGCTGCAATAAATTGGGAAAAATTAGCAAAAGAAAGCACTTCCAAAAAAAGTAACGTCTTCTTCTTTGCTAATAATTCCAATTTGTTCTTTCTTTCAATTTTTGCAGTCGAATCGGGTTGGTTTGATGGAGCTAAGAAGCGAAGTGATAAATCGGCAACAACCGTTGGCACCGTCGCCCGACGTACAGCGGACCGTTTGCTCTAAAACGAAAGTGTGCAGCTATTTTTAACTAAATTGACACATTAACTACTCATAGTACCTACACTCAAGCATTCACAGAAATGTTTCCTTGAATAATTAAATAATTTTTGTTTGTAATAATTACATGTGCTTCGCTAGCGCTAAATAGCGATTTTGAATTATTTGTATAATATGACTGCGTGTGCCTCCGTTGTGTACCTTGAAATTATTTTGTAAATAATAAAGGCGTTCAACAAAAAATTCACGTGAAATTGTTGGAATGACAAAATTGGCTTTTAAGAAGTCTTAGAGTCGGTTTGGCTTACGAGTATTTATATCAGTTCGAATGAAAACTAAAAAGAGGAAACAAACTTTTTACGTTGATGGTCTATAGGAAATGTTGTGAATAGATGACAAAGATTCAGTAAGTTAGGTTGTCTTAAAAGCTCGATCTTCAAATGGATCGCACTTAGACAATTTATAACTACGATTCCTTGTGGTCCATAAAGTGTTATAAAATTGAGCATAAAGACTTCCTTAAATCGACTAAGTGCTTTGGTGTTTTGAGGTGATCACAAATTTGTTGAGACGGCTAATGTCAGTCAGAGATGATTCAACCTTAGTCTTGCAAAAGGTAGACAGTGGAGGAGAAAGTGCCTAGATGTTCCCGCCACACCTTTTTCCAAACAGTTTTGTCAATTTGCTTCCGACTGGATTTTTAGTCTTAAGGGGTCCCGGTGGTATAGAATTAAAAAAAAATCGATTTTTTCTTTTTTGATAGTTCGAAAGTATAGTCCTTTAAGAATATACTGTAAAATTTTTGGAAGGATATTCACATTATTTTAGCTTCTACAGCCGTTTTAGCAGGTAGCGCGCGGTCGAGGGGCTCGAAGAATGGATACTTTAAACTCATTTATCTCAAAACTACTTTTTTCGGCGTGGCGTTGATGAAAAAAAAAAAAAACTATCCATCCGAATCACTTGAAATTTTAATATGGTGTTTATAAGGTCAATATCTATCGCTAGAACTACAATCAAATTTTAATTTTAAGAACTTCGATTTTTTTTCGATCTAAAACTGCTCCAAAAATAGCTGTTTTCAGAATCTGAACTTCAAAAGCGCGAAATTTTTTAAATTTTCAATATTTTTTTTTGGTTGTAGTTCCAGCGATAGCTGCACTCCTACTGATTAATAATTTATTGGTTTTTATGTTTCAGATGTTCAGAAAAGTCAAAATCAACCGGGAGTTTATTTTTAAGATAGCTTTTTTTGGACGCCATTTTTGATATTGTTAAAAAAAAGTTTTTATTAAAAAAAAATATTTTTGTGTTCTTCATAAGTGTATAAATAAACTGTAAAAACTTTAAATTGATTGCTCTTTTTTTAAACCTAAAAAAAATCCAGAAAATACCCTTAATTTGAGCGTTCTAGACCGCCGGGACCCCTTAAAGCAGTATTGCCTATTGGGCAATGTCCAAGTAGTTCATAAATTCAGCTTCCATGAGCCTTAGAACGTACGTTGGTTAAATTCTGGATTTGGCGTCAGTGAAACACCAGTCTACTGTATTTGCAAAATTTCGAAAAGCTTTGAGTAAACTCGGAAAAACCGGAGCGACACTGACTTTGATATTGGAGGATTTTGGGAAGAAAGCAAAACGTGTCCCCACTAATTTTGCTTAAGAAAATAATCAGAAAACGCTTGAATACAACTTGTTGGCCTAAAGTGCTTGTATAATGGTAACATAAAGAATAATCTTATCTCAAATTCAGAAAGTAGCCGATTATGAATCCGAGTTGCTTTTAGATACGCACATCCGACGTTAGTGGAAGTGATACTTAAGACAGCGCGGAATTCAGGTCTTCAGTTTCCTGTCGCTTAAGAACTTTGAGAGTTGCAGTTTCAGGAAACTATTCTACTTAAAAGCTAAGGAATTAAGTGTCCATGACATTCCGGTCTTCGTAACCTGAAAGAAACCGGATATTTATCGGACCAAAGATCGTGTATTCCTCAATTTCCTCTAAATTATTTCAGGGATTTAGAAACAAAAATACGTTGCCGGAATTGACCCCGATTTCATACAACTAAAGCCGTTTAATTCGAGAATGTAACCCTGTTTGAATCGGTAGAGAAAAAATCAATCATCTTATCACTTCAAAGTTGGCGTTACTGTTGTAGTGGTTACCTGGTCCACTAATGGATGGTAAGGTTCAGGTTGCACGCTGGACATACATATGTATAGTATATTTGGTACGTCGGGGTCGGATCCGGTTAAGTAGGAATTTAACCTGCTGCAGTATCCAGAAGGAACTTTGGCAAAGGTCACTCTAGATTCGCGGTGCAATTCGCGCTCTTCATCTCCTAATGATGGTGGTTTGGCGCCAAGTACGGCATTCACCGGGAGGAAGTCGATGAAGGAACTGATGGCTCCTCTATAAAAGGCGGTCAATGCGGGTCACAAGTTTGTTGCGTCCATGGTCTGATTAGCGTATTGTTCAATGTCCGTGACGTAATTAGGGCAAGACCTCTTGAAGCTCTTAGGAGGTGACTCCGATTCACGCCCACACTTCAGGGATGTTTTCTGCCGCCACAAAATGCAAATAAATGCCCTTGTCTGGGTCGAATTAGCAGTACTTACTTGGTGAGTATCACCAACTGCCTCCTTGAAGTTTTGTAAATGAGTTCTAGATCTTTCCTTTTCATTAAAAACACATGCAGTTTCGCCATAATTGTTTGTATGTATTTGAATTGTTAGTAATTGCATAAGAATTCGGTTTGTTTCGGCCGGAGAGTGCCAAATAAGTGGACATCTCAAATGTAGGCCTTTAGACACACATATAAATAGTCCTTAAAATTTGCCTTATTGTATTGCTACACATGTATTTATGTAAGTATGTTTTGTTTTATATTATATGTATAAATATATGAGTAGGTGAATGCATGTTTGGGTGAATATTCGAAATACACATATGCATAACGCTATTATTGTTGTAATATTCAACTATTTTCATTCTTCTTCTTCTGCGAACACATAACTATGTATGAATGTATGTAAGTATATATAATATTATGTATAAATTGATTCTTATTTGCTTGTTTGTAGTACTCGTACTAGGTAAATCGTAGTTTGTGGGTAGGTGGTTAGAAGTTGTCTTTTTTAATGCTAAAATCTAATATATCTAAAATTAATTTTATTTATTTATATATATATTTTTTTTATATTTATGTATGCAGTTTTGTATGTAATTTAACATTTTTAACATTTTCTGCTTATTTTCGTTTATGTATGTATGTATGCGCTTAATTAATTATTGCTAAGACATTAAATAAATTTAAAAAAAATTTATAATTCAATGCATAAATATTTAGTATGTGTGTGTATTTGTAAACACACATACATATTTTTATTTATTAATAAATCTTTGTAGATTTTTCGCTATTCGATTCCTTGCTTTTCTCGCCTTACTTGCGCACCAAAATTTGATATTTCATAATTCGTTCTTTTATTTTTTATAATTTGTTGTTTTTGTTTTGCGTAACTGCAAAATCTTGTGTAACGCATTCCCTAAATAATCATGAACCAACATTTTGTTGCATTTCAACATTTTTCTTTTAGTGTAAAACTAGCTAATAGGGGCAGTAAAGTTTTTCTTTTTTAGGTTAGTTTTTAGTTTTTAAATTTTATGCATTTAATATATATTTTTTCGCACTCAATCGGCTTAAAATTTGTTACATTTAATTGTATAAATGCGTATGTACATATAAAACGTGATTTTAATTATATAAGTATGTATATTAGGGTGTCCGTCATTCACCAAGTTGATTATTAGTTTTTTTTTTTTTGCAAACGTCAACTAAAGGATCAGCTTTTAATTTAAAAAAGAAACCATCGTAAAAGAGCTCTTCATTTTCAATCTAAGTCGCGCTTAAATCATACTCATATTATATTATATAATATGGGATTTTTTGGACGAATTATGGATAATTTTTGCCATCTTTGGGCAAGATATTGTTTCTACGCTCATAAAAAGTTTGATTTCTGCCGACAAAAAAATGGTCCCAGTTGTTTTTGACGTCCTGCTTTTAGATTCACGTTTTTTTATCTAAAAAATTTAGACGAGACCGGAACAAATAACAGTCCGAAGGTGCTAAGTCTGCAGAATGTGGTGGGAGTGGTAGCCCGTCCCATTCAACCTGAAAAAGCAGTAAATTCTAGCCTCTTCTGTTTGAGTGCATTACTCAATTTGTCCAGCTGAACACAACACACCTCGGATTCAATCGTGTTATTTTGGGTAAAAGCTCAAAATAAACATTCCCTTTGAAATCCACCAAACAGACAACATAACCTTTTTTTTTGGTTACTATCGGTTTTTTTAGGGTGATAAGGTTCAGATAAGTTGTCTTTGAGGCCATCCAACGGCAGGCCCAGTAAACGTGCTGTTTCGACGAGGTCGGACCATAGGAATAGGGATGTTAGATGTGTAGGGTTAGCTGGGCAAGCAAAGAAGTGGTTAGAGTCATGCATGATGGACATACATATATTTGATATCTCGTTGTCGATTCTGGATAAGTATGAGTTCCACCTGCTACAGTATCCAGAACGAAGCTGCGCAAGGGTCGCTCTTGTTTCTCAAAGCAACTCGAGCTCTTCGTTTGCAATGGGTGTTGGTTTGACTCCAAGTACGCCATTCACTGAAAGGGATTCGATGAAGGTGTTAATGGCTCCACTGTGAATGACGGTCATTTCATGACTGAAGTTAGTTGCGTCCGAAGTCTAGTCGACCTATTATTTTATGTTGTCGACTTAGTTGAGGAAGGAACTAGGGGAAGCTTCAAGCAAGTGATAACAGGGATGATTTCTACGAATACACGCCGGCAGAAACTGCTTGGAGAGGAGTTCATTATGCTCCTTAACTGCGAGCATACGGGCCTCACTGTGCAGATGTTCGATAAGAGATATTGACAGTCGGATGTTTAACGCCATCGACTGCAATATTGCGGTTAAGTTTGTACTCCATCGTCCAGTTTGCTAATATGGTCACTGTGGATTTTGTGGGGGAGAGTGTTTCTTATAAAACTTTTCATTTAAAAATTTGGTGCACTTGCAAAAAATATCAACTGTGGAAATAATGTACACCCTAATGTATATATGTATGTGCTAATGAATGTGTGTGCATTAGTTTGGTCGTGGCGGGCGAAAGCTTGTAAAAAATATTTTATTCTTACATAAAAAAGGCTATGGAAAATTGGAAAATTGCATCAACGCTTTAACGAGCTAATACATTACCATAATTAAATATATAATCTAAAGAGAGTTCTAGCCATTACCTTACGGTTATGCGCACAATTCCCGACACAATCTCAAACATGCTTCAAAACCAACTCAATTTACACACAAATCTTGCCTTGTTTGACTAGAAATACTGCTTAGCTTGCCACTAACTTCCCCGCGCGACTCTACAACGCAGACTATACTTTCCTATAACCTCTTTCTCCAGCTGCTATTTACTCATATTTCTCTATATTCTCACCCACAAACTCTCAATTCCTTCATTTTCGCTTAGAAAGACTACACTTATTAGATTTACTCCCGCCGCTCGCATCACTTGAAGCGCAGACATCAAGCGGTTGACGGTGGTTTGCCAGCGGTAGCGCTACTGGTGCCATTACCGCTTGCACCAGCCGCACCATTACTACTTCCGCTTCCGGCTACCACAACGCCATTCACACGATTCTCTGCGCTGCTGCTGTCACGCTCTCTCTCGCGGTCGCGTAAACGTCGCAATGTAGACGTCGTCGTCGGCGCCGATGTGCTGAGCGCATTCGTGCTACTGCTCATCAGACTGCCAATGCTGCCGCTCACTTCGGCTGCACCCAGCATGCTGCGTCCACTAACTGCACGTCCCGGCACGATGAGATTGTTCGTCAGCGCTGATGTGACGCCATTTGTGGTCGTTGCTTGATGGTTACCGCTGCCGCCATTCGCCGTTGTCGCGCTGCCTCCACTACCATTTCCAACTACTACGGCTGCTGCTGCCGCCGCCGCAAATGTTTCGGCTATTGTCGACAAAGGTCATAAGTTCGTTGTCTGCACCAGTCCGCGTTCGAGATGGAAGCACTCGAGCACCGCAGCGCCGACTGAGCTGCGACGTGCTACCATAGAATTGACTACAGTCCATTTGTTGAGGCGTGTGTCATAACGTTCCACGGAATTGAGCGAGGATGAGCCGTCGTTGCCGCCAAGAGCGTACAGCGCACCGTCCACCTCGACCACCTCGTGTGTGGATCTGTATTTAAAGTGGAACAAATTATTTACTAAACAAACTCTGGGGCTTTGGCCGCTTATCACTTACCTTCTGGAATGCATCGCAGCGATTGGTTCCCACGCGTTGCGCCGCAAATTGAAACGCTCTCCGCTCGACATGCACATCGTGCCATCATTGCCGCCAATGCAGTACAAAAAGCCATCGGAGGAGGCTACACCGCAGCTGCTGCGTCGCGCTGTCATGCTCTGTACGGGGAACCAACGTCCCGCACGCGGATCAAAACGCTCTACACTCGACTGATAGTTGGTCGAATCGAAGCCACCTAAAGAGTAAATGCAATTGTCCAACACCGCTAAACGACAGTAGCGCCTGCGCGTATTCATTGCAGGACATGAACTCCAAATGCCCGTCAACGGATCGTAACGTTCCATGCTGCTAAGGCACGATGCGCCATCGTAGCCACCGCAAACGTACAACAGTCCATCGTACGCGCAAATACCGAGACACGAGCGTTTCGTGCCCATCGGCGTGATGTTGGTCCACTTATTAATCAGCGGGTTGTAGTATTCAGCAGTGCTTAGGTCGCTTACGCCATCATAACCGCCGACGACGTAGAGCTGTTTGTGCAACGCCGTCACACCGGAACGTGAAGCGGCGCCACAACATCGGTGCGATGGGCGTCCAAGCATTGGTGCGCGGATTGTACACCTCACACTCGTTGTGTATGGCGAAGAGACTGCCGCCACCCACGGCGAACACATATGGCTTCATGCCTTCCGGCCGGCGCTCTTGTGTGCGTTGGCTGCTCATCAAGCTGCGCTGTTCTGGCAGTAAATGGTATTTCATGGCTTCAAGCAAGAGCTCCTTACATTGGCCGTCCTCGCGTATGAGCGCCTCCGTCTCCACGCAAGTCATAAGGAAGTCTCGTCCCACCAATGGCAAGCGTACGTGGCTCATCAATTCGGCTATGTGGCATTGACGTTCGGCCAGATCGTGCTTGACCCAATTCAGTACAGCAATGAATACTTTCTCTTCGGAGCAAATGTTCAGTTGATTGTTTGATATCAGATCTTTGACCTATGCGGGAGGAAAAGAGAGCAAGTGGAAGAATGGAAAAAAGTTGAAATATGTAAAATAGGTTTGAGAGTTCTAGTGACTTTGTTTGGTAGATATTTTTACCTCATCGAATGGCAATAGTAAAAACTCCTCGGTTCCAACGACCTGCTGAAAGTTTTGTAGCGCATATTTATGTGATCGCGTATGTAGCTCCTTGCAGGAATGAGCATCTGTAAGAATAATGTCGGGATTATATTTTGATTGTATAATCAAAGAAGAATGTATTAGAAAGGAGTAAAAATTGAAAATAGCTTTAAGTTTGGAGCAAAAACTCTGTACACTACTTTACTAGAGCCGGTTGAAGTCTGGAATAAGACTTTAGGTCAAATACGACAAGACAATTTCTTCTCCCATCAAAAAATAGTCTAGGAATTAAGGTATTGAATCCAATATGGTTACAATTTCGAAATTATGGACCAATTATAGCGAAAATCTTCCAACTTTTGAATGCAGTTTTTACAATAAAAACCATATTTGCTTTATGCTAGGCTTCAGTCTCAGCGATTACCTACTCTTTGTCGCGAAATTTCGTTCCAGTGATATTTTCTTCAGACCTGAGAGCACGAAGAATTTACCCACTTTGCACAGAGCCTTCGCATACCTAAATATTATTGATCAGACGATTCATGGTGTTTGCGGACACGACTAATAGAACTATGTCGATTTAAAAAAAAATTATTGAACCAATCGTTACAATTCTTTAAAAACTTTCAAAATAGACTCCTTCTGTACAAAAAAGGGGGGCCGGTTGTCGCTATGTCGGACCTGATTGACCCTTCGTTTGAGCTCTTGAGGACTTCCACGTAAAACTTGGCGTTGACGGTTTGTCCAGAAGGAACAAATTCATGGTGGACGATGCCTTTGATGTCAAAAAGCATTCATCAGCGACCTCTTTCCGGCCCTCCAAAAAGCCCTGGTGCCACCGAAACCCTACGTCTTGCTAAAGCAACATCTGTGTAATCCTGCTTGATCACATCAAATGTCTCCGTCGCAGATTTACCGAGTTTCACACAGAATTTAATCGCGTACCTCTGTTCTAACGAACGCCGCACTTTCGTCTTGCACCACTCACTGAAACATATTGCGCGGATGTTGACTCTCCAGGTGCTTGGAGACAACTAATCAGCCGCTCGTTCGTTAGCTAGAACCGCCCTCTACCGAATCCAGTCGGTGCGCGCACGAACAGTCGCGGCGGACTAAAATTAGTGCTATTACTTTCCAGATAAACACTGTATGTATTCCCGTTGTAAGCTATCTCGATGAACCGTATTTTACGCTCGTCCAAAATCATTTTGTGAAATGTTTGAAGTTTTCTTACATATCATCCTTTCTAAGCCTCCTGAGATCATATGGGCTGTACGATATTATCAAACGAATGGTGGCTTCGGTTGGATTTCGGCGGATCTCGGATAAAACTGATCTATCTATTTTTTCCTCATTTATACGAACCAATTACGAAACTATGCGAGTCATGCACATAATAATGCAGTTGCAATGGATAGACCATGACATCACAAATCGCAAATCCGTGAAGCAGTACCCTAAACTGTGTAGATGATATCGCAGCGTTCTGACCTGTATGGTGCTCCTAGAAGTTGCCTTAATTTGTTTCTGGAAAACGCGACCAGTTTCATGCACTTTTTTGTATCGAAAACACCATTTCCTGTCGAAGCGCAGGCATTTGTTGCCAGTGGCGTTCTTTACTGGCCCTTTTCTCTTTCCATATTTCCTGCCGTAAAGTGTGGGTTGCCGCAGCGAAGAACGGTTCCGGTCCTATCGGACTGATTTTCAAAGCTTCTTTCCTTAGGCTAGTTCATTTCCATTGATGCCTCTATGCCCAGGGATCCGTGCTAGTAAAATGCCAGTGCCATTGTTGATTTGATTTCAACGAACGATATTACCTGAAGTGCTACAAGATAGAAGCTCTAGAATAACCTCTGCCCATCGGTGGTAGCAGTCGGTGAAAAGATTCCGATGAAAGTTTGGGTGAATAATCGATTCGTCGAGTTTAGTACCTTGGCTTCTGAGTCGAAGACATCTTTAAGCGGTTATTTCTATAAGAATCTTCAAACTTTTATAATGTAAGTCCAAATAAAATTTGTATCGCTGTCAACTAAGTACCTATCTTTCATTATAACCTAACCTAACTCAATATTTCAATAAAAAAAACTTCGGTGCTTCACACATAAAAAAGGCCAATCACGTATTTTCTTCTCCAAACAAGAAAAAGCTCAAGTCATTTACTTATGCATGAATTGAACTAACAAAAGTTGTCACCGCAAACACTTCGACCCATAAAAAGTTGAACTTACAAACCAAAAACTTTCATAGCTCCCACGTAGAAAAAAAAGTAGTTGAACTCACCCGCAAAACTGCGTATGCCCAGGCAGTTGGATGGATGCAGCTGGCGCAGCAAAAATTTGCAGCATGCCTCGCGCACTGAATGAATTTGCAACAAACTGGAGGCGGGCAAGAGCACTTGCACATTGTCCTCGGTTATGGTGATTTCACCGGTGTAGGTGTAATCGATGAGTTGACGCAGCGCCGTCACATCAACATCGTGTAAACGCACTGCGCCCTGGTTGCGCTCCAGCATATCATCTAGTTGGGGTAAGAGGGTAGAAAGAAAATGTAGCATAACATAAGTGTATAAGAAATGGCTTGATGAACAAATAATGTTCGAATTTTAATTTTAGTTGTCTTCGATTCGCCACTTCGCAATCTCGCTGTGTTATCAATATATGAGAGCAACTTAGTTTCCCAGTTGAATTCAATACATCAGAGTATGGCTTACTATTGTAATTATCACGTTATGACTTAAAAGAGTTGCGCGTTCGATTCGCCACTTTTTAAGTTTTAGCGAAACGAGGACAGCTAATAAGTTTTGTTTTATTTAGAGACACTTACCGTTGAACATGGCATAGAAATATGGTGAGACAGAGGCAAGTACCACTTTGTGAGCCTGTATAGTTTCGCCGCCCACTTCCAGAGAAACATCGCAAAGCTGAAAAGATAAGAAATAAAAATAATATTAGCAAAACAAATAATGAGAAGGGCTTTCATTGGCTTTACGGGATTAGTCGGTGTTTGCAAGGACTGCCATGTCTTGTTAACAATTTTGGTCAGATAAAAATCGATCCTTTCTCGAAAAAAACAACATACGATACAGTTTCTACTTTATATATATAATTTGAGGTTAGGGTTAACTGTTTACGGAGATGCCGCGAGTTCGTTTGTTTGTGAGATTTCTGCGACAGCAAATATGTAAGCCTGCACTCATGCTGACACCTACTTGTCTGCTCTTTTGCTCTAGAAAATGTAAAAGGTGAAGAGCAATCACTTTGTTATCACATTTTTGCGATTACTTTGCATTAATAACAACAAAACTGATAACGAATGCAACGATTTCCAAAGGGGAACTACAAAAGTCAACTTAGGCTCAGAATATTCTATATTAATATTGCGCATTTTAATCGATGACTCAGAATATTTTGTGTCAATTTGTGGAGTTCAGAAAACTTTGACCTAAGCTTTGGGGAAATTTTGGTGGCCTTAAGCCTTGTGCTAGAGGTTGATGCGCTTATGACTAATGTTAATTTTTGGTTAAGTTTTTCAGACATATCAGAGTCTAAATTTGAACCCTTGGTTCAATGAACAATATGCGAAGTCAACTGCGACAACAACATTCGTTGTCTCATTCTAATTAGAAATAAATATCAGTGTCTACTAAGACGAATTCTTTGCGTTTATCGACGAGAAGGTCTCAAAGCGTAACAGAGAGGAGTTTTTGGTAAACTTAAATGTTAATATTAATAATAATAATATCAAATTGGGTATTTCATGTCATTAAATAGAAAGGTTTTAGAAAACTTTAGTAGAGGCCAATTAAAATAGAATCCCGAGAATCCGAGACAATCCCTATGTAGTCGATATATATACCCTGAGCAGGGTCTATTATGGTTGCCACGAAATTTGCGACACTCAGAAGGAGACGTCGGAGGCAATATAAATATGAATGATCCAAGTAGTGGTACTTTTTTCAATGGCATTTTTTTGACAGATTACATGACATTTTTGTTTAGTATCTTTTGGCATTTCATCATGGCACGACTTACGTTTGAACAACATTTTCAATGTTCAACTTTATTATGAAAATTCACGTTCTGTAAAGAATGTGTTTCGTTCTTCGTTCAATTTATGGCCAACGTAATCGGCCTACTGAGCATCTTATTCGCAACACCATCACCCATCTTAAGGCCCAGCATTCATTATTGGATAATATTCGACTGAATAGACTCCGCCAAGCACGATATGAAGAAAATATAGCAGTCGTAGCTGAGAGTATACACGAAGACCGTGGTGAGTCGACTCGACGCCGTTCGCAGCAACTCTGATCGACGTATGGAACGACTTGGCGTCTTTTACTTTGAGATCTTAAATTGAAAGCGTACAAAATATGTGAAAGAACTGAAGCCACTTTGCCTTCTCACGCGACATCGGTTCGCTCGATTCGCTCTTGAAAATATTTTGGGCCGGTCGAGTTACTGTGATGTGATATCAGATTTGGGGATAACTGTAGTCTAAAGTCTACGCGGACAGGCTCGCTTCAATTCAGGCCTTAGAGCAAGAAATCACGCTTGTCATTCGCCAGTTACTAGTTGAAATGCTCGAACGAGACATCGAATATTGGACTCAACCAAAGGATCATCTGAGACGTAGGCACGACAAACTTTTGAAAGAGATAACCTTAAAAATAAAAGCCATTAAATTTGAAGTTTCTTTTTTTTCTATAAAAAAAGTAGGAATGAATCATCATTTATACTAAAATGATCAGCACGATGAGCTGAATAGATTTAGCCATGTCGGTCTGTCTGTATACATACATATATACGAACTAGTCCCTCAGTTTTTGAGATATCGGTCTGAAATTTTGCAACTGTCCTTTTCTCCTCAAGGAGTTTCTCATCTGTTGGATGTCGGTGACCGGATATACAAACTGAACAATCCGTGTTAAGTTCTTGTATGGAAAATTTTTTCATATGACAAGGTATCTTCACGAAATTTGGCATGGTTCATTATTATATGTATATAGTTTCAGTGCAATGGAAGAAATATACAGAAAGAGCGTTTTCGATTGAGTTTGGAAAGCTGAAACTGAAAAAAGATATGGAAATAGAATATTATAAGACACAGTTACCACTTCAAGCCTACCAAACCTAACCTACCCTAATGTGGTTGAAAAATATCTTACAAAAAGAAAATCGAGTTAAAAGAAATAAATAAGTGCACTCTTCTCAATCTACAACTATAGCAATCACTTGCTTTGTTTTACTTAACGCCCCATCTTCCAAAATACTAGACTCGGTAATACTTTCCTGCCCTCCGGCTGCTTCTTAAGCCATTTGCGTACTTAAGCCCACTGGCACTTAGATGTTATTGACACTGACTCGTTTGTCGCATTCAAATCCTCTGTGGCAGCCCAGACGAGACACACAGAAACACACAGAGAAGCAACAACAACAACATGTCAAGCAGCTAGTATAGCGCTGTAGTGCAGCAAGGCCGTCAAATGCTCTGTCACGTCGGGAGGATTCTCAAGTTGTCGCATTCGGATTGACATTCAATACGAAAATTCATGTGCCAGCGGGCACTCATGCATAAAGACACACAAGTATTTGTGCTCTTCTATAGAGCATATGTTCTTCCATAGAGAAATATGTTTTTTTTAATAATACAATTCTAGTCGCGGTGCGTTCTGTGGTGGCATGCAACGTGCGATACATGACACTTCACGCCTTGTAACTCCAACCACACACACATATGTATACACATGCTTGGGTGCACCTATTTGCTTTTCGCAATGACCTCCTCTTGCTGTCTTGCAAATCTTATGTTATGGATGTTATGGGTAGAGTAGATCCATATGTGTGAATATTATCTTCTTATGCTTTTGGTTTGAGTGGACGCCGTTTGAAGTTGACGAAGTTTGTGGCAGCAATAACATTTGCTCGCAAATTACATCATTTACAACTGCGTTGCAAGCAATGCAATATGTTGGTGCACTAAATAAAGTAATGGATAAGTTAGGTTATGGTGCAAAGACATGAAATGACTTCGCTTGTGCAGTTTGGCGCTGTGAAGTTTGTGTGAACTCGAAGTAAAACCTTTAAAAGGTTTCTAACCTCAAAATGTACATGTTTGCTTAACAATTTCGTCAAGAAGATACATACATATGCACAGAGAACTTTATAGTGCTTCGAAAAGTAACTCGGTTTGATGGACCTTCCATATAATATTTCAACAAATGAGATAGAGTCCTAACTAATTTATCCATATTTCGAAAACTAAAAAATTTTTGCAATATTTTCCTTCGAATTTCGAAATTGAGCTTATTAAAAACGCCTTGCAAACCACTTATTGGTTAAATTACCAGTTAGTTATCCAATAGAATTTTAAAAGGGTTCTTTAATAATGGGTGGGCCATCTAACGTTTTAAATTTGAATTTTCTATATTTCGACATTGGAAACGTCAAATACCATTCGGAAAGTGACAGATATTCAGTAAAAAGTCTAAAATTTACGAAATGGGTCGCTATTCACTAAAGAAAACTGGGAAATATTGACAGATTGGGAGAACATCGCTTGACCGAGGATGGTCAATTTTACCGAAAAATCATCTTTTCGGACGAGGCTCATTTCCACCTCGATGATTACCTTAACAAGCAGAATTGTCGCATTTGGGGCACAGAAAACCCGCACGTAATCGTCGAGAAGCCAATGCACCCAGCACGAATCACTGTATGGCGCGGATTTTGGTCTGTTGGAATCATCGGCCCATTTTTCTTCGAAAATGAAGAAGGAACCGCCGTAACCATCAATATCAATCAAAATATTGCGAATTTTTCTTCAAGCAAATTGAAGAGGAAGACTTGGACAACATTTGGTTCCAGCAGGACGGCGCTACGTGCCATACAGCAAACGCTACATCAATCTTTTACGCCCTATTTTTAAAATTTTAAAAATTTTTTATATGGCCCACCCTATATAAGGAATATGCTCTTGGAGCATTCCTGGACATTTCTGGTGCGTTCAACAATGTCTCTACGGAATCTTTTCTGAACAGTATCCTGCTATAAATTTGACCTCTAGATGGATAAGAGCAGAATGAAACGACGCTTAAATGACCAAGAAAATCTGTAGAGGTATTCTCTGCTTCTGTGGACATTAGTGGTGCATAAACTGCTAAGGAACTTGGAAGGCAAATCCAGAACTGGGCATCGCAAGCGGGTCTAAGGTTTAACTCGAATAAAATGGATTTGCTTGTGTTCACAAGAAAGCGAAAAATTCCTGTATGGATGCTCCCTTCTATAAAGGGGACTCAAGTCTCTCTCAAGGATCGCAACAAGTACATTTGGCGGGACGATTACTGGCTGCAGAAAAATTTACATATAGAACCTTCGGGTGGATAATGGCGGCTGGACAAACACCGCCTACATGACCCCACTTTTCAACTGGGAAGAGGGTTAAAAGTAAACGTAAGAAAAGATGGCGGTCGTAAAGGTATGTTAGCTACGCGCAACACTCTAAACATCTATACTGATGGACCATGGAGTTAGTGCGGGAATATATTGTCCAGAGTTAGGTATAAGGTAACCTTTTAAGTTGCCGAACCACTGCAATATATGTATTTCAAGCTGAGGTCTTTGCTATTGCGAAAGCCGCGGAGCTGGCCTCTAAAGCACCTGCAGTCAATTGCAGAGTCAACATCCACGTAGACAACCAAACAGAAATCAAGGCAGTAACTACGTAACACATATCGGCCGGAAGTTGTTCCTACAATGAGGATCGTGTATGTTCATATTTCGACCGCAAATGTCTTCTTTTTATACTCTGATTTGCCACAAAGTTTGCACCAACCACGGTGTACGTCGGCGAACCTATAAACTGTATATATATAATTGATCTTTGTGACTCACTGAGTTCATTTAGCAATATTCGCCTGTCATCTGTCTGTTTAACCGCGAACTCGTCCCTCAATTTTTGAGATATCGGTTTGAAATTTTTCACACGTCCTTTTCTGCGAAAGAAGCTACTTATTTGTCGGCACCGACATCGGACCACTATGCATGCGGTTGCCATATAATCTGACCGATCGAAATGAAGACAAAGATCTATTTATATCAGCCAAAGTTAAAGTTTTTTCTTGCTCTGGGCTCAAATCAGCCCGGAAAATTGAATTTAAACCTACAATTTTCATGCAAATTTTTACTAGGAAAACATTTTTTATGATTATGAATAAAGAGATAAAACAAAGACTTAAAAGAAGTTTTCATCCTTGACAGTCAAGAAGCGACAAGTGACAGAAAAAGGAAAAAGGCTGATTGTCACTCCTTCCAATAAATATTTGATGAGTTGTAATAACTTTAATCTTCACGAGCGCTTTGGGCAGCAGACAGTTTTCTGCCTTTTCTTGTGCTCTTGTCGAGTTGCGCTCACCGAGTCTGTTCGTCATGACGCTAAAACAGCCCAAGGGAATTTTACAAATTGCTTAGACAGAAAGTGGAAATGTTTAACTTGCAGAGCACGGCAAAGGAGCTTAATATCAGTAAGCGAAAAATTGTCTAATTATACAGGGTATTCAAGCGCCGTTACGATTATGTTGCTTCAGACGTATAAATAACAACAACTGGTGACATTTATATATAAACTGAAGCTTGTATCACTAGTAAAGGGATAGGACTAAAGCAGAAAAAAACATACATATGTATATTTGAATACACGACAATTACATATGTCTGCCTTCCCTATCATGCGGCAACGGAAATACAAGAGCAGTTATGCTTAGCGATGCATGCGAGTTGCTACACTCAAAGGATCAAGTGCTCATATAAGTTGCATGAAATTTTGCCTGCAGGGCGTCGAACATTTAAGTCATTTCGTGGTAATGAACGACGACTGCTGCGACGAGTATACACCGAACACTCAGTTCCTCCACCATAAATTTACTAACATCGCACGCATGACTTTAGAGAGTTTTAAATGCAGTTGGGTACAAATCTGCATATAGAAAATGCACAAATATATTATAGGACATCCATAGGTATAAATGGGTGTACTTAAAGAAAATGAATTTAATTAATAACACTAGTTTACAGTCATTTTGCGACTGCGATATTGGAGACTGTTTCTTTTTTTGCCGAAAATGGTAGTAATAATTTCCTAAAACGTAGAATTTTTTTGTTGTACCCAAAGGGTGAAGGGGTCAAACCAACCACCATTTACTAAAATTACAAAAATAACTGCACTTTATGGAAAATTTTTTAATTCAAATTCGTAATCAGCACACTCAAATACCCCACAGACCTCTTGGCACATAAGCCGCAACAACTTTCGTCAAATAATGTAAGGTTTTGCTGGGTCGCAGTCGTAACATAGTCCAATTTGTGGTCAATGTTCCAATAGATGTCAGATGTCATAATTTGTGAGCGGCCTGAAACAATTATTTTACATATGGCTCAAGCACGACTTCCGGCCTTAGACCAAGTATCCTCTGTCTAGCCACAAATGTATCCGTTTGAAGGCGAGCAATGCAAACGTATTAACAATTACGATTTAAGGGCATGCACCTGGAATGTCTGGTGCCTTTATTTGGAGGGTGCTGCTGCCCAGCTAGTTAAAGAAAGGTTCTGTGGAACATTTATGGTCCTCTGCGCATTGACAACGACGAATACCGCAGATGATGGAACAATAAGCTGCACGAGATATGTGACGACGTTGACATAGTTCTGCGTCATGTCGTCCGAATAGATGAATATACTTCAGCTCTGAAAGTATCCGACGGAGGAAGCAGAGGAAGAGAAAGACCTCCACTCTGTTGGAGAGATCAGCTGGAAAGGATCTGGCTGCACTTGCTATCTCGAATTGGCGCCAAATAGTGAAAAGAAGTAACGACTGGCGAGCTGTTGTCAACTATAACCGCGGAAGCGGTGTCTACGCCATTAAAAAAGAAGATTTACTTTTTTGGATTTTCAAGTAAAACCAGGAGAGTAGTGGTTACAAAATTAAGCTAAAGTGTGTTAGTCTTGATCTTACAAAGGCTTGATTTTCAAGAAAGAAGTTTTAGATCATTTATCTATTTTTTATTTCAAACAATTTTGACAACTTATACACGGTGGAATTTTTAACCTTTCTACCTAGACACAGTGAGCAAAGCCAGTACATATTTGTCGGCAACTGCAACTATTCTAGGGACAGGAAAACCTTGCTGAGAGCAAGAAGTTCTTTAGCCAAGATTACGTGACTGTTCCCAAGAATATGCTCTACCATTAAACTTACCAGCAAGCTTCGACATATCCGTTAATAAGAAAAAAAAACCTCTAAAAGAAATCTCAAGAGTCTCTAAAACTGTTGGATCAAGAAGAAAAAATATATATGTAATCCTAATATATAAATATCTTTAGTTCTCATCGTTCGTAGATTTCTGATGCCCAAACATATGTATTTTTTCCATTTCAGTCTGATATTTTTTTGTGAAAGACTCTATAAAATTGCCTTTATTAATTCTTTATAAATTTTATCATAATTATAATTACGTCTTAATTAAACTTATGCTTAAAAAATCATTAATAAATAAATCGTTTAATATTCTCTAATTTACAACCACCATTCTCATTCCCCATTATATAAATTCAACAAAACATACTTGTAATTTGCTGGTTGACAAGCATCATTACGCCTACTACGCGCACTACAAACACACACGTGGCATTCTATAGCAATGGAGGCAATAAAACGTTAAGAATAATGTAAACACGGTCTCAAGAGATGTAGGCTGGGCTGCTATTCACAACAAGCCGAGCAAATATTTGTAATATTAAATATATATGTATGTATATATAAATATTAGACATATATATATATTTATTATATATGGCTTTATTTATATACTATAACCAATATTATAGTTGTCAAGTTACCATCGAACGATAAATAGCTGTAATTGGAACCTACGAATGTCGAAACCACTAGCAATATAAAACACACAGCCGCAATTTGCCACATTCCATCACACAACAACAACTATCAAAACTCCTCCATACAAAATATTCTCACGAAGAACGTTGATCAAAGTGCGCAGAGCACGCATACGCCCCCGCCGACAAAAGTTCGTTCAAATTGCTGCTGGCAAAGTTTGAGCTGCTCATAACTGTATATCACGTACACGTGTGTGCGTGCATGTAATGAATGCCAGTGTATTATTATGTCAGATTTGGGGACCACGTGCAGCTGAAGTTTGCGTGAAGATGTCAATCAAAGCTCTACAGTGATGCTGACTATTATTTATGAGGCGGTAACGATGATTGCGCGCAAGAGTTTTATATCACAGATTCTGAGCAATGCTTGTAAGTGATTGCGCGAATTAGATATTTGCTGATATTGTTTGTGTGTGCTGCCTACTCAAGTCAGCATAAAAGGCAGCTGCGTGTCCAAATATATGTATGTAAGTAAGAAAATAAACAGAAAAAAAATCACAATTAAATTGTCCCTAATTGGTTTTTGATTCGAAATAATTATGGGCTCGAAAGCAGGCTTGCGGTTGTGGGTAGCGTACACATAGTAAGCGCACAGTGTGTTGAAAATTGAATTAAATGGGCACGAATCTTTGAGATATGCTAATATTAGCGAGAGAGTGAAAGAGAGGAAGAGAGAGTTCGACCGCTATGAAGTAATGGTATGTGCAATACCGATGGATGGAGGAGGTATCGATAGTGAGGCTGCAGATACTGTTAAAACTCGCGTCAAGCGAAGGCATCCTAAGGGATGACTAGTCATTTACTTGGACCTAGAAAATGAACTCCATCTGGTATTGCAAAGGACCAAAATGGATGGCTTATTGGCCTGACAGTTTAACCTAATCTAACCTATTTGAAACTACAGAAACTAGGTTACATCCAATCTTCCGAATAATATCAAGAATGTTTTTTTTTTATTAGTCATTTCCCCCCGGGTACGGGTTCTGTCATGAAAAAGCTTCTAGTTTATGGGTAACGTACTAATTCTATATTAGCAAACGAGAAAGTGAGAAAAAGAAAGTGCGACCGCAACAGTATAGCAAAATAAATAAATAAATAAATAAATAAATAAATAAATAAATAAATAAATATATGTGTCACCAATATGGAAGAGCCGAATTCGATGTATCCTCACGACTGTCGCATTTTTGTAATCGGAACGGACTCTAATTTTCATCCAGTAGGTTAGGTTAGGTTAGATGGCTGATCAGAGATCGCACATGGACTGATAGTAGTAGTCCTTTGTGAAGCCATTGAAAATCGAACTCCCGTGTTCGGACTCAGATATCGGCAAACCGTTTAGTATCCAATACAATTTGCAGAGGCGCTTATTTTTTATGGGTAGTCTGAAGCTATGTGCTCCCAAGTGTCTAAGTCTTGATCTCCCAAAAGCAGGGCAGTCAAGAAGGAAGTGCTGGCTAGTTTCTACTGCATCTTCTTCTAAGCAGCTTCTGCATGCGGCGTCTGGTAAGATTCCCAGTCTTACCGCATGTATACCAATAGGGCAGTGACCCGTCAAGAGCCCCATCATTAATGAGACGCCAGCCTTACTGAGGGCAAAGAGATCACTAGATCTCCTGCGATCTATCTTAGGCCAAAAGGCCCTTGCGACCGCGCAGGTACCAATGCTGGACCATTGCCGACCGAGCGGCTGCGAGGCCCAGCTATCCAGCAGTAGAGAACAAGAGGATGCAGGAGCACCTACCCGTTCCCAATCTACCGATAGCGATTCTAGGGTGTCTTTTCTTGCTAGCTCATCAACCTTGCAGTTACCTGCGATTCCGCTGTGGCCCGGCATCCACACAAGTCTTTTAATAAAAGCTCCCGCCGCCAGAGACAGTGACGCCAGACACTCTTCAACCAACCTTGAACGCACTGAGAATGAGTTCACTCTTGCACTCTTTGAGCAGCATATCTGCTGCTACCTTGATAGCTACAACCTCAGCCTGGAAAACACTGCAATAGTCGGGAAGTCTGAAGCTGGATTTTATGGAGAGCTCCCGACAGTAGACCCCTTCACCAACCTTCCCCCCAAGCTCGACCCATCCGTAAAAAATCTTACTGCCCCTCTCCTTCAACGACTCCAATTCCTGACGTTTTTATCCCGCACGCAGTGAAGAAAATATAGCAGTCGTAGCTGAGAGTGTTCACGGAGGCCGTGGAGAATCGATTCGGCGCCTTGCGCAGCAACTCGGACTGACGTATGGAACAACTTGGCGCATTTTTCGTCAAGATCTTTAATTGAAAGCGTACAAAGTACAGTTTGTGCAAGAACTGAAGCCACTCGACTTTCCCAAGCATCATTGCTTCGCTCTTGAAAAGTTCCAAGAAGATCCAAATTTTGTTCAGCGACGTGGTCCATTTCTGGCTCAACGGGTATATGAACAAAAAAAATTGACGCATTTGGGACGAAGAGCAACCTCTTTAGCTGCAGTTTCATTCAGTTAAAAAAAACGGTTTGATGTGGTTTGTGGGCCGGTGGAATCATCGGTCCATATTTCTTCAAAAATTATGCCGGGGAGAAGCTAGCCGTCAATGGGGACCGTTACCGCGTCATGATAACCGACTATTTGATGCCTGAAATTGAAGCCCATGATCGCGGCGATATTTAGTTTCAATAAGACGGCACCACTTCCACATAGTACATCAATCAAGGGTTTTATTGAGAGAAATTCGGTGAGCAGATAATTTTACATTTTGGGCCGGTCAATTGACCTGGTACGATAATTTAAGGGAAGTATGCTTGTTGTGTAGATCTCATTTGGTATAAGACTTTGATGTTCCAAGAGATATCTAAACCTATTGTGGATAATTTGGTGTCTTTAAGGAATCGGTGTAGAACAGTCAATGGAAAATATAATTTTTTTTCTTTAAGTATCTATAGTTTCTTATGTCACCTATTTAACGTAATTCCATCCACTGTGAGACAGTAAGTTGTTGCTTTTATTTGCGCAATCAGCATACGTTTTGATAAATATATTAGCATGACATAGGCAATATCCAAAAATAAATACGTAAATATGCGCACGACATGTAGGTAAATGCCTATGTTTAGTAAAACGGTTAGTGCTTGACAATTTGTGTAATTAATTAAAGTCAAAGATCTATTCGGTGTCCTCCTTTTGTGCGCACGCAATGGTCGAGTAATTTTGATTGGCTTACCCACGGAGCTAAGACCGTAAGTGGATCGACACTTAAAGCGTAAAGACAGCGTCAGCGACACTTGACATTTGAGTGAATTGGAGAAAAACATCAATATTTATAGTTTATAGTAATAGTTATAGTTATTGTTATATACCCATAACAAAGCAATTTTTGTATTTTTTTTTTTCTGTTTTTCAATATTTGGACATTTATCAATCATTTAACTGTATGGATGCTTCTGAACCGCCAACTACTCCCATCCATCACAAATTTCCAAAAATCTCGTTTTTTATGTTCGTAAGAAGTGTGATCCCAATTTGTCAATTAGTGTGTTGTCAATTAATATTTACCACACAAATAGTTTTTCTATCGATTTGGATCATAGAAAAAGAATTAACTATTATATAATATTGGAATCAAAGCTATAGAATTGTTGGAAATGGTGCAGAAATTTTTTGAGGAAAATTTTTTCACGAACACCATTTTTGGAGTGGCAGAAATCATGCAATGAAAGTCGTGAAGATATCAAAAACTTGCCTCATCTGTTTTAAGACGATAGCATCGAAAAAGTAAAAAAATAAAAAATTAAGGAAGGGCTAAGTTCCCGTACAACCGAACCTTCAACCCTCAACAGCGACGCGTCGTGAAGACGGAAACGTACGGTAAAATTGTAAGAGTGTATGGTGATAGAGCTGGTTTTTCCAATACGACCCGGAAACCAAACGCCAAAGCTCACAATGGTTGCCTCCGCGCGCCCCCCTCCCGAAAAAAGTTCGCATGAGCAAGTCGAAGGTGAAAACGATGATTATTGCCTTTTTTGATAGCCGTGGAATCCTCCACAAAGAATTCGTTCCACTGGGGAAAACTGTGAATCAAGTCTACTATTGCCAAGTACTCGAAAGATTGCGAAAACGAGTCAACAGGGTGTGCGCAGAAATCCCGACAACGCGCCGTACCACACCGCCCTCAGCGTGTCCCAGGATTTGGTCTCTAAAATGATCGCCGTGTTGCAACAGCCGCCTTATTCACCCGACATGTCACCCTGTGACTTTTTTTGTTTCCTAAAACAAAATCGGTGGTCAAAGGAACTCATTTTGAGTCGATTACGGACATCCAGGCGGCCGTGGCGACTCGCGGACATCCCAGTCGAAGCGTTCCAGAATTGTTACAAAGCATGAAAAACGCGCTGGAATCGCTGTATAGCTGCCCAAGAGGATTACTTTGAAGGGGATGACAGAGTTGTAGAATAATTTTCAAATATACGGTTTTATGGAATCAGTCTCATTACTTAATTGTCATACCTCGTATAACTCATACACTGGTCGACATATTGGTAAAAGATTTGTTAGAAAATAATTATACCTAGTGTATGGGAGTTGGGGTAGTATCGACCCGATTTTATCTGAGTCAAGCCACGTCAAGTAATCCATGAAAATTTCGTCACAGATTTTGAAAAAGCTAGTAGTTCAATGGGAAGGGGACCAGACGCATACCCTGTGATATAGTAAATATTTCGTCAAAATTCTGTTTTTTGTTAAAGTTATTGAAGGTTGAAATTTAGAGGATGATAAAATTGTAAAATTATTTTTCCATAAACTACAGGAGATAAATCGATGAAATTTTGTGAGGTCAAAGAAAAATGTTCGTGCTATATTACAAATATTTTTTCATGGTCTTTTTGTTTAAATAATAATATTTTACATAATTTTTTATTTTTTGTTAAACAATTGAAATTTTTCATGTGTTCTTCACGCTAAAAAAAGTTGAAAAGTATGTGACACAACGCGGAAAATATTTACCTTTAATAATCTGCAAAAACTTTTTGTTCATTCATAGCATTTGAAAGGCATTGAATTTTTTGTCCCCCTACCGCTCTTAAAACGTCCGGCACATTCATAGTTGCGTAGTTCGCTCGTAAAGTATCCGAAACGAAAGAGAGTTGCTGAAAGTCAATCGCTTGTTTTAGTCATCTAAAGTCAAATAAGAATATGGTATTGAAAATGGCATTATATGGATAGTAGACCATGCCGTCGTGCGATTTGGTATGGTTTGGTTATGTATTTTTTCATACGAGGTTTTTATGAAGATATAAAATCTTCAAGTAGACGGCACTCATTCCTAATCCGATGTCCAATGCCATATCTACTTTGAGATTTATCACTTTTTTAGGAGTTTTGCAGAAACCACTATTAGGGAAAGTATTAGAAGGAGTTATAACCGCGCGTTGTAGTACATTTGATCCAATGGCGAATGGGAGCAGGATCAATTCTAAACTTTTTGCATTAAGTATTATTTTCCATTGTTTGACTCCTCGTATCAAAAGTGAGTTTTTTGACAAATAGGCGTTATAAATATGTAGGCATCATACTGGTATAATTTAGCCGGACTTCTTAGAAAATATTTTCTAAATATCACACTTCTTCTAAATATCGTCTATGATATCTTTATTTTAGATTTAGGCTGATCTCTCTAATAACGGTCAAAAAGTCGTAAAAAATCAATTAGTATTCTCATTTGGATCTTTTAATCACTGAACTATAAAGCTCAATTTCAATATTCAAGTTAATTTCAATATTGACAGTGAAGGGTATAAACCACTCTACCAATAATTCATAATTTATGCTCTCTCAACTCATTAATCACTGTATTTTCCCTCAGTAACTGTTCCAGCCTCACACTCGCTCATTAAATTATTAAATTTTATTTGCACGACACTAAAACGTTTCATTGACCTGAAAGCGTGCGCCAGCAAAACGCTTTACCTCTTTAAGCGTTGCTAAGCGTTACGCTTCTCTGCTCAGCACATATTGCACAGTTATATACGGGCAATTGACTGCGGGCTGTCACAAATTAAACGAATTATCAAGATAATATTAAAAAATAAACAAATACGACATTATATCATACAATAAAAACAACAAGTGACGCTTGAGTTGCGAAAAATTTCTAATTTCACATTTCTATGCGAAACTTCAATGAGCTCACGAGCGAGTGCGTGACACTTGCGTGCGCTTCAATGATTTCAACAAAAACAACAAATTCGTGGTGGAAAATTCAAATGTGCGGGAACAATGACTTCCCCACTGGCGAACCACCAGCGCGCGGACAGCGCTTAGCACAACTTAATTAATAAAACGGCGGGAGAAATGCACAACAAAAACAAAAACAAAAAAAATTGTAAAAACTAAAATAAGGTAGTAAAAGCAAAAAAGTTGTCTATCAAAAGCAAGAGTTTTTTGTTTTGTTGCTTTTGATTAATTACTTCGCCTGTACGCGTCACTCCACTCACTCGCTCCAGCGCCTGTTGCTTCTGCGCGTATGCTAATGGCTTGCTTTTAACAGTTAGCTGCGCACTAATTAAAAACTTCTGTTTACAGTTATGTATAGTGTTGAGTTGTTGTAAGTACACACCTGCGTGTTGTTGCGCATTTGATTGATGGCCGCAAAGGAGGCGATACAGTGGCCGGGATTTTGATGATGCGCCTGCGGCAAGACCTCCTCATTCGGACCCGGTGGACTTAAGTCGCTTGGTGTTTGTGTGGAATTGTTGCTGGTGGTGGTGACGTCCTCATTGTTGCCACCCGCGGAATTATTCTCCGTTGAGCTGCAAAGAGAAGCGCAAGGAAGGCACATAAAAATTTTATATAAAAATTTATGCAAGAAATCGTAAAGCATAGGCCATAAAAAAGATGCTGGCGGTAAACGTATTAAACATTTACGATATTAAATAATGAGTTTACAAAGTAATCGGATTTTGTGCTATAAAATTATGGCTTGACTGTCAATTGGTTTATACATCAGTGTGGATTATAAAATATATATTTTTTGTGCGAAGAAAGTTGTATTGAAAAGTTTTAATTTTGCTCTTCAAAAATTTAATATTAAAATTTTCTTCTTCTTTATTTATTTTCAAATATTTAAAGGAAAAAGTTTTCATAAGCAGAAATATTTAAATTTTCAAATCAATACTATCAAGTTCATGCTTTGTGAGGGAAAAATTGGGAATTTGAGAATTATTCCTTGGGGACAACTCAAGATTATTAAAAATATAGCGCCTGCTTGTACTGGATAGAAATTCTAGTTTTTTTTTGCAATCAATTTTAGGTTTTCTTTAGCACAGTGGGAATGATGCACCGTTTCGACCAATAGAAACTCTTCCAGTAATGGCAAGAAACTCGGACAGTCGATTTTTACAAGTTTTATTGATTTTATTCAGCCTGCACAGAAAAGGCAGTCACTAAGCTCGCAAAACTTCTAACAACTCACTATCGATATGAATATCTAGAATAAGATGTTCTGGAGTTTCCGGTTCCATGTCGCTAAATCAGCAGTTTGTATAAGAGACTATGCCCAGTGAAGTGTTTCTTTAGAATGGCTCGGTGGTGTTCTGATGGAACACAATTCTTCAGTGTTTGCGCAAAGCTAGTCCCATCTGCTGGCTTCTTGGCAATTACCTCTCTTTAGGCGGTCTAAAATTTGACAGTACAGCAAAAATTAAGAGTTTGGCGTAGGGGAACAGCTCATAGCAGATGAAAGGAGACACAAGCAAAACGCAAAAAAGAAAACAGGCTGTTGTAACGGATATATATCGCCGTTAGGGTGGTAAGTTGCAGATAAGGTTTCATCAGGGTCATTCATCGGTTGACACAGGGGACGTGCTGTTTTGACGGGGTCGGAAACTGGGGTCAGATGTTTAGGATTAGCTGGGTATGCAAAGAGGTGGTTAGAGTCATGCGAAGACTTGTTGCATGCTGGACATATATTATATTTGACATGTTGGGGTGTATTCTTGATAAGTAGGAGTTTAATTTGCTATAGTAT
This sequence comes from Bactrocera correcta, assembly GCA_027475135.1. NCBI lineage: Eukaryota > Metazoa > Arthropoda > Insecta > Diptera > Tephritidae > Bactrocera > Bactrocera correcta. Next base: position 19,613,219 of record CM050325.1, read on the forward strand.
CCGGAATGAAGCTGCACAAGAATCACTCTCCATTCTCACGGCAACTCGAGCTCGTTGACTCTAAGTAAGCCATTTACTGAGAGGGAGTCAGTGAAGATGTTAATGGCTCCACTGTGAATGGCAGTCAGTGCATGTCGGAAGTTAGTTGCGTTCGAAAATTGGTCGTCGTATTGTGTTATGTCGTCTACGTAGTTGCGGAAGGACCTCTTGATGCTCCTAAGTCGCAGTTACTCTTCAATCAGATGACTGGAGAGCTTCTACGTAAACATCTCAGCGGAAACTGCTTGGAGAGGAGTTCATTATACTCCATAACTGCGAGCATAAAGGCCCCACTGTGTAGATGTTCGATAGTAGACATCAAGAGGCATCCACTTATGGTCCAGAGTGCAGTGTTCTGAAGCTTCCTGGTTTACGTTTTACTGCATCTTGGCGACCATGTTGGTGCGGCGCAGTTAAGGACCGGCCGGGCGATTGCCTTATACGATACCAACTACGTTTCTGTTTCTTTTCTCCATGTGCTGCCGTCTAGCGACTTGAGGACTTTGTTGCGGCCCTGTACTTTGGCAATAATCGCGGTCGTGTGAGGAGTGAAGGAGAACAGTGTGTCGAGTGTTACACTTAAAACCTTTGGGTTTTTGACAGTCAAGCCTGTACTCCTTCGTCGAGTGAATATGGTCGTTGTTGATTTAATATGGGAGAGTATTATATTCCGTGCAGCGAGAAAGCGAGAAAAGTCGGAGAGATAACCGTTTACACCGTTTACCGTTGAACACAAAGCAAAAAGATTCCCTTGCTCGACGTTATTATCGCACAATCATCTTCTTCTTTACTGGCGTAGACACCGCTTACACGATTATAGCCGAGTCAACAACAGCGCGCCAGTCGTTTCTTCTCTTCGCTACGTGGCGCCAATTGGATATTCCAAGCGAGGCCAGGTCTTTCTCCACTTGATCCTTCCAACGGAGTGGAGGTCTTCCTCCTCCTCTGCTTCCCGTGGCGGGTACTGCGTCGAATACTTTCAGAGCTGGAGTGTTTTCATCCATCCGGACAACATGACCTAGCCAGCGTAGCCGCTGTCTTTTAATTCGCTGAACTATGTCAATGTCGTCGTATATCTCGTACAGCTCATCGTTCCATCGAATGCGATATTCGCCGTGGCCAACGCGCAAAGGACCATAAATCTTTCGCAGAACCTTTCTCTCGAAAACTCGCAACGTCGACTCATCCGTTGTTGTCATCGTCCAAGCCTCTGCACCATATAGCAGGACGGGAATTATGAGTGACTTATAGAGTTTGGTTTTTGTTTGTCGAGAGAGGACTTTGCTTCTCAATTGCCTACTTAGTCCGAAGAAGCACCTGTTGGCAAGAGTTATCCTGCGTTGGATTTCTAGGCCGACATTGTTGGTGTTGTTTACGCTGGTTCCAAGATAGACGAAATTATTTACAACTTCAAAGTTAGATCATCAGGTGATAGAAATTCCCTCTGGTGGTTAAGGAAGTTTCGAGATGTAGAACTTAAACAGCAATACAGCACCCAGGCTTCCGCAGGGTGGTGTCCTCTCTCCATTATACTTCAAATGCAAAGCGAATGGATCCAAATTATAAGCTGAAACCGATAAAAAAGTTCACTGAAACAACTGGAAAATCAAATTATGCGCTGGCATAATATTGGTTCAGGAGTCACTTTGATGATAAAACAACAACGAATTGTTTTTTATTGTCAGTCCGCGTCAAATTGCTCAGATAGTAATATCACATATATGGTCGTTGTTGATTAAGTATAAGTAATATTGCGTATACGACGTGTCAACTCCTCCTCAGTAAACGAAGAAAGTGCCTGACCTGAAGTGACCTGAACTCACATGACCAAAGCTGACCTCTTTGGCTGCCGGCCCGTCTCGGTTGTTTACTTTCAACCGCCAACTATTCTTAAATGAGCAATTTTTCACTCAGGCAGGATTATCTTATCGCAACAACACCAAGTGTTGCTGAATATATTCAACTCGTTTTCAAGACAAAACACGGAAAATAAAATATAAAAAGAAGAAAACAAAATGCGGCAAGCTTCCACTTTGCAGTCAAAACAAATTGCCAAATCAACTTGAAAAATTCGTCTGGCTTAGTCTGTATGATTTATGTGTGTATGGGTACGCCGGCGTACATTAACTGTTTGTGTGTGTGTGCGCGCCGCTTGTCTGTGCTGCGGCATTGGCGCTTTGCGGTGTCTGACGGCCTCCCATTAGCATATATATGTAGATATATTTTAGGCCATCTTCAGTATTGGTTTACTGCCGTGTCACTGCATTAATAGTCCTTCCCACCGCATACAACGATACAAGCGAGTAGAAGCGTGTGTGTAAATATGTAAAAATTCGGAAAATTGCCAGTGAATTGGCAGTGATTGCGGACACTGTGACTTGTTCGTCTCTGCTGACTCGTTTTTTCCGCTCCCTCTTGCCGTCACGGCTTGCCATTTTGTAGGATTTTCAGTGACAACATTTTGCGGCTTTGCATGATTGATTCTGGCGTTGTCGAGTGGCTTACGGCACATTTCAAATGTAATTTGCTTGCTCATTTTGTGCTTTCGGCTCCACTAAGTGCCAATCTGGACATGATGAAATTTCCGAATGCGGCATTTTCATTCGCAATTGACAAGTGATGAAGTGAGCTTGCGTTTCTATTTTTGAAAAGCGTTGCAGATATTTATTGAGTGGAATGCAATTTGAGCAGTTGATGGGTTATAGTAATAGCTTTAAGTGATAATATCTTGGTCGGTGTTTTTCGACTGTATCTGGGTGAGAATTAAATAATAAATTGATAACAATAAATTCTCCACTTGAGAGATTGTATCGATATGTGACTTCGTAGTCCTATTTAGACCTTCCTTGGGTGGACTTTCTCGGCTGAATCCCATTTTTCCCCCTAGAACTGTTATAGCTCACATATCAATATTCTTATTGGAAAAAATACCCCACACATACTTCAAAATACGAAATTCCATTGAGCAAATTTAGCCCCAAAGCAAGACACATTCATTTTTTCAAATCTTTGTCTATAGTCGTCAACGCCTAAAAGCAGACTTACTTGTATGTCAACAGACCACAAGCCAGACAAATCGTAGTGACAGCGAGACAACTGGGCGACAGAAAAATAGACAATAAATTGTACAACAATGTACGAGTAACAAAAGGCACACAAAAATACACTGCTGAAGGGAAAGGGGCAGAAATTGTGGGTGACCAGTGCGCATAGCAACGGATATTAATGTTTTGGTTATTGTGTTGACTTTTGCTTTCCTTAATTCTATTTGAAGGGTGGCAAAGAGCAAAGTTGAACAAATGTTTCGGATGGCGTCATTTTCATGTAAAAGTACTTCACTTTAATTCAAATGGAATAATGTAATTATTTACTACGCGGAATTCTAATGCTTCAAGTTTGCAGTTAACTGATATTTACATGGAAAAGTTAGTAAGGGGAGCATGGAAAGTACTGAGAGTAGTCTGAAGGAAGTATGTATAGATATTTAAGAAAATTATATAAACAAGAAAGGAAGGACTAAGTTTGGATGCAACCGAACATTTTATACTTTAAAACGTCAACCAGAGTTTCGAAATCTAAGCAATTCTATATACACATATCTATATATAAATCATACGCTGACCGACATATTCAACATAAGGTTTGTTAGAAAAACGAGAATCGTTATAAGTAGTATATGGGAGTTGGTTGATTTTATCTATTAACTATTATCATGGCCATATTATTAACTTGCCATATACTAAAATATAGTCCCTGGGTTTCATAAAGTACCTCACATGCAATCACCAATTAAATGGAGTAAAGTCAGCCGGATGTTCGAAAATTATAATATTAGTTATATCAGGGCTGGGCCTAGTATTCGCCCAATTATATCCATTTTCGGTACAAGGGTACACTGTTATTATTAAAATACACTCTTTTATTTTCATTGAGGTATATAGGGCTCGGGGAAGTATTGACCCGATTCAATCCATTTTCGGTATACAGAGTTAGTATTGCGAGGAAAAGATTCTCTCTGAATTTCAATTGTATATCCCATACACTGACCGATATTTACGGTCAAAAGTCAACTATAGATACTGAGGTCCACATATTCGGTACCTAGTGGCTTGAATTTACGTATAGCTGCAAACGAAACTATTGGTTTTTGGAAAAAGCAAACGAACAGCTGATACGATGAGGAATGTCATATTGCAGTGGAGAGAAAGCAGACAGCTACCTCGCAATGTTACAATCGACCACATCACGTGCGGGATGGGATAGATACCGAGAGTTGAAAAGGGAAGCGTGACACAATTACAGGCAAAAAAAAAAGAAAAAAAGAGGCCGAAATGCGTGAGCATAAAGAGCTTGGCAAGCTAGCTGACCGGAGTAATATTTGAAATTTCTACGAAAAGAAGTGGCGACTAACAGAAGGCTTTACGAACGGAGCATACTACTGGAGAACATAAAGCAGTGAACTAGTGACTGATGGAAAGCATAACATCAGGAGATGGTGAACCCGATTTCCCAATCGATGACGATGTAATAATCGTTTTATTGCCCAACTATGAGGTAGTTCGAATAGCAATTATCCGTCTGAAGAACAAGTGGCAGGGATCTATGGATTGACGTCCGAGATATTCAAAAGCGGCTGCGAAGAAGTGATAAGGAGCATGCATCAGCTTCTTTGTAGAATATGGTCAGACGAAGAAATGCTCACGACTGGAATTCAAATGTGCTTTGTCCAATCCAAAGTAAGTACTTAATACCAATCCACAAAAAGGGAGACCCCACAATCTGAGCCAACTGCCGTGGCATAAGTCTCCTCTATTGAGCATACGAGGTTTAACAATTAAGTAATGAGACTGATTTTATTGCCGCGCTTGTGGTAAATCTGTGACCTTGAAATTCCCTTTCTCTTTTTCCGGCATCCCTCCCCTCTCTATGTACCATCGCTCTAGCTTGTTTAGTTCGCCTGCTGCGTCAAGTTGAGTAGACGTGTGTTTGTAGTGCCCGCCACGAAAATGGAAAAACGAAATCAAGAGCAACGCGTCGCGATAAAATTTTGCACCAGATTGGGTGAAACAGCTTCGGAAACGTACGCAAAAATTGTAAGAGTGTATGGTGATAGTGCTCTTAGTCGTGCTCAGGTGCCCAAGGCTCACAATGGTTGCCTTCGCACGTCCCCCGCCCGAAAAAAGCTCGCATGAGCAAGTCGAAGGTGAAAACGATGATTATTGCCTTTTTGATAGCCGTGGAATCGTTCACAAAGAATTCGTTCCACCGGGGAAAACTATGAATCAAGTCTACCATTGCCAAGTACTCGAAAGATTGCGAAAACGAGTCAACAGGGTGCGCCCAGATATTGCTCGTAACTGGAGCCTTCATCACGACAATGCGCCGTGCACCGCCCTCAGCGTGTCCCAGTATTTGGCCTCTAAAGGGATCGCCGTGTTGCAACAGCCGCCTTATTCGCCCGACATGTCGCCCTGTGACTTTTGTTGTTTCCTAAAACAAAATCGGTGGTCAATTACGGACATCCAGGCGGCCGTGACGGGGTACTCGCGGACATCCCAGTCGAAGCGTTCCAGAAATGTTACGAAGCTCGGAAAACGCGCTGAAATCGCTGTATAGCTGCCCAAGGGGACTACTTTGAAGGAGATGGCAGAGTTGTAAAATAATTTTCAAATATACGATTTTATGGAATCAGTCTCATTACTTAATTGTCGTACCTCGTACTGTGTTCAAGATTAAAGCCGTCTGTCAACAAACTCATTTGACCTTATCAGTGTGGCTTTAGCTATGGAAAATTAACAACTTCTCTATTCACTCACCTTTTCGTCGGTTTTTAAGTGGCTTTTCGCAGCACGAAAAGGAGCTGACTTTATATCCCGATGTCCAAATTTGGTATCCCACAAAGCTAATACGGCTGTGTGTAGAGAGGTTGCGCAATACCAAAAGCTCCGTCAGAATCAGGAAGGACCTCTCCGAGCCTTTGATACCACGCGTACGCCGATGGCATCATTGGCCTCAACAAATGTGCCGTTAGTTCTGTTTTTTCCAGATTGAACAAAGGAGCGAAGCAAATGAGCCTGGTAGTGAACGACTGCAAGACGAAATATCTCCTGTCTTCCAACAAACAATCGTGGCATTCGCGACTTGGCTCCCACGTCACTGTTGACAGTCATAACTTCGAAGTTGTGGATAATTTCGTTTATCTTGGAACCGGTATTAACACCAATAACAACGTCAGCATCGAAATCTAACGCAGAATAACTTTTGCCAACAGGTGCTACTTCGAACTGAGTAGACAATTGAGAAGTAAAATCCACTCTCGACGAATGACACCAAACTCTACAAGTCTCTCATCTCACGTCCCGGCGAATATCGCAGTCGACATTGACATAGTTTAGCGAATTTAGAAACCGTGTGTCTGCTGGCTAGATCTCCGGCTCTGAGAGAGGTGCTTCACTTATTAATAGGTAGAATATTTCGTATTTTTTCTCGCATTTTCTAAAAGCAAGTGTATAGGTGATTGGTCTACTTTTATAAGAACCCGTTGTAAACCTGCTTACATGAACAAACTCTTTATGTGCCATAAATCCAGCGTCAGCTGTACTTAACTTAGAAACTGCAACGCACAACTTTTCCTACAGGGCACCGCCGGTTATTGAGAGCTTTACGGCTTACCAACTGCAGTCAATACTTTACATCGACATAAACCGTAATGTGCATGTTTGAACATAACCAACTCGCTAGGACAGCCACATTAACTGTGTTGGCGCAGTTACACTTTTATGTCTTCAGCCGAAAGTAAGTACTTAATACTTTCGAGTTCATATGTAGGGTAATGTGTGTAATAAATATTGAGGGTGCAGTGCTTTGTGGTGCGACAGTAATGACCACGCGGCGCTTGTAACATGGAAAATCCGTGATTTAGGCTTCAAGCCGATACACCCAGTCCCAAACGGGACATTGTCTGCATAAAAAAGAGCGCTCTACCACACGAATAAACCATTTTGGGGTGGAAAGTCGAAAACTTTTTGAGTAAGTGTTATGAGTTGGCTTGGTTAGAGCGATTTGAGGGTGAGTTTTTGAACTTCTACATAAATTTTAATGTTTAGTGATTAGGGGAAAATGTTGCTTTTTAAAAATATAAATTATATTTACTTACATATTTGATTTAACTGGCAGAAACATGTTAGTTTTTGTTTTTATTTGCTTTGCGTGTTGTTGTAAAAATTTCTCCTGCTGTGGATAAGCTGGGAAAATTTGTAATGGCAGTGTATATCGCTCCACGACACTCTCTCTTGTTTTTCCACTCTTTCTCCTATTTAGTGATCCATTTCGGTAGCGCGTCTTCCGTCACACACTTCCGTTATTTATATTACACAAATTGCCTATTACTTCACCGCTCTATTGATTGGTTTGTTGATTACAAATCTACTTGATATTCGAGCTTGCGGCCACTTCAGTCAAAACACGCACACTTATGCACCGTTGTATGTGGAAAATGTGTAGAAATTCTTTTTGCAGTTTTTGTATTTGATTCCTTGACATGCACTTCAGTCACGAGTACTTCCAAAGACACAGCTGCTTTAGATCACACGCACTTCTGTGTGGCTGAACTGAAGTTGGTGCTCAATTTAGTTGAAGTCTGGCAGTAAACAGAGGATTTGGAAGCAAATATTGTTTACGGCTGTGAGTACGTATTTTTATCTATAAATGGAAGAGTAATGATGAGTTGTTAGTAATATATATTTGTTTGGATATGGTGGTTTATATAGTAAGGGTTGTGTGTATGATATACTATATATATATATATATATATATATGTATATATATTATGTATATGTGCATATGTACACAGCAACCATCTGTGTATTCAGTTAAACCGCAAATGCTGCCTAAAACCCAAATCTTCTCAATGAAAGTCAAACAAATTGTGATTAACTCGCATGTGTAGCATACTTTTAGGCGATTAAAACCACCCTCAAGCAAGCATGCGAGTCAAATGTATGAAATACCAACACATAAAAAGCTCTTGCGAGTCTTGAAAAGCACGAAAAATATTTGGGTCAATTCGCCAATCAAGAATGCAAGCCACACATACATACATATGTATAGAAATATACAAGCAGACAGAGAGACATACATATGTACACATACAAATCAAGTATAAATATTTGCAAAGAAAAATGTTGAAATCTGTTATACCCTGCGGAAGTTAAATTAAGTTTTTCACGAAATTTGTAATATACTGAGGAGAAAGTCAGAGACTCCGAAAGAAACATATAAAAATAAACAGACCAAACGACCAAATCTATGTGCGATGCACAACTTTTTTATTTGAGAAGATATGTTAATGAAATTTTCCATTTAATAATTGCCCAAAGTAATGGTCGAATTTCTAAGTGAATCGGACCACTATGTAATATAGCTGCCATACAAACTGATCGATCAAAATTAAGTCTTTGTAAGGAAAACTTTTTTATTTGACATGATATGATCACGAATTTTGGCACAGACTATTACCTAAGGCAAAAGTATAATTACTGAATAAATTGTTCGAATCGAACCACTATATAATATAGCTGCCATACAAACTGATCGGTAAAAATCAAGTCTTTGTATGGAAAACTTTTTTATTTGACACGACATGATCACGAAATTTGGTACAGACTATAACCTAAGGCAAAGGTATAATTACCGAATAAATTGTTCGAATCGAACCACTATATAATATAGCTGCCGTACAAACTGATCGATCAAAATCAAGTCCTTGTATAGAAAATTTTTTTAGTAGGCAATATATCTTTCCGAAAATCGAAAAAAAAAAAAAAAATTTCCAATACAACCCTACAATTTGCGAAGAAATCGTTCAGATTGAATCATTATAACATATAACTGCCATACAAACTAGACTCTCGAAATCAAGTTAAAGGAAAACTCTTTTATTTGACTAGGGTATACTAACGAAAGTAAACGTTTCTTCCTGTTCTTATATACCCACAAGCAAGTAAATATACATATATACACATACACAAAAACAACATACACAAACATACATACATACATACATACACATTAATTGTGTCGACATACATTTAGATAGCAAATGATAAATGAAAGCACGCAAAACAATTGTCCCTGTCTGCTTTGGCATTGGTTTTCCATGAACACACACACAAGCTCACATAAACAACGTACAAACCAGCTGCTGTGAGACGCCTAAAGTGGAGACATGTACTTCGTCACACCGCCCATTTGTCGTCTCTCTTGCTTGGCATGTCTGATGAAGTGTCAAAATCGATGTTGCACAGTGTGCGCAGGTTTATTTTGAAATTCCGTAGATTTTGTCGTCTGCCTATACATATTAAGCACTTTAATACACACGCAGATAGGAAAACAGCAATTTAGCTGTTCAGCGCCTGTGTGTATACTATACTTTAAGTTACATGTTTCTCATGTTGTTATTTAGTCATATTTTTCATTTGAAGTTCGAAAAATCACTTCTGCTTAATCGAGTGCGAAATTTGAAATTGTGTAGCAAATTATCGCTGGCGTCAAATAAAGTTATATTTTCCAGCATATGGCGTATATTTAGGCGCATAAGCACTTTATTAAAGAGAAATTTTTTTTTTTAAGTAATTTTCGATTTTTTGATAAATTTATATTTATTTTCAGTGCAATAAATTAATAGCTGATATGAAGGTTGTTAGATATTATAATAGAAAGAAATATGATCAATTCGAGGAAAATTGTTTTTTTTAAACAATAAGGCGGAGTTTTTCAAAGACAAAGGAAAAACTTTTATGGCCATATAATAAGTCGAAATGACTTGTCCAAAGTAAAAAATTGTATGGTTCAATTAGAAACACATTCAGAAGCTCTAAAATTGTTTTTAAAATTTGTCTTAGAAAAATTTAAAAAGGACTTTTGGGATTTTTGCGAATTAAATTAACATCTCAATTGATTTAAAACTTTAAGGTTATATTAATACATATAGTAAAAATTATGAAAATGTTGTATTAAGTACACGCAACGACGGAAAAAGGACATTTCTGTGATTCCGGTTTTCTCAGAAAAAAAAATGCTTCTAAAAGATTTTGAAGATGTAACTTTTCAAATCGTAGTTAAGCGGAGGAATTATGATCGAAAAAAGGCGGAGTTTTCAAAAAAGTAAGTTGAATTTTACCTAAAATTTTGATAATTTTAGGAAATCTTTACTTAATCAGATCTAAAACTAGAAGTTAGAAAATTGTACTAAGAACCAAATCTAGAACACAAAAAATGTGATAGAGATCGGATTTGGGGCCAATTGAAAATCCCAAGTGTAGCCAGGCCCTTCTTCACCTGGTCTTTCCAATGGAATAGTGGCGTGATAGGGAGTCGCCTTGTCTGAAATCTCGTTTGGTATCGAACTTCTCGGAGAGGTCCCTTCCGATCTTGCCGGAACTTGTGATACTGCTCAACGTCAGTTTACGCAGCCATATTAGTCTCGCGAGGATACCAAATTTAGACGTCGCGGCATAAAGGTAGCTACTTTTCGTGCTGTCAAAAGCAGCTTTATAATCGGCAAAGAGGTGATGTGTGTCGATCCTCTTGGTCTTTTCCAAGATTTGACGCATGGTGAATATCAGGTCAGGTCTTGATCTTCTAGGCCTGAAGCCACACTGAAAAGGTCTAATCAGTTTGTTGGCGGTGGGCTTTAATCTTTCACACAATACGCTCGATAGAACCTTATATACGATGTTGAGGAGGTTTATTCCACGGTAGTTGGAATGTGGGGTTTTACTTTTTGTGGATTGGACAGAGCATACTTAAATTTTAATCATTGGGCATGCTTTCGTCCGACCATGTTTCACAAAGCAGCCGATGCATGCTTATCAGTTCTTCGCCGCCGTGTTTGAATAGCTCGGCCGGCAATCCATCGGCCTCCACCGCTTTGTTGTACTTCAGACCGGTAATTGCCATTCGAAGTTCTTCATTGTCGGGCAATTGTACGTCTGCTCCATCGTCATCGATTGGGGAATCTGTTTCACTATCTCCTGGTGTTATGTTTTCACCGCCAGTTAACAACTGTAGAAGTGTTCTCTCCATAATTTCAGGAAGCTCTAGGTATTAGTCACTAGATCCCCTTTAGGGGTTTTGCAAGAGTATAATCCGGTCTTGAAAATTTCTGTTAATCGCCGCTTCTTTTCGTAGAATTTTCCACCACTATCTCTGTCGGCCAGCTTGGCGAGCTCTTCGTATGCACGCATTCGCCAATGAAAGTATACTTTACAATAAATAAATGTACGAAGCACATAAAAGTGCTTAAAATAAGCTGAATGTCACACCATTGCCATCATTGGCGCTGACATTTCCATAACTGAATAAATTATGCGTTCCTCAGCATGTTCACACTCATACACCCTTCATGTAAGCGATTAAATGCCGAGTTTGCAAGTTAATTAAATTTCTGCAGCTTAATTTAAGCATTATTGGTGCGTTTAATGCGTGTTGACATACATGCATCAACAAGCGTGCGCATAACTGCACTTTTACAAGCGCTTTGTAAATATTTAAGTTGCGGCGAGGTGCAACAAATGTGCTCCGACATCAAAAGCTGCACCACAAAGCCACTAAATGCATATGCATACGCTTATACATACCTATATATACATTTATATACAAACATATGTATATGCATGCGCGTCGGTTATTTGTAGCTTGACTGTTATTGCAATTTGCTGCTAGCCAAATGTGGCACAGTGTGCCGGGTGGGTCATGCGTTTGCAATACATACATTTTTTGTTGTTATTGCATGTGCTTTGCATTCAATGCGTGCGTGCACTAGTAAATAAATATATATATACACACACATGCAAACATAAGCCAAGTGAAAATACGGCAAAAATTTGCAATTGCAATTAAATGGAAAGAAGAAGAAAATGAAAGAATGTTAAAAAAACGCGTCACAGCACTTTGTGTTGTTGTTGTTGCTTTTTTGCATACGTTGCAAAGTGGCCAGACGCATGCATTTGTATGTACGCTTGCTAATACACATGTGTGCCTGCATGTGCCTGAAGTGAATGTCTTGCCGCCAGACAAATAGGCGGCTCTGGCAGACATAAATACGTATGTATTCTGCATATGTATGTATATGCACATATACATGCATATACACATATGTATGTATATTCATAGCAGCAGACTGGCTTGTGCTTTCCAAACCCAATGCATGTCTGCAAATATATATATATGTGGGAACAAGTATGTGTGTGTGTGCTTATATGGTTTCTAAAGTCTATTTGTCTGTTGGTTGCACGTAACTGCACTTTGACTTTGTTTGCTTGCTATACCGTTAACGCCGGTTTCGGCACGTGGGCTTGATAAATTGGCTAATATGTCTGCAAGTGGCGCGTCTACCGTTAATTTTTGGTTATGATTGACGGGAGTTGTAACGAAAGTGGCGGAAGTTTATTTCAACTCATTTCCATTCAAATTCTATCGATGGAGTTGACCTTAAGAAAATGCACTCACAAAAATAATTATAATTATGAAGCGAATTCGTTGTTAAAAATAAAAAAAAACGTCCACCTTGGTTGCACCCAATCGATAATGCACTTCACAAATTCAAAACTCCCCATAAAAGCATTTGATTTTGAACGTTCAGCTTTTATGTCATAGTGATCCGATATCGTTATCTAGAAAAATGAGGAACTAATTCGCGTATACACAGGCAGACGACAAATAGATGGAAATGGCTAAATCAATTCAGCTCGTCTTCCTGATCATTTATACGAGGTGTGTTAAAAAAGTATCACGAATCGTAACTGACAGTTTTCTTCGATTGCAGGGGCGTAGTGCATCATGAGTTCTTGCCACAGTAGCAATCCGCCAGAAACGCCCGGATTTGTGGAAGAACAAAAATTGGCTTTTGCACCACGATAACGCCCCTGCTCATACACATTGTTGCTTGTGCGCGACTTTTTGGCAAAAAACAACACACTAATGATGCCGCAGCCACCGTATTCCTCAGATCTGGCCCCCTGTGACTTTTTCTTATTCCCTAAACTGAAGAGGCCCATGAAAGGACGACGTTACGCTTCTCTTGACGAGATAAAGACGGCATCGAAGGAGGAGCTGAAGAAGATAAAAAAATGATTTTTCGAAGTGCATCGAAGATTAGTAAAACCCTTGGCACAATTGTATAATATCTCATGGGGATTACTTTTAAGGGGACAAAAGAGATATTTATGAATAAATAAATAATTTTTGAAAAAACACAAAATTCGCGATACTTTTTGAACACACCTCGTACATATATATTTTATAGAGTCTCCGACGATTCCTTCTGGTTATTACAAAACTTTATGTGATCTCTGAAATCTCAAAATTATGACTGTATTTTCAATAGAGTTTTCAATAATCGAACTGAAACTAGAAATTTCACAAATTATGTGCTATACACTCTGGATTAAATTTATTTCGGACTGGCTTAAACTTCATGCGCAAACCAAATCGATCAAAAATGTTTCTCCTAAGCTGCTACAACCTTTTTTTCTATGTCTTTGTGTAATTTAATCTCCATATGGCAATTAGTGTGTGTCTGGCAGCTGTTTGTTTACGACGCGTACTGTTTGTTTGATAATTTTTATACTCTTGCAACATGTTGCTACAGAGTATAATAGTTTTGTTTGTTTTTTGTTATCCCTGCCAACTCCCTATATAACGGTTTTCTTAAAAACTACTTAAAGTTAGATAAATCAATAACTAAATGTTTCACATCCAGGAAAACTTAAGAGGGATTTATAGCAAACGGTGTAAAATTTGGGCGATGGGCGTGGCACCTCCCACATTTAGGTGAAACTTCATATTTCGGGGCCTACTTGACCGATATCATTCGAATTCGGTACATAACATTGCTTTGACATTACAATACAACAGTGAGAAAGTGTGGAGAAAGTCGGACTGCAAAAATGCCTACTTCCGAAATGACCTAATCTAAATCTGGTATACAAATAGAGCACCAATTAATATAACGGAATAAAACCATTGATATGTGTCATCTTTCCAAATCGAACCGAAGCTGTTTAAGCCGACAAGTAACAAATATAACAATCTGCGTGTTTAAAGTTGACTTTTTGTTGAAAAAATCGATCAACGTGTGAGATACATATATAATTGAAATTCAGGGTTAATCTTTCTCTGACAATGGTATGTTCGTTTGTTAACATTGGGTTCAATCGGGCCAAGACTTCCCAGATCTCCCAATTACCTATTATAAAGTTTCTGGAATCTTATATATCGGTCAATAAGTGAGTTTCAATGGACGAAAACTTGACCGGCGCAAATTTGATATGGAGTATATAGCAGGCATTTGGGAAAGTCGGTCGCAAAGTTTTCTGTAAATGTTCAACCGAAACATGTAATGGTATTGCCACGTGATGAAAATTCAGAAAAACAAACAAGGAAGAAATTAGTAAGACCGGTTGAAAGTGAAATAGTTTACATTCCATTAAGTTAAAAATTATTATAAAAACAAGAAAAAACGTTAACTTCGGTTGCAGCTAAATACCCTTCACAGGTGCATTTCTGTTAGTAACTATGTGTCCAGTTTGTATGGAAGCTATATGCTATAGTAACCCGTTCTGAACAAGTTTTTTAGAGATTACATTGTTGCCTTAGAAAATAATATATACCATATTTCGTGAATATATCTTGTCAAATGTGAAAGTTGCCCATACAAGAACTCGATTCCGATCGCTAAGTTTGTATAGTAGCTATATGCTATAGTTAACCGATCTAAAAAATTTTCTCGGAGATTACATTTTTGCCCTAGAAAATAATCTATACCAAATTTGGTGAAGATACATTGTCAAATGTGAAAGTTTTCCATATAAGAACTTGATTCCGATCGTTCAGTTTATATGGCAGCTATATGTTATAGTGGTCCGATATCGGCCGTTCCAACAAATGAGCAGCTTCTTGAAGAGAAAATGACGTCTGCAAAATTTCAAAAGGATATCTTAAAAACTGAGGGACTAGTTCGTATATATACAGACAGACGGACAGACGGACAGACAGACGGACAGACGGACAGACAGACGGACATGGCTAAATCGACTCAGCTCAACATACTGATCATTTATATATATACTTTATAGGGTCTCCGACGCTTCCTTCTGGGTGTTACAAACATCGTGACAAACTTAATATACCCTGTTCAGGGTATAATTAATATACTGTGTTTATAGGAATTATGAAAAAAATTTTGACTGATTTCATTTATATTTTGCTATAAGAGAAAACTTTCTTGAGCAATTCTTTTTACTAATTAGGATATTAGACAACACACGTTTAAAGAATGGGGCTGACAGATCGAGAAAACTAGATGAAATATCCAGAACAAGGCACCAGGGAAACAATGGAGTATCTCTTGTGCACTTGTTCCTGAAAGACCATGCTGTAAGCATCTGGGGTCCCCATGGACCTAGTACCTTAACTCCATCTGGTATCGCAAAGAACCGAAACTGGTCTATACGTTATTCATTGGCCCACCAAACTAACCTAACCTTATTAGGATCACTTTCAACTTGATCGATATATTCGACAAGAAAGTCTGTTACGGCTTGGTTAATTCACGGGCCGATTTTACGCTTTCAAACTACAAAATATCTAAAATAAAATGTTCTCTTAACTATGTTAAGATATATAGCATATTGACCGATAATGATCGTTATTGATGATACTGACATTTTCTGTCACCATCCGATCGGTAAATTTGCGAAAGTTTTGTTTTTTGACTAAGCCATTAAGCCAGTAATGGGCCTCATCTGAGAAGTTGATCTGTCGGTGAAGGTGAAATTGAGAATTCTTCGGAGAATTTTGGATTATTTCCAATCATTATACGAAAGTTGACAAAACTTTTACACAAATAGGCAGACGCTGCAGATGACAAGCGACAAGTGACAACTGCCATAGGCGTGGTTTGATCCCGATTATGCTCATATTGAAAGTGTAATATTTAATTTACCAAGTGATAAAATATTGTATTTAAATTCGGCAGTTATCTCTACTAATGAATATGCAACCCTACCGTTTTACGGTAAAATTTAGTGCTTCCGACATCTTACTTTTCGTTATTACCTTTGTAGGAGCGGGGACTTGTTCATTCAATTAAATTTTGAATGCAGAACACACTTGATTTTGTCTAAAATCTTATTCGAAATCGAAAACCAAATTGTTGAAGCTCCTTAAAATTGTTTAGTAATAAGAAGCTGACTGATCAAAGCTGAGTAGCGAAAAAATGAATGCACGTAAATTCCTAATTACCTGTTCACCTTCCCCACCATCTTCTTCTTCTTCTTTACTGGCGTAGACACCGCTTACGCGATTATAGCCGAGTCAACAACAGCGCGCCAGTCGTTTCTTCTCTTCGCTACGTGGCGCCAATTGGATATTCCAAGCGAGGCCAGGTCCTTCTCTACTTGGTCCTTCCAACGGAGTGGAGGTCTTCCTCTTCCTCTGCTTCCCGCGGCGGGTACTGCGTCGAATACTTTCAGAGCTGGAGTGTTTTCATCCATCCGGACAACATGACCTAGCCAGCGTAGCCGCTGTCTTTTAATTCGCTGAACTATGTCAATGTCGTCGTATATCTCGTACAGCTCATCGTTCCATCGAATGCGATATTCGCCGTGGCTAACGCGCAAAGGACCATAAATCTTTCGCAGAACCTTTCTCTCGAAAACTCGCAACGTCAACTCATCGGTTGTTGTCATCGTCCAAGCCTCTGCACCATATAGGAGGACGGGAATTATGAGAGACTTATAGAGTTTGGTTTTTGTTTGTCGAGAGAGGACTTTGCTTCTCAATTGCCTACTTAGTCCGAAGTAGCACCTGTTGGCAAGAGTTATCCTGCGTTGGATTTCTAGGCTGACATTGTTGGTGGTGTTTACGCTGGTTCCAAGATAGACGAAATTATCTACAACTTCAAAGTTATGACTGTCAACAGTGACGTGAGTGCCAAGTCGCGAGTGCGACGACTGTTTGTTTGATGACAGGAGATATTTCGTCTTGCCCTCGTTCACTGCCAGACCCATTTCTTTTGCTTCCTTGTGCAGTCTGGAGAAAGCAGAACTAACGGCGCGGGTGTTGAGGCCGATGATATCAATATCATCGGCATACGCCAGCAGTTGTACACTCTTATAAAAGATAGTACCCTCTCTGTTAAGTTCTGCAGCTCGAACTATTTTCTCCAGAAGCAGGTTGAAAAAGTCGCACGATAGGGAATCGCCTTGTCTGAAACCTCGTTTGGTATCGAACGGCTCGGAGAGGTCCTTCCCGATTCTGACGGAGCTTTTTGTGTTGCTCAACGTCAGTTTACATAGCCGTATTAGTTTTGCGGGGATACCAAATTCAGACATCGCGGCATAAAGGCAGCTCCTTTTCGTGCTGTCGAAAGCAGCTTTGAAATCGACGAAGAGGTGGTGTGTGTCGATTCTCCTTTCACGGGTCTTTTCCAAGATTTGGCGCATCGTGAATATCTGGTCGGTTGTTGATTTACCAGGTCTAAAGCCACACTGATAAGGTCCAATCAGTTTGTTGACGGTGGGCTTTAATCTTTCACACAGTACGCTCGACAGAACCTTATATGCGATATTGAGGAGGCTAATCCCACGGTAGTTGGCGCAGATTGTGGGGTCTCCTTTTTTGTGGATTGGGCATAGCACACTTAAATTCCAATCGTTGGGCATACTTTCGTCCGACCATATTTTGCAAAGAAGCTGATGCATGCACCTTATCAGCTCTTCGCCGCCGTGTTTGAATAGCTCAGCCGGCAATCCATCAGCCCCTGCCGCTTTGTTGTTTTTCAGGCGGGCAATTGCTATTCGAACTTCTTCATGGTCGGGCAATGGAACGTCTGCTCCATCGTCATCGATTGGGGTATCGGGTTCGCTTTCTCCTGGTGTTGTGCGTTCACTGCCATTCAGCAGGCTGGAGAAGTGTTCCCTCCATAATTTAAGTATGCTCTGGGCATCGGTAACTAGATCACCTTTGGGGGGTTTTACAAGAGTATGCTCCGGTCTTGAAACCTTCTGTAAGCCGCCGCATCTTTTCGTAGAATTTTCGAGCATTACCCCTGTCGGCCAGCTTATCAAGCTCTTCGTACTCACGCATTTCGGCCTCTTTCTTTTTCTGTCTACAAATGCGTCTCGCTTCCCTCTTCAACTCTCGGTATCTATCCCATCCCGCACGTGTTGTGGTCGATCGTAACGTTGCGAGGTAGGCAGCCTGTTTTCTCTCCGCTGCGACACGGCACTCCTCGTCGTACCAGCTGTTCTTCTGCACTTTCCGAAAACCAATGGTTTCGGTTGCAGCTGTACGTAAGGAGTTTGAAATGCCGTCCCACAGTTCCCTTATACCGAGTTGTTGACGAGTGCTCTCAGAGAGCAGGAGTGCAAGCCGAGTAGAAAAACGTTCGGCTGTCTGTTGTGATTGCAGCTTCTCGACGTCGAACCATCCTTGTGTTTGTTGGCGTGCGTTTTTTGCTGCACAGAGGCGGGTGCGTATTTTGGCTGCAACAATATAGTGGTCCGAGTCGATGTTAGGACCTCGGAGCGCACGCACATCTAAAACACTGGAGACGTGTCTTCCGTCTATCACAACATGATCGATCTGGTTGGTGGTTTTTCGATCTGGAGACAGCCAGGTAGCTTGATGTATCTTCTTATGCTGGAATCTAGTGCCACAGATAACCATATTTCGGGCCCCGGCGAAGTCGATCAGCCTCAGCCCATTTGGGGATGTTTCCGCGTGGAGGCTGAATTTACCGACCGTAGTGCCAAAGATACCTTCTTTGCCCACCCTGGCATTGAAGTCGCCAAGCACGATTTTGACATCGTGGCGGGGGCATCTCTCATAAGTGCGCTCCAAGCACTCATAAAAGGCATCTTTGGTCACATCGTCCTTCTCTTCCGTCGGGGCGTGGGCGCAAATCAGCGATATGTTGAAGAACCTCGCTTTGATGCGGATTGTGGCTAGACGTTCATTCTCCGGAGTGAATGATAGTACTCGGCGACGGAGTCTCTCTCCCACCACGAATCCAACACCAAACTTGCGCTCCTTTATATGGCCACTGTAGTAAATGTCACAAGGACCTACTCGTCTCTGTCCTTGTCCCGTCCATCGCATTTCTTGGACGGCGGTGATGTCAGCCTTTACCTTTACGAGGACATCTACCAGCTGGGCAGCGGCACCTTCCCAATTAAGGGACCGGACATTCCAGGTGCATGCCCTCAAATCATAGTCCTTATTCCGTTTGCCATGGTCGTCATCAAAAGGGGGGTCACTCATCCGAGGCTTGTTGTTGTCTTTCATTGGGGGTGTTTTTTTACGTGGCGGGTCCCAAACCCAGCGCACAACCCTATGCAGGGGTGTTTCGCCTTCTCACTTTAGCTCGCCCTCAAACGGATGTTCTTAGGCTACCCAGAGGATACTTGGTCAAAGACCGGAAGTCGTGAGCTGCTTGAGTCATATGTAAAAGAATCGTTTCTGGCCACTCCCAAGTGAATGGCGATCAGAGAACTTTCCTCACTTGCGTGAACTTCTACACATGACCCCATCCTCCAACCATCCCTTACGCTTTTCCATATTTGTTCTCCCTTTTAAACCCAACTAATTCCAGCATTACTATGCGAAGCCCTGCGAAGATAGCATCGCATATCAAAAGAACAACAAAATGCACAGAATTCAATTTGCTGCCAATGAGTGCGCCAAAGCGGAAACAAGAGCAGGTACTCGCATATTAGCCGGCAACAGGTATAAAGCCGGACAAGTCAGCGAAACACAACAAAACTACCATCAACACCCCGCTAGCAACACCCATTTCGGCTGCTCCAACATAAATTAGCGCAAAAGGTTTGCAAACACTATCCACATATAACGGAAATGGGGGCAGCGACGGTTGTGCTCCTCCATGCTTGGCTGACTGTCAGCCTGTTGATATGTCTGTAACTTTAGTATACGTATAGACAAGTCCGCCAGCAAGTGCTGAGCTGCGATTAACTGGGCTTGGGTGTGCTTGTATGTATTTATGGATGTATGTATGTATTCATGTTTTTTCCATTACTTTATTTTGCATATGCCCACATAGGTACATACATATGCCTATATACTTGTATGCATGTAGGTGTATAATATATTTGTAAGTACTCGCCACATTATTTATTGCCTTCACTAATGTCGCTCGGCTAACTTTTAACGCAACGGTTAATGTATGTAAGTAAACACACGCGAAGCAAAGTAAAACGAGTCAAAATAGAATTGGCAGTCAGCAAAAGCAATTATTTGACCAGCATTTTTCAACGATTTAACACGCTTTTGTTTTCACTCGACTATTTTGCTTAGTTTTCGCTTTCCGACAAATTACTGTATGTTTATATTCTTGTCATGTTGTTGTAGTTGTTGTGCGCATGTGCGAATAGTTGTTGGTGGCAAATGTAAAATATTCATCGTGGTTGTGCTGGCGGCGGCGCCTACGCTTGGGGCATACAAAATGTGGTTGCTGGCCAACAACGTCACGGCGCGGCGTCACGACTGTTAGACCAGCAATGGACACATTGTAAATTGTTGTTGGTGCTATTTTAGTTGTTTTACTGCTGGTTTGTGGTGTATTGAACTCGTTGACTGTTACAAATTTGGTTAACAGTAGCAGTGAAGTGATTTGCGACTTAAATGGCTAACGGACGAGTAGTAAACGAAAAATTAGGCTAAAATTTAATTGAAAAAGTAAGGCCATGAGTAAATGTAATCAGAAATAGTTAAAATTGTTGTTGTAAATTGGCTAAAATTGGAAAACCGTGCTTTGTTGTCCGCATAAATTAAGATGGAAAATTAAAATAAAAAAAATAAACAGAAGTCAGAAAAAACTTTAACTTCGGCTGCAGCGATGCTACATATAATACCTTTCACTGTTGCATTTTTATACCAGAAAATGGTATAAAAGTATCTTTACCTTGATTTTGAACGCTCAGTTTGTATGGCAGCTTTATGGGGGTATTCTAGTCTAGAAATTTGAAAAAAATCGAAAATTTTTTTTTCATATTTCGATACTTTTGATATTCAAAAATATCTCCCTAAAAGGATTTTTCAAAAATCAAATTATTTTCAAAGTTATAGCCATTTTCGTGACGTGGCGACTAGACCGGTTGAGCGAATATCGCGTAAAGTAAAACTTTAATCGCGTTTTTCTCGAAACTACCATTTTCAACACTTCTGACATGATTTCTCAAGTTCTAATCAACCGATTAACTTGAAATTTGGTGTGGACCTTCTTTATATATCTCTCTATGGTTGGAACTAGGATTATTAAACAATTTTGATTTTTACTATTTTCAAAAAATTTTGATCTTTGCCAAAAAAACGGGCAAAAAATTCAAACAGTTGCCATTTACTGAAAAATTTTTTTTATCCTAGTTTAGACGATAGCGGCATTTGTACTGATTAAAACTTTTTTTTTCTGATAAATACCTTATGATTAGTTTTTTAAATAAAGTATAGAGTGGTCCGAACAAGAATTATAAACGTCTCATTTTTGCGGAGTGCTAGAATAGATGTAGAATGAAAAAAAATTTGAGGATACTATTTTATAACACAGGCATATTTTTTTGCATTCTACAGAAAAATTACAAATTATCAGTCATCTACCAATAAGTTCTTTGCTTCCTCTGATAATTTCAGGTGTTTCTTCTCCTTCAGTATTCTCCTACTTGTGATTGCGGGATCAGAATTGGCGAGCAGATAATGTAATATGTCTTCACAATTGTCTTTTCTTGATGATTTCCTCGCATGGTAAAGCCTTATGTTTCTGAAGTCCTTGTTTCCTGCTTCCAATGCTTTTGAAAATAATAAAAATTTGACGTGGGATGACGAAAAGTCACCCGAAAACCAATATGATTAAATTATTCAATAAGTGATTCCGAGAATTTCCGTTCTATTTCTATGGAATAAATACTGAGAGTGATAGACTAAAATTGCTATAACTCCCAGGAGGACAGGAATGGGCAGCTGATTTTTTCACAGTTCGTTGAAAACAAATTATGTAACATTTCTGTAGTAGTTTGGAACTGGGACTCTCTGGGACTTTTTAGATATTGCTTACCTAACCCAAATT